>JAHWFO010027233.1:3404349-3487437 GCA_023313115.1 Rhysida immarginata
TTGAAAGTTAAAATAAAACTTTAAGTATTCAATTTTTGTGCTTTAAAATCGTGCGATTTTGTTCAACATGATAAAGCAATTTGTATACAAGTTATGTATTTGTAAAGTACCATTTTCAAGCATTTAAATAGTGATATTAACAAATCGATATTTGTCCACTTAGAAAAAACTTATACAGCGAACAGAAATGAAAACTCATCATTTTTATTTTTTTTAATTAAACTTCTTTTGAATTGTTCTTTTATTTTCATCTGATTTAACAAAAATTATGAAATATATTTTTTTCAATTTTAAACGTTCTTTCCTTTAAGATCAACAAAAATTCGTTTTCTTTGCTTTAATGTGTAAAATTAAACATACCATTAAGCAAAGAATTCGTCCTATCACCTATAACAATTTAAAGGACAAGTACCACTTAAAAACTAATTTTTGTCTAAATAATCTAGAGTGAAATTAAATTAATGTAGTAATATTAAAAATTGCCAAAAATTTCTCTAAATATATAAGAACTGCGTTTATATACGTATTTCGTAAAATCCGTCGCGCTCCATTTTGAATGTGGAGCGATCATCCCCGTGACGTCATCGGCCTGCTGAAACGCGAGCTGTAGCTACTTTTAGTATTGTAGGAGGTATACGATATGGCTAAGTGCGACTCAGATAGCAGTTCTGAATTCTCTTCAAGCAACAAATATTTCGTTTGGATACTTTTAAAACTATTCTATGAATTATTTGAAAATCGTGAAATTAAGCCATACCAATTGGAGCCGCAAATAAAAAGATTTGCCAGTTGAACTTCTAGGCAACTGCCATGATGGGGAAAACGCCCCTCCCACATCGCTTAACATTCATAATATGTATGATTTTTAGACAGTTATCTAATTAACTTTTATTATTTATGCAGGCAATATAGATATACTAGGTTATCGGCAATTTACGAATAGGATCTAGGGTAGGCTTAGAAAAGTAACAGAAAAGTTTTTCCAAATTGTGTTGTGGGCATTATCAGGAAAGAATTTCCCTCTGAGGAGTACTGTGCGTTTAAATACCGAAGATATTAAGGACATATTTATAGCATATTTACATTTATTCCTACAGTGTTTCTATTCATTCATCATTTGTTCCTACTTAGTTTCCTTTATCTGCTTATCAATAAAATTTGAATTTCCTTACAAAAAAATCTTTGAGTAATTTTTCAGTAATAAAACATTTTTGATTCTGTTTCTTAAATAATAGACAATTTGGGGTTTTTCGTACGAAAAAAAAAACAAAACACGAAAACGACATAATTTAAGTGGCAATTTCGTATTTGTTCATCATTATTTTTTGTTTTCGTCAAACAAGTTGCGCTGTGCGCACGAAACCGACTTTTCATTTTTACGAAACGAAATTTGTTTCCCTTGCAGCATTCGGCCCTGTTCAAAGTGGATTCTTCCAATCGATTCGAAAGTTAGTTATCAACATTTTAGAATAGACATTTTATCAACAGTTTGCTTAAGCTACTGCAGTCGGTAATTCATGTTTATTTAATAGGGTTGTTTGTGCTGTCGAAACTTTTTCTTCGATGGAGCTAAAGTTTGGCGTCCATTATGAATCGGGGAGCTGATGCGCAGATAAATGCGCACTCGACGAAATTCCCTACGAAAATCTTGAAAAAATCCCGTTACATAAGTGACGAAAATGAAAATTTTTTAAATGTATTAATTTTTCGTTTTCGTATCTTTTTGATTTTCGTACGAAAAATCGCAAACTGTCTAATAACAGGCAGTATTTTCATTTATTTATTTGGATTATAGCGAGTTTTGTATATAGATACATGTGCAACATATTTTTTTTTATTTTTTTATTTTTTTGCTTGGACGATTACACATATCTCATAAAAGTGGTGGTTTTGAATAGTTTCTTTTCCTATTTTTTATTTGGTAAATAATTGGATCGACCTCATATTCACACAGAACAGACCCTGTTGCTTTTGCCGGGATTCCATTTATCTGTCCGAAAAAAATCTATCCATTGCTTTTTTCTTGAACAGAAAAGGGTGAAGCATAATTGTTACACACGAATACCGAACGAAGTTTATAAGGCATGGTCAAATCGATGTCATGTTAATCGTGAGCAAAATTGTGCTAATTTGGAAAGAAGAGTTTCCAAATTCATTCAGTGTCATTCATATAACGTCTCCTTTTTTAAAATCATTTAACGTCTTTTAAAATCATTTAAAGGTCGTGACTTTACTAACCTAAGTTACACACATTTCAATAAACATTCCTTTACACAGAGGTCATTAAATAAATTAAAATGGCCAAGGTAATATTTGGAAACTCTTTCTTGTATGTTTACTTAAAAAAATCACGGTATCGAAGATTACAAACAATTAGATGAGCTCTCTAACGTCTCCTACTGAATTGTGGAGCAGGCCGATGACGTCACATCGCCAGCTTGCTAACAAAATCATGGCGGACGCCGTTTTACGCTCACTGTCGTATTTTGCAGTTTTCATCGCAAATTTTTAAGGAATATGATGATTTTTATAGAAAATTATTAATGAAAGTGTACTATAAACGTCATGAACTAACAAAATCTAAATAAAAAAGAGTATGTGATTTTTAGTGGTACTTGTCCTTTATGTGATATTTATGATTAAAGCGGTCACCTGTTAGAATTATTTCAGTAATCTTGAAAAATTATCGACAACAATTGAAGACTATAAAGGATTCTCAGAAAAGGCTCCACGGAATTCAGTGATCTGCAAGCCTATTAAAAAATACCTTAAAATGCGGTTAAATGGCTCTTAAAAATAATAACTTCTTTTCTCAAGCTTCTCAGAATTTAACTCAAACTTTTTTTGTATGTCTTAACCAAGATGGTTAAAATGTTTGAATTAGGATTAAAACTACTTGAATCCACTTCTAATCGGCATTCCTTATAATAACCTTATAATAGCAACAACAAAAAGTTTTTCATCGTTTCCGATATAATATTTCAACAATATAAAATTTACAAAGTCTTTATAATAGTGTACGAGTCTTTATAAGTCTTTGTCATTTGCTAGTGTACGAGTATAATGTAAGATCCTTGTTTATAGTATAGTAAGTGAAAGCCTGTTCAGGTTGTTTATCGTTTCCGTAAAAAATTAATGCAGTTAAGAAGAATAAGCGTATCTCCTTAAACAAAAAATAAATTGCGCATTAGCAACAATTAGACATTTTTGTACGATCGATAAAAGTTTATGCGCTTGATTTTTCCGTTCTCCAAACGCTTGTAAAATAAAATACTGGAATGTAAAATTCAACTTTAATAACATTAGTCTCAGGAAATTTTAGGCTATCTTTATGGATTTAAGGTAATATATTTATTCATGTATATAGAAAGAGGCTTTATCATGTCCTGTTTTTGAATGATCAAAGTTTAAAATGAAAAGACCGATTTAAGAGATGGAAAAAAGAATAGCTTCTTTTTAAAAAAATCCATTTATAGTTAATGTTTAAAACATGCTAATAACACTAGTCAGCACATTTTTTGCATCCAAGCCCACATAATTGGATGTATAATTCGAATCTGATTTTAGATTTTTTTCTATCATGTCACGTTTCCAAGTTCATAGAGGCTGCAATGTTAAAGTATATGTGCCTCAATGAAATTTATCAGATCCCAAACACTGAATAATTTTAAAATGTTTCATTGAAAAATAAGAAATCTGTACGTTCTAGAAAAAATGTTATGGCATATTTGAAAACAACGTATTAAAATACTATAAAATAGTGTACTTTACAGAGAGTAATATTTTCATGAAAAAATTAACCATACACATAATTTTACCAGGTGCGCCTTCACGGTCGCCTAGAGCAACTCTCCTAAATTCTTATTCTACATTCTTTAAAAAAAGTGCTTCGAACTAAGAATATAAAAATGATTTTTCCTGGGAACAGTGCTTTTTGAAAAAAAAATATCTCTCTCGGAAATCTTATTTTTCTCGTGATAAAGAAATTTGAATTTCAGAAATAGATTCAGTACACAAAAAAAACATATAACGCAATTATATTTTTAAGCGAAAGGACTTCGTTATTAAAAATGTAAGATGTGTGAACATAAATAGTAAACGTGTTAAACTGATAAACGGAAGAAAAATTCGGCGAAACGGATTGAAAACTGGGAAGACGAGTACTGTATCTGCTCGTGTCGCGTTTACCAACTGAGCCTCGCAGACGGAGACAGCCTTGTAATACCAGCAAGTGTTCTAAATACCACTAGATAGTCAAAGTGGAAGCTTAATGGTAGAGCAGGTAGCCAGATTTTTTTCTAAATCACCAGAAATTAGGACACTTAAAAACATCCTACTAGTTTCTACCCTATCTCCAGATATCCTGTATTTATTATTGGTTACTTATAAAAAGTAAACAAATTGAAATTAATTTGAACCGCGTTCAAAGCGTAAAATTAATGTTGCTTACTCTTACATAATCGTAGAAAAAATAGGTTTAAGTCCCCCTCCCCCTTTGTTTGTTATTTTTTATGAACATTTTGGTTTTAAAGTTTCTTCCAATCTTATGCAAGAACTCGATCCATCGATTCCTGCCGAACGTAATAAGTTTCCCCCACAAGTGCTTTGAAGACTTCCTGAATGTATGCCCACTAGCTGTTTTCGAAAACCAGGTTTAGTTTGCGGCTACACGCGGTTCTTCAATGCACATCAAACGAAGAACTCAAACGAAGATAAAAGTACCATGATGACTACAGCGTATCCGACATCCAATACATTTTCAAGTAAAACGTCACGCTAATCGTTGAGAATCGGAACAACAGAACTTTTTCTTTTTTTCCTAGAACCACATTAAAGTTTATTGGTGAAATCTCGACGATGTCATGACGACTTTATAAAGTTTTAAACTTCCTAAAGCTGTCAGTCTCTAAAATAAGCAGCTTTGCTTTTTCTCTAAAATAGACAACTTTTCTATTTAGTTCATTATTTCATTTGTATCTTCCTTCATTATTCAAGCAAAAATAGATATGTCAAGACAAAAAAAAAATTAAGACAGATAAATTATCACTTAAAGAGAAACAGTAAAAAAGTCTCATGAAAAGCATATCAAACTGCATCAAAATGATTAAAAAGAACAAAGGATATCATATTAAAAGTAATAAATATTGTATAAATTCAAGTTTTGCAGAAAAAGAGCATTTTATAAAATTCCTTATTTGAGATTAATAATTTGCACACTTCTAAAATGTATTAGATTTTCTTTGTTTTGTTATTTTTTATTTGAATGGATTTTTCTTTAACATTCCGAAAGCTATTAAAAACTTAAGGCCCAGATTCACAAAAATGTTGTGAGTTAACGACATCATTTTCGTCATTACGACTCCTAACGACTTTTCTTGGCATTCACACATGTCGCTAACGAAGATGTGTATTTAGAATCAATTTAAAATAGCGGAAAACGATCTCACGTCGTCAATGAAGAGGAAACACGATGTATATGAATGTTTCGAATACCGCGATTCAACATTGATGAAATACAGGATGATTCAAAAAGTAGTCCTGGGTTGAAAAAAAAACAACTTCCAGTTTATTGCAGAATAATACGAATGTAAGTTGTTTTAAAGACAGATGCTCTATATGGTGACATTCAGCCTAAATTCCGTGTAGCATATCCGAGTCGATGGTGGCTATTGCAGATGCATTGAACTTTTTCTAGCAGACAAGCATGGAACGACTGTGGGGCTATTCGAATAAAATCTTGTGGACATCAGGCAAAGATGTACACTCTTATAATGGTAGTGTTCCATAGATTCCCTACAATAAAACCATTGTTTAAGTAATCGAGCTTACTCAGTATTATAAAATTTCTACAGACATGATGTACTAAGGTTGACTTCTATACGATTGATCCAAGAACTCAGTCCATATACTGTCCACATGTAGAAAACCAAAAATATTTGAAGTCCACATAAAACGAAGAACAAAGCGGCGAAATGCGACTGTTCGCACCACTTCGCTACCAGTATCCAATTTCGAATAAATTTCCCTCTTTTCTGCATTTTCATATTGATGAGGCACTCTAGAGTGCTTTGTCTTTTTCCGTAGCCATCGAATAATGAGTGTATTTCTGAAGTAAATTTTTGCTTCCACTTTTGTTATTTTTTCATTTACCTTAATTCGTTTGTTTCCGTTATGGTGTAAGAATAAATAAGAAAAATTCGCTTATTCTTACATCACGGTTTTCAAGTCTTGAGTGTGGATTCTTATTTTCCGTTTTCAAGGAAATGAAACGTCATTTCTTTACTTTCAAAACCGGCTACAATTATTTCGTCGATAAATGTAAAACAAGTAATGGCTCGTTTTGGGAATCGCATTTACGGCAAAACATTGAGATTTACCGACGTCTTTGGTTATGATGCTGTAAATAATAACACTTTTGTGAATTCGGGTCTATTATTTTAAATATTATGAAGTGACGTTTTCCTTCGTGAGAAATTTAGCTAACGTAAAGTTTTCCTCTTAGATGAGATTTTTAAAATCAAGGACTGTTAACATATATTTTTTTTAAATTTTGAAAATAATTCTTATTTGTACTTTCATATTTTTATATATTTTAAATTTTATTTTTTCAGATTTATGGATTCTTCACATGATATTATTGGATAACGAGATTATCGAACACAACCGGCCGCCGACCGCTAGCCCGCACATTCAAATTTGTCCACGGCCGTGCCGGGAAAATTTTTAAGCAGGAAATTCTGTGGTTACACAATCATTCAGGAAAAAAATAAAAGCGGTTGTCCCTTTGCAGCTGTTTACCTTAAAAGAATCTTCGAGGTAGGTAAAAATACAGGCGAAGGCGCTGCCGAATCGATGTAACGTCGCGATTCAAACTTTGAAACAAATATAGGCAATAAAATAAGCCATAAAAACATTTGACGAAAAAGAAATAAAGAGCGAACTTTTAAGGCGTAGCATGCCTAAGTTAGTTTTGAATTTTATTATTTAAAAATATAAAGTTCCTTTTTCAAAGGGGTGTTTCAACTTCATAGTTGCTTTACTTCATGGCAAAATATTTTTTTTAAGAATACTGTACATCCATATGCATTCGTTATTTATAGAAAATGTGCGAGATATAACTATTTCAATTTAATTTTTTTTATTATTTTCAATATTATTAAATCGAGTATACTTTCCATAAATAGTGCGCAAGTTCCAATTAAATTTTATATATATTTTTAAAAAATTTTCATCAATACAGTTCGCTTGTTTTTTCCCGTAGCGATGAACGTTTTAAATATTCGTTTCCTCACTAAACAAGCCTTTATTACTGTATATATGAAATCGGGATTTCAAAAGAAATGCGAAAAGGGCGAGTAACATAGGTCGCAAAATTGCAGTGGAAACTATTTCAAAAAATTGTTACTGGCAGTGGTTCATACGATTTGTCCAATGCCTCTTAAATGGACTCAAGGCATAGAAACTGGCCACGGAAAAGTCGACGCAGGAACATGATTGACGACAAGATCGCGTGTTATTGTCGAGTCGTCTTTTCCGAAATGGTCAAATTTACGAAAATCACTTAGGATGGGATGTCACCAAACAAGGCACTGCGACAATGCCTAAGATTTTTACTACACCATTTCACGAAACTTATCGATCTTTGCACGATTCTGCAGCGTTAAGAGACTGCATCAAAAGTTTCAAATAGATTCCCTGTTTTTCCGACTTTTCCTCTGATTAAATTCAAAAGGTCCGACGTCCTTTGAAATCTCATTCGGAGAAAAACTTGAAATATCATTATCAGGAAAGGTCTATTCAGCGAATTCCATCGTAGTGATAATCTCTTTTGGGAAATGTGATAAGAAATATCAAAATATTTGAAATATAGCATTGATGTCCTATATACTGGTCACTGCGGGTATAAATTAAGTTCCGTATCGAGCGCCTATCTCCGAAACTAATCAATGTACAGTCGGGTGCAAAAAGGTTTTTACCTGCTCCGTAGGAACTGAGCTTACCGGATGTTGATCGGTTGCAAAATCAGGTACTTTTACTGAGAGTCAAGGCAGATTAGACTGGACCTGTCCCTTCTTAATGAAAATAGTGTAGCAGGTATACGCTTGGGATGAGCTATTCACATGTACATAAATTGGAACGATTAACGAGCTATGTATTCCCCGTAAGACTTCTAATTTTCGTGGAGATAGCTATCACAGAACCCCTTTCCTCAGAAACGTATGCCATCTATTATAAAACTTCCAAGAACCTTTTCGTCTTATTTTGTAACTTAGGAAACGATCCTCCAAGTAGCGGCCAACATTTAATTTATAGTCTGTATATTACCCATTTAGCAACTATTGGTTTTAGATCTGGTACGACAAATCAGTTAAACGTTATATCGAAACGGCTCAGTAGAACATTTGAGAACAGTTCCTTTTGATTTTGCTCAGGTTTCTATTATAATTCTTTCTTCTGAAAAAGCGTTCAGAAACGTTATTGCCATTCTTTCTTCTGAAACGTTATTGCCATTGAGTGAGAAAGGTCTCTTAGAGAGAGCTTAGAGATGTTGGCAAATCAACATAAGAAAATGATTGCAGATTTATTTGTTTGTTTATTAAGTAAATCAGTTACGCTTATCTTTTATTCCTTGCAAAAAAAAATTCACGGGCGAAGGCTGAATAAGTTTCATTCAGAAAATAAACCTAAAAACTAAGAAAGACTCCTTGATTAGTTGACAGTTCTATTTTAAAGATTATTCTAATCTGTTTATTTTATTCGCTTAAAGTTAGAGAACTTTTAAATATAAAACATATTTACGTGGAAGAAGGAAAAAAAAAGAAATTTGGAATATTTGAAAGTCGGTGCTCATCTGATGTACGTATCGAAAACTACATGCAATGCAAATTTAATTTTTTCCCCTTCAACCCACACCGGAAGAATCATGGACTTGAATGAGATTTCCAATATTAAAATTAAATTTTTATTATTCTTCTTATTTTCTGTTACTTTAAAAGATAGATAAAGATGACGAGGCATTTTGAAAGAATTACATCCGCATAGACTTATCTAATTAAACTAACATTTTACTAAAAGAAAGAGTAATTATATGTCATTAATTAAGTTTCATTTTTATCAATCGTATTTTTTGTATTCTAAGAAAACGAAGTGAATCATCATCATTACAAAATGTCAAATATATACATTATTTAAGAGCATTTCCATCTTGGACTTCATATAATTACAATGATTTCCTAACTATTGTAGAATAAAATTTAAGATAAGCATACGTATATAATTTGCTTTTAAATTATTTGAGAATTAGAAGGGCCAGTTCTTCAAACGATATTTGAAAAGTGATCTCATACAAATTAGACTAAAATTTTCTCTACACTGAAATCTAATTTAAAAAATAAAACAAAAAACAAAGGGAACATTTAATTCATCGATTGAAGACAACGCACCTTCACTTCAAATTATTCCCTAAATATTTGTAAAATACGAGGCCTGTTTCTTTTCTAGGATACGGATCCAGTGTTTCTCGCTTTAGGTGGTACCTAATCTACTTTCTAGTAAATGAACGCGTTGCGCTGTGAAGAATAGCGTTTCTTGATTATGAGAGGCCGGTCTAAATTGCATAGAAAAATTGTATCACGATGAGTTCCGCACCATTTGACGGAATTGCAGAAAGTAACGATACGATGCTCCGCGAAAGGGAGATTTTCCTAGGCCGTATCTTAAGGATGGACGAGACACTGCCCCGATCGTAAGAGCCCAAAGTGAAACGCCAATCGAAAGAATAGCGACATCACTGTTTCCCACGAAAGTCAAGCGTGCATCAGAAAGTGATTGTGATTCTGTAGCATCCGCTTCCGAAATGTTCCCGTAGTTCTGCGGACGATAGAAACTCCATTCGCACCATTCCGAGAACAGGCTTCCACATTGTTGACAACGGGTTCTACAAACGGCTATGGACTACCTTGAGGGACTGTAAATTTTCCATAGAGATAACTCATTTTGTATCCGTTAAATGTAGTGTCAATGTTGAAGTCTGAAAATACTCATTGGAATTCGATCAAATTTTAACGGTACACACAGGTATATATACCCTACTAGCCCCCCGCCCCCCTAAACTTAAGCTTCCTAGCTTTCAATGAATCTCAGTCATTAACTCGTTGATGGAAACATATTCCAAGCTTTCGTAATTCATAGTTGCCATTAATAAAGAAACAGCCTTCGTAGTTTGAAACGCTTCATTTTTCATCAAGTAATCGTGTATCAAATTTTAAAAAGGTCTAAAGTCATTAAGAACAGGGTATTGTTCGATTCAGGAGTAGCTATTCATTTCAGAAACATGCGGTTTGTTACATAACGTCATGTTTTATGTAAGTGTCTTACATTGGCTGTCAACCTACGCGATCGCAGCATCTGCACGCATGCATAGTCAACAAAAAAAAAAACAAAAAAAAAAAAAAAAAAAAAAAACCCAAAAACAAAAAACAGCAAAAAAACAAACAACCAAAAAACAATGCATCTCATTTACGTAGATAGTTATTTATTTTTGAAAATTAAATATGCTGAAGGCCATTTCATTAAATCGTTTTCGTTTATGAAATAAGATAAAATAAATTTAATGAGGAAAAAAGTTTCATTAATAATTTTTTTTACTTTTAAAGAAAAAAATTGTTTTACATCCGAAAAAAAGGAAATTTTTAGAGAGCAAGAAATTGCTTTAATCTTTTAAACTATTAATAAAAGCAGGTTATTCTTTTGTAATTTTTTTCAATATGTGAATGGATTTTGTTCTAATAAGTCAAAAGTAATTAGCGAAAATTCTCTTTCTTCGATCCTTTAATGTACCGTATAAATTTTCCAGACCGAAGATATAAAACGATAAATTTCGCCATAAAACTCAACGCGCTATTTATAAAATGAAAAATGTTAACAACTTACGAGAAAAGAACGACGCTAATTGTCCGCTAGCTATTATATAAGCTCCACTTGTTGAAACAATAAAATTTGATAATTATAAAATAATGATTATAAAGCAGAGGAGAAAATGTTCAGGACATCATCACCGTAGCATGTGTGTATAATGTGTACGTACTACTTTCGAGAAGGCCTCAAGCGTCGTGAAGCATCAGCGATGACGGGTGACGATGTTTACATAAAACTCGAACTCCGACTACGATCCGCCACCATTACTCTCCGGGATTTCCTCAAGGCAACCTGATGAATCCGGAAGCAGATCGGATGACAATAAAATAATACATGGAGAAAATAAAAGAAAAACGCTCTCCTCTTTGCTTTGCTTTGTGATCGGCCGTGTTGTGGAGGTCGTCGCTACTGCTGCCACAAGCGTCGACAAAGGATTTACATTTCTGGCGAGCGGAAATAAACAATCAGCGAACATGAATTACCATACGAAGAAAGCTGCATTACTGCTTTAAAGAGTAGAACACGACATATAAAGAAAAAATTCAAAAATTAAATGAATTTTTCTTTCAATCACTTTAACTTCTGATACCTTTATATTGTTTAACCTTTTGAACATTTAGCCTTTATCAATCATTAAGAACTATAAAGATTTTGTTTTGTAAACAGTACATTCAATATTAATGTAAATAAAGGGCCCATTTCTTAATCAAATAAGATTTTATTGGAATATGGATCTTGTATTCAACACTTGGAAATCAATAAATAGTTGGATCTTTCTTGCAATAACTAATATAACGACTGACTATTTTGCCATTTTCAGAGTCAAGAAATTACAAATATTTGAAAATCTAACAATATAAATTTAACAGTGATGCTATAATGCGTTTACAACAATAACATTCAGACGTAATGAGGCAACTCCTCTTAAAGATAAGGCCTGAGCCATAGCCTAATAATGAGTGCTATGCCTGAGCCGTGACCATCATCATAGATAGTGCAAGTTCAGGGCTTATTATTGGTAGAAATGCGATTAAACATGTCTTCGGATGATGATGTGACAATGTATGATGTTTTCGCGCTCAGGCCTTATCTTTAGGAGGCGTTGAATGAGGAATCTACAAGGGTGCATAAATTTTTCAAATAGCAGCTAGCGCCACCAGCACACGGAAGTGATGAAAGTAGCACACTCCAAGCACGGAAGAAAAGTATACGACTTCTAGCGTTCTACACGCCGTCCAAGGAAAGAAAAACTGGGCGTGTCTAATTAAATTTCCGATTTCAATTGTTACACATTGTTGCTAAATAAAATTAACAATGTCTAAAAATCGAAACTAGAAATGTATTTGGATATGCCCAGTTTTTCTTTCGTTGGACAAAGTATAGGCTTCTAGCTGAAAAGTATCTGCATCACTAACACGATTTTCTATGGTGGCGTCTTCTAAACACAAAACTTCATACATGGAGGCTGCCATCTTTGAAATCGCTCGTGCATAACGTACAGCAATAGAAGAAATACTGACGTTTCTTCTATTGTTATAGGCTATCCCCGTGCTAGCTAGAAGAAATACTGGCGTTTCTGGCACGCTAGCAATAGAAAAGTATATGCAACCAGGATGCGCTAATAGCTGAAAAGTATACGCCTCAAGCGCGCTTCTAACGCCACTAGCTGAAAAGTATATGCACCCCAAATTGAAATGTTCATTACGTAATAATGTTTATTTAGGCATGACTAAAAGACAATTGAAAATTCGATACTAAGAACTCCTAAATTCACATATGCATGGTAACAATAACTCAACTTTCGCCAACCACTCCTTACATAATTTGATAATATAGAAAATAATTGGTCACAAATTTGATAATATAGAAAATATTCACAGTAACAGTTTTTTTTTAGCCATAACCTGAGAGAGCTTTAGCAAAGAATGAGATCGCGCATTGCCATGTCATGGAGTACAAAAATAATATTTTATAATAATTTCAAGAAGTTATATCGTTCTTAATTAATAAATATATCTTAACTTTACAAAATTTTGTTTTTAAACTATTTATATTTTATGGATTTTTATATTTATAAATCAAACTGGATTCATCTGACTATATGACACAATCGAGTGTTAAGATTCCGAAATGTACAATTTCTCCATCTACTTCTTTCGCTACATTATGAATAGCTACATTATTACGAGATCCATATCATTATCAGGATTTTTGCCCTCTTTGTTCAAAAGATAAAAAAGGACCCATGAAATGCATACAAGTGGCTCCTGAGGGGCCCCGGGCCACCCAAGGGGAGTCACTATATTTTTCGCACCGTCCTCTGTATAGGGCCTACGTGTGTAGAAAATTTCAAGCCTCTGGGTCAATACTTTCAAAAGTTGTGGCATCAAAATATTACGAGCAGTAGCAGGAGGATTCGCTATACTTCAAATAGAATTCTTTAAATTCTGACGTCAAACAGTCAAACTCTGACGTCACAAATTGCTCAAACGCAATCAAAACTCCATAGACTTGAAAGGAAGTCAGTTGGGAAACCACAAAAACACAGTTTGGTCCTCCCCAGAGGATTCTCTATATTTTTCGCTCCGTCCTCTGTATAGGGCCTATGTGTATAGACAATTTCAAGCCCCTAGGTGAATCCTTTCAAAAGTTATGGCGTGTGACATACATGTTACATACATCTGTACCGTCGTTAACAGGGTTTTAGATGATGCTAAAACCCTAAAAATGAAACGTTCTTTTTAGTCATTTGGAAATATAGAGTCCGCCAAAAACTGTATACATATTTCAGCAAAAGAAAAACGTGTAGAAATATTTTAATACTTAACTTATTTAGACATCATGAAATTAATACAAATTACTTTTGACCTCTACAACTACAAGACGTGCTCAAGTGGTTATCTTCCAGGCACTTATTACATGTAGTATGGCGAACTATTGCTCGCCAACGTGTCCAATGCAATTACTGCATTTTTAATTTTTTCCTAAAGAGTTGCCAGTGTACGTATACTTTGTTATAATACTACACCCTTTAGCGTTCTTCTCCCAACCGTAGGTAAAAACGAGGATGAATTCTAGAACTATAAATGAAAATATGTTAGGCCTATTGTTAAAATAGCTAATTAATGTTAGGCCTGTAGTTATAAATGGCTAATTAACGTTAGGCCTATTGTTAAAAATAGCTAATTAATGTTATGCCTACAGTTAAAATGACTAATTAATGTTAGACCTAATGTTAAAAATGGCTAATTAATATTAGGCCTATTGTTAAAATGGCTAATTAAAGTTAGGCTTATATTTAACAAGATTAAACAGAGTATAAAAAAACCGACTTTAATGAAATTTTCATTATCGTCTAGCTATATTAGTCCGTATCTTGTAAACTACTGAACCGATTTTGATGAAACTTGGATTTATCCCTAAGTTGAAAAATGCTTAATCCAATAAAAAAAGAATTATTGCAATTCCATTTCTAGTATCTGAGAAATTTGTGGACATGCATACATACACTTATGAAATTTGGCATACCTATTTAGAAGCCCACATAGACTAACATATATGAATATTGTGCAATTCCAACAATATTACAAACATACACATCGAATTGATAACCTCCTTTTTTTTTGAAGTCGGTTAATGAGCGAAACTTTATTGAATGCTTTTTAAAGGACGCCAAAAAAAAGAGAGGTTATCAATTCGACTCATATGTATGAAATATTGTTGGAATTGCACAATAATCGTATATGTTAGTCTATGCGGGCTTCTAAACAGACGTGCCAAATTTCATAAGAGTGTGTATGTATGTATGTTTGTCCACGTATTTCTCGGAAACTAGAAATCGAATTGCAATAATTCTTTTTTATTGGATTAAGCATCTTTCAACTTAAGGAACAGTCCAAGTTTCATCCAAATCAGTTCAGTAGTTTTCAAGATATGGACTGTTAAGTGTGTACCAATCAGTGGAAGAACACGCACGACGTTTTTTTTTTTTAATTCTTTAAATGTATTCTGCTTGTTTCTTGTGAAATATTTGATTTAATTATTTATGAACACGCATTTTTCCGTCTCTCTCTTTGTTGTCTAAAAATTCCAATTGTTGAAACAAGTTTTGACAATCGTTTTTGTGCATCAATTTCTTATCTTCATTGCTTCCCCTTTTAGAAGAAACAATCAGATTCGCAAAACAAACTCTGACGTTACAAACTGCTCCACGCAAACAAACATGCAGGAAAAAGAAATTTATTTAAATTTTTTTGTGTGAGGAAAAAAACCCGATGTTGTAATTAAAACCAGCCTAGCGCCCCCTAACCGGCCAGAAGTATTCACAAAAAAAGTGGTTCCGGGTAATATTTTACAGGGGCGAGTCTATAAAGGGACAGACAGAACTTGGATTTTAGTAATAGTGGATCTACGGGTGTCAAATCAGAAAAAGTGCGGGGAACTCAATTACACCTCTTCGTTCTCTCCAGTGCACTTGCAAATTCTCATCCAGGTAAATCCCACTTCTCGGTGAAAATGTGGAGATACGCAATCTTGTTGAAAGAAGAATTCATTTTGTTCTCGTAATTTCATCCAACTTCGAAAAGAGTCCATAGATGTACAGTGTTTTTGGCGGGTTTTGGATTGTGTAATGCTAATTGTATATGCAACAACTATTTTACAGAATGCATTTAAGGTTTAAACCATCTTGGATCAATTATATGGTAACACTCGGATTATATCTACCATAAATTATATCTACTATTTATTTCGTTAAGAAGTACAATACTATGTCCATTCAACTACAAGATATAACATTTGTATATTATGGGATTATATTATCTGACTGAGATTCAATGAGAACCACATATCCAATTTCATTAAAATAAACTTCTGCCATTTTTAAGTTAAAATGTTCATTTTATTTCGTGTTACACGGTGACACACAAATTCTTACCGATTTCAAAAAGCTATATTTAATATTAAAATAAACACACAGGTGCAGTAAAATGCTAAGTATTGGAAATGGTGATTTACAAGTAGGTGTTCTTTATGGCCTCCTCCGGCTACATTTTCGGTAATCGATGTTTTCATAAGAGTTACGAGACACTTTTCCCGATCTGTGCTTTTTCGTTTACACAACCCGTTTCTTGGAATGTTTGTTGTCATTTTCTCTCTTAGCAGTAGGGGATTTCGTTGCGACTCTTTTACGAAATTCACACTGGACGGTTATTGCTGACTCGCACTTGTTGAAGCAGAGGACGCTAAACTCTTTCCTGTTGCTGGGTCGCCATAACGAAATCAACTGAGACCGGGGAGATCTCTACCAGCAACTCAACAAACTTGACGATCTTTTCTTTCTAATGGTAGGCGGGGCACGGTCGTTCAGCTGCCATCAACGGTTGTGTAGTTATAGCATTTGTAATTGTGTACGGACTTTTGAAGCCCCTTGTACAATATTAAAATTGACATTATTGTGCAATTTCAACACTCCTCACGATGAAGAATATAGCGAATATCAATTGCCTGGCAAATGAAATGTTGCAAAACGCTGCAAAAGAAATTAAATCTACTAGAGGCGAAAAGCGGTCAATTTTCATTTACTCAAGGCTAAAATAAAATTCTTGGAAAATAACAGCGCAGAAAATATTGCTTCATAAACGACGAAAACAAATTGAAAACATAGAACGAAAAAACTGTTTCGACAAAGGCGGGAAAATGAGAAAAATAAGAGTGATAAAAAAACAAAACTACACAGCGGAGTATAAATAACTTACTGAAAAATATGATGCATGCGTCATTCAGTAGAAATTGAAAATTCAAAGTTGAGAGTTTTAGTTAAGGTTCATAAAACGGGATACCCTATCCGCCCAGTAGCCAACTTCCAAGGTTCATCCTGATACTATATAGGGAAACAAGTGGCTAAGCTATTAAAAGAAAACTACCCCAAGGGTAACAAATTTATCGTCATGAACAGAAGGCTTGTATTAAATGAATAATCATAATAAAAGAAAAGATTCAAATTTAATGGAAGAATGATCAACAAATTCTTATATAGCAATTTAAATATCGGGTAAAAATATTTACTAGTACAAAAGGTAATCACACCTGTAAGTTGGGTCCGTGTAGCACAAATATAAATAAGGAGAAAGGTTCCACTTTCAATGTAGCAATACATGTAGTAAGATTTTCTTCCGGAGATGCGATTTACTCTTAGACCACCCTCAATGAATATTCTATCTGACTATCCTCTTAGATCTTCCTTGATTCTGACTGAGGATGCTTTAATACCGAACGCGTCTCAAAAGTAAATTCGTGGAATGTTTCTCCGTATTTATAAAAGGTATTTACCAAATCAAATAAAGTAAATCGACATTATATCATTTTTGTCAATTAATATGCGAAAAATACTACAGTAAGATATTTTAAAATTTAATACTCTTCAGATATACTGTACTTCATAGCCTAAAACATATAGACAAATCAACATTCATTTAAATGGCGTGAATTTTAAGGGATAATATGGGGAAAAACAACATTAAAGAAAAAACAAAAGGATCGATGGACCAATTTATCTTTTTTCACAAACAGAATACAGATCAATTGTTGTTGCTTTTTATATTTTTTTATTGTTAGTGTTTTGGCATTTCCCTCTGTCTCTACAATTTTTCCTGACCTTTAGAGTCCGAGCCGTGGGGCCTAATTGATTATGTCAATGTGTCCGATTCGATCTTATCTTTTCGACGTCTTTTTTTGTTTCTTTTCCTCGCTGCCTTCTTTCTCCTCCATTGCTTTCATCTTCTACTTAAGAGGGTAAACTCTTCTCCCTCCTCTTTAATCCATCGAGGCGAGCAAAGGAGGGGAAAATATCAGGCGATTGAACATCGTTTTTTGCTTTGTCTCACTGAACGAATTGAGGCCGATTACTTCGACAGCCCAAAAAGCGAAAGAAGGAAACGAGCGAAGAAATACAGAAGAAAAAAAATTCTTATTCTCATGCGGAAGAAAAATCCAGAAATGCAACGTGACATGGCTGCAGAGAAATATTTGCTTTTCGAATTAATGTTAAGTTGTATAGCAAAGCAATAATATTTTCAAACTTCCCATGAAAATAATAATCTACATTATAAGAAAATAACAGCGACAGGACATGAATATCAAAACGGGTACATCTTAATTCCTCAATAATAATAATAATCATCAACCAAAGGGTAAGAATTATTAAAGGTGATATTAAAAATTCAAGTGACATGAAAGATAAAAATGCATTTAAATACTATAAAACCAGTTTGCAAAATCATTATCTCAATAAAATAGGAGGGTGGGGGAGGGGGGGGGGGGTTGTGTCGAGACACGGCCGCTAGTTAAGGCATAGAATACATGGCCACACAGCGAATAAGAACTAATTTTGTTCAACGTAGTTTAAGGTGTTTAATTTCACGCATCAGATGTTCATACAACGATCACAGATGCAACAAATCATAAATACCATCATATCTTAAATTACAAGCACTTATCTGCTACAGTCTATCCAGCCTTACTTTGCCCGAGATGTGATGGCCTCTTGAATTGTTGGGCATTGTTTCAATAAAAATTAAGCAATATATAACAATTGACATGCCCATCATATCTCGGGCAAAATAAGGCTGGATGGACTATATACTAATACATTGTTCTTCGATATTTAGCAACTAATTGACAAAAAACCACATTTTTTCAATTAGAATCATGATATCCATCTCACCTATATTATTTCTATCTTATAATATTGTTGAATGTATGCAGTAAAAGAATAAATAAAGGTCTTCGTTAAGCAATACGGTAAAATTTATCCATACGCCAACGCGGTTCGGTTTATCACAATCTTCACGAGCTTAAAGATTGTGATACAATTATCACGACCACCTTACATTATTTTTCGCCAAACCTTAAAAGGATTAATTACAAAGCATTCTAAAGCAATGTGTCAACTTCTCAAAATGGTATCGCTGCACACATAGGATATATTTGATGCACTGCTAGTAATATTAATAGTTGTGACTCATTATCGGCCTCCATGGTTTGAATTCTATTACTCGAAACGCTTATGTTAACATATCATTTATGTTATCTGATAGAATAGAGCGGATACGTATCGGGCACTTGTTTACCTTGGCAGCGTGATGCTTCAACTTCGAGGTGTTCCCGTAGCGCCCATTGACGCTCAGCATCTTGTATTCCCCATCTCTCGATCTGTTTTCCTGTTGACGTTATCTATAAATTTGATGTTTATTATGCTTAAATGCGGACATAATTTTGCGAATTGTTCACACTTCGAAGGCTATATCTGACAAGTATTAAATATTAAAGTTTTATTTTAAGTCTATTTTAGAAAGCGCAAAATGACAAAACAAAAGACGTAACAAAACATCATGCTCGCAAAAAAAGGACGCCGGAGAACAGGAGAACCAAAACTCTGAAGCGGAGCACAATTTTCAACATAATGAAGAAAGAAATGCTCCTTGAAAATACAATAAATTCCTTCAAAAATTCTAACATAAAGAACAAACAAAAATCTCTAAGAATGAAGAATATAAGCCAGTTACGAGTTTACATCGATATTATTACCTAACGAGTGGCATTTGAAGACAGTTCACTTATTCTTCAGACTTTGATGAATACAACGAATATATAAGCAATTTTTATTCTTTTATCTTTTATGATATTATTTTTAATGAACTTTTAACTTCATGCTACTTGAATTTCAATTTTAATTTCAATTTAATATTTCTTGTCATTTGTTTGATATTATTTGTTGAGAAATTAAAATTTACCTGTTTTGATATTGAATTACTTTATCCTCAATTCTTTTTCTATTTCTTGCAACCAGTTAAACCGCAGGATATGCCGATGTTGTCCCCGACGGACGGAGCTCTCCCCCCCCCCTCCCCCGCCCAAAAATAATCACCGGCGATTACAAAAAGCTAGAGTCAAATAAATAAGGATGAAATAATAAGCAAGAATCGAAAAAATGAGTCAAAACATAAGGGATAAAACAACTAAACTGCTTTAGAAATACGACAAAAATAAAAAAAAATACATAACGATATAAAAAATACAAAACAATTATAATACTTCAGTATCGTATCAAAACGAGAAAAAGGTAGTAGAAAATGCTGTATGGATTTACTGCAGCATTATCGAAATGAAATAAAGATTTGACCCACTGACGGGTAACTCTGTGATGAAGTTAAGAAACTAAAACTAACAATCTGTCTTTGTTCAGGACGACATGTTAAAGCGAACTGTGCAGACAGTCGTGAGTGAACAACGAACCATGAATTGAATCAGTTTTCTAACAGCGAAAGATGACGGGTTTACAGAAAGCCAACCTGAATAAGGTGTACGAAAAAATTTGCATTTCTTTGTCATGTGTCATGGAACATTCATCGTTGGTTGATGATTCGACGCAAGAACAAGCAAATCGTCCGATCACCGATGTTTCCTTTGCAGAAATCGACAGCCTTTACCAAGAAAACAGAAGGACTCTTGACAGTGTGATTCCTACGAACTTGGAGTCTGTGTTGGGAGTGCGCACACTATACTTCTGAAGAACTGTTAGATTTGTGTGCCGTGAATGCAGCGTCTTTGGTTTTATATTGGCGACTGCTTGTTGCCTAGAGGGCAGACTAAAAGGATGCGACAATTAACCTTGCCTAGGTTGCAATACTGAACCTAGAATGCAAAATTGTCTGATGCCGGCCATCAGTGGGTGTCACATATCAGGTAATCTATACTTAAAGACATACTCAAGACTCTTTTTCCTTGGAATATTTGCTCCGATGTCAAAAGGAAGGTCACAGCTTCATCGGCAGAGTCACTGGAGGAGATGAAACTTGATTCAACCAGAATTCAATTACCATTTTCATTATCAACAAATTACCAAAATCATTCTTTAAAATTTTTATTTTTACGAAATATGACTGCCCGAGAGTCAGCAAATCATATCTATAGCCTGCCATCGAAATATTGATAATCCCATTTTTCGTGGACGAACCACAAAAATGATGGAGGGGACATTTTTAATAATATTTTCAAAGGAATGGAATGGTCTTTTTGTGTTTTTGAGAACTTTCTAAGTAACAACGATGTTCCAAACTTCATTGAACTCGTGGATAGTTCTCCCTGGGATACTGCAATATTCATTGTTGACAATGCGCTTTCTGTATTAATATTTTGACTGTTTCCCTAACTTCTGAGAAATACGATTGATGAATACGGAGAACACTTCCAAGTAACACCGACAATGGAAGCCATCAAATATTGACTGACCAGCTCTAAAATGCTCTAAAATTTTTTGGAAAAAGTTTTGAAGGTGCTGAGGGAGCTGGTTCCCCCCGTTTTCGATCAAGGTCTTTTATATTAAGGACATATTTGCTTTTTTTGTGCTCTGATAGGAGCATTTTACAGCTGTTCCCACCTTTTACCCTATCATGCACGTCGTGTATTGTGCATGTAACAGTCAGAAATAACAGCTTTAATTTTAATGGTTTATTTGTTACATACAATGATTACAGAAAACATTTCATTATATCAAATTGTACAATATGCGTTCACAGATCCCTTCTGATGCCCAAGGCCTATCCAAAATACTTGATCCATTGCAATAGAACCCGAGATATAGCCTCTGAAAACATTGGAGGAGAACGCTTTCGAAATTTTGGACTAATTTTGAATATTTCATATGCTACATTTTAATATGAACATTTCTACCAGTTATGATGGTAATTCCACAGATATTCGATCTCTCATTTTGGTTTAATATTTAGTTACGTTACTTTCAACAGCAATTTCTCCGCTGATAGCCACAATCGATCACATTCTAATAAATTAAATAAATTTGAACTAGACATAAACATATTATGTCAATATGTATAACCATTAATCAATTAACTATCAAGTACAGTAGCGAATAAATCATGAAAACTTAAAAGTTATAATACTGCTTAATATACTCTTTCTAATAATAAATTAGTCAGTTTCAGATATAAATATTGTTTAAATCGATAATACATTAAGGTCACATTTATCAATCGTTAAATAAAATGAAGAACATCGGTATTCCATGATAAAAGTGGATTTAAAATAAGTGTTTCCTATCATTATTGCCATCAGTCCCTTAAGTCAGTTAAGAAATTATGTATGTTCTTTATCTATAAAAATTTAAGTTTTTCATTATAAATAAAAGAAAGATCTCTCAGCCCAACGAATTTTATAAAAATTTTTGAAAACAGACAAACATGCATTTATGAAATGTGATCAATAATTTATACATAGTTTCACAAAATTAAGCAAGAACATACATTTTTAAATTTAACATCATACATGAAAGAGTGGTTGTTAACCAAACTGATGAAGATATTACTGAGGATATTATTGCCACTGATAAGAGCATGCCACCTGTGGTGTACTTAACTTCAACAGTCAATCAAATGGGGTGACAGATAGCATTGTCGGGGTTATGTTATTTCATTTTGTCTGTTTGACTTGACGACTATTGAGTGATCGTGACAGCGATTATGGAACACGACGTCAGATGCCTTTCCATCATGTATGCAGACACATTTACTGGCACAAATGTGGATAAGGTCACCAGACATGAATAACTTAATCGAATTTTTACCGACCGATTTTACTAGCTGTGGAATAATTCTCAAATGTTTAAAGGGAAACCGTCGGTGCAGAACTAAAACAAATTTGACGATAATAATAAAAAAAAATAAAATTGAAAGACGCTTAATCATAGTTAAATTATCGTATACTTTTCTATGAAGTCCCTGAAAGGAATAAAGCCCCTGAAATTCTCATATTGTTAACATGAACAATTAAATCCAAAAACGTGAACGTCATGTTTAATACCTAAAAGAGAAGGAAGATTAGAAAATTGCAAAATCAGAACTCTGAAGTTCAGAGCATTTAAACATAAGGTTATTCCTCGGAGTTAAGCTAACTAAGAGCGGAAGGAAAAGTGATACATCCCGCTTATGTCTTGAAACATAAGACAATAATCGAGAAAGAATAGACTTTTTAGGCTAACTCCTCAATAATGTCCTTCCAATTTTTTACACTTTTTTCGAAAGGATCACTAGAGGTAAGAATTTGCTGATGACCCGGATACTTCTTTTATGAAAGCGACCCAAAAGACAACTGAAATTCACTCTTAATCTAAGACTTTGCATTTCAACAATAATAATTTATAATCTTCATTAATTATACATGAAACCGGCTATTGTTAATATCACGAGAACGATTTGCGCGACATCGATATAACCTGGCAGTTAAGGAGAGTGGACGAAATGCACATCGTTACTAGTCAAAGGGGACATAGACGCCGTTGAATGAAGTAGTGTATATTGTTCAAAATGGCTGAGCGAAGAGCAACGAATCTGAATCAAAATTTTGCATTAGGCTTCAACATTCCTCCACGGAAACTATTTGGACGATTCAGAAACTTTTGGGGACGATGCAATGAATACAGCGCAAATAAAATTCGCAAACGCTTCAAAGATGACCGAGAATCTGTTGAAAGTGATCCCCTTCTGGAAGGCCTGCAACAAGTTGAACACTTGGCATCCCAATATGCCTACTTTGGCTGAATATTTTCCAGACAGATTTCGTGTATTTTATAAAGAAACCTCTGACACCAAACTCATTTTAGAATAAAATCAAACTCAAATTATACATAATTTTAATATACAATTGATATTCCTTTATTTAGGGTGAGTCTTTTAAAAGCCTGACATCTTAATCTCTGAGTAAGATTAATTTAGCGTAATACAGTAGAGCGTCGATTATCCGAACCAATTAAAACCAATGTGTATCAGAAAATCGATTTGTTCGGATAATCAAACACGTATACATTCCGTGAAACTTTAAGAAAAAAGCATAGATATATTGTTGGCCTAAAAATTTTCGAAGCCACGTTGTAATAGAAACAGTAAATAAAAAAGAAAAATTAATGTAGAGATATAAGTTATAGATTTATGTCTGATATACTGTTTTGATAATTTCCATATAGCTAAAAAATAAAAATTAACATTAAATGTAAAAGTTAGGATGCATAGCTTGATTATGTAAAAATTATTCAGAGTTATTTAAAATTGAAAATAGTCACTTGTTGAAGCCAAAAGATGACGTGATCCAATGTTACCGTTGATCACTGAGATGATAGGTATGATGACTTGCACTTTTTGAAGCTATTCTTTGAAGCTATATTGATACCTTAAGATATTGTTGAACGGTTTTATATTTTGGACGTTTGATGGAATGTTGTGGCCACAATGACTGAGATAGTAGAATTTGGTTGGGAGATTATAACAGCGTTACATCAAAATTCTCCGAAATTTATCTTCATGAAATCTCTATATCAAATTATATCTCTGGTAAAATATAAAAGAGATGAGTAAACAATTTCGATTAACACGTAAAATATAGTAGGCTGAAGAAACTTGCGTTTTTTACGGGTTCGGATAATCGACATTTAAGTAATCGACGCTCTACTGTATCAGTTTGTCATAATGCTCTCGCTAAAGATGATACGTATTCTGGGTAAATATTCAAAGGCTCTTTAAAGCCATAGTCCTGTGTGCTTATAACGTACAGCAAGCTTTTAAGTATATGAATCCATGGGAATAGGCCGGATCTTCATTCAATCAACTCACAAATTCTACAGAATCCATCTAAATGAGCTCATTTATGTCACCATTGAAGGCATTCGTGAATGCCAGCTGCTGTCCACAAGAAAATCTATTACTACATTGATGAAACGACGTGGCTTTCATTCATTTTATGGCGTTGAAATAAAAACACGCGACTGCGGCTGGCGACTTGATTTTCATTCGAGTGTATAAATGAAGTTAAGGGTAATAGATTAGGCATTTCATTCTGTGAGCATAATACGCACTTGATTAACTTTATTTACACTTCTCGAATTCATATCAATGTTCTTTATAATTATGAGGCGCATACACAAGGATATGCATATAAAAGATTGTTTTATGGGATTAATTGCTATGGAACCTCAAAAGTTTCAACGAAACTTTCGATGCTTTCACTCCTATTTTCTGAGCGTGTAAATCTAAACATTCTAATAAATTACTTTCTTGCAGAATTTTGCCTAATTTTACCAATTTCGTATTAATTTGAGAACATACGAGGGTTGGGGCAAAAGTCATGGCAACTATTTTTTTTTCTTGAAGATACCAGTCCGGTTGGAAAATATACAGACGAAAGGACAAGGTGTTAACTACATGTGTGGACAATGAATAGCACTGAAATATCGTAACGCACTAATTTATTACGGTAGTATACAGGGCAATATGGCCTTCACGGTTGCTCATCACTGGTTGACACACGTCCTTGCTGAAACTTTCCTACCCACCGTGCTACTGTACGGTATGGTAGGGCATTATTCCCAAGCGCTTCCACTAATTCACTGTGACATTCCATCGCCTTTCTCCCTCGGAGAACAGCTATTTTGATGTAAGCGCGCTGCTCAACACGGGTTACTTCCATCTCGCACGACACTTACCAACTGACTGATTTCACAGCCCTCGCTGCGCTACTACCAGCTATCACAGAGCCATGTGTTGTTCTGCATACACACTATGCCTACAGAACTTCCACACGACACATACGTTTGTGATCCGTTCACATATCTACAAGAAAAAAAATAGTTGCCATGACTTATGCCCCAACCCTCGTATTTTTTCTTAACAATTTACAGAAACCTTTCACGTTCTACCATGGTAAAAACGAACTTAATTGATTGCGTCAAAGAAAAATTTTTTCGTTTGCTTGCTCAACCAAGTTAACGTTGAACTTTCTAACTTGGATGACAGAATGGCATTTATTCTTCACAAAGATTGGAAAATGAGCCAAATAGATAGAAATCGCCTGAAGTCAGTTGAAACTATTTTGATACCACTATAATACTGACTTTTGTTAAAAATTTGACCCTTTTATTTCGCAAAGGGGAGTAATAAATGTCAACATTTAGTGGTAAGTTTAGAAATTATAGCAATGGTTCCGCCAAATTCGGGTGTTCTAGGCCATAGTGGTTCTTTATTGAATTAAGAATTTAAAACTCCCATTTATTCGTCTTTTCATTTACACCAAGTAATATCATTATGTCTAAAACTTTAAAATATTTAAATATCTTACTTAAAAAAGTAAAATTTTAAATACACAGTGTCACTATTAGTTAACATCTGTTAAAAGTGTTTTGAATAGGAAACAGTTTTACGCAGAGCTGTATAAAAAGTTTTATAATTCTTACTGTAATTACATTTTCCTTGAAGTTCTTTAAAATGGATCAGATATAAAGGAATTGCATTAAGGAATGTAGTTTCATGAGTTTTTTTTTTAATGAACATGCTCTCGTTCTCGGCTGAGTTAGCATTCGCTATCCTAAAGTCAAAGAGACAGTGGAGTCTTTAAAAAAATTAAAAGAGCTCGTTCATTAAAGGATCAAAGTTTTTGAAATATATTCAATGCAATGTCCCCAGGATTGACAGGGGTTGAAGAAAAGAGTGGTTTCTGTATCGTATGTATCGAAAGATTTTTTTTAAAATTCGTATTATAAATTCTTAATTAAATAAATTTTGAGCAAAATTCTGAAACATATTAAATAAATTCCTTTAATGAAACATTTTCTTAGGTTTCGAAAATTGCTGGCTTTCTCTGCAAGCCCTTGAAGTAACTGAAGACAGCCTTATCACTTTAAAAGAGAATTAATTTCACCATCGGAGTCAGACTTGCTGGAAGCGAATTTATCGGTTTCCATGGAAAACTCACGATTCAGTAACGTCGAATGATGCGAAGAAAAAAAAACGGAAAGGAAGTGTAAGTTTTTCTACACTTCCTAAGAGCAACTGAACAAAAAAAGAAGAAAACATTCCAGCTGTGCACTTGCTTCACATCTCTCTTTGATTTTTTTTTCTTCTTTTTTGATTGTAGAATTCAAGAAAAGTTTTTCAGACATAAACAATAAAGGAAGGAAACAAGGAAAAGCAATCGCAGCTTTTATTTTAACTAATTATTAGAGATCTTGAATTAATTGATACGGAATGTGATTACTACAATGAACACGACAAAATTTTTAATGATAATCAATTACGGATAATGTGAATTAAAACACCAACACTATAGAAGAATATTCTCAACGCTTCCTTCTTTCATTAATCTAGCTATAAAAAATTTTCCTCTCGTATAAACAGATGAGAAAAATCGAGTATTAAATAATTTTTCGTTTCTGTTCTCAAAAAAAAAAGTTTTTATCTCCTCGGTATAACTTTTTTTTTGGTAGATGGAAACCTCTTCAAGTATTCAGTTCCTGATCGCGAGAGGCTTTGAAGACGGACTCGATAAAGGAAAGTTAGAATCTTGTTTTAAGCACTGTTAAACTAAACACGTAGTTGTCAGAGGAAAAAGCTTGAAAGATAAAAAAAAACCCAAGTGAGGAAGATGTGGATGGTAGAATTTGCTGAAGTTTTATAAAAAGACATAAAGCAGACGGTGAATGGATAGTCGGTAGACGAAGTCGGTATTGCATTTTTTTACGCATTAAAATTCTGTGCTGGTGCTGGAGTGAATATAAAACTATGCGTCTACAGAACTTTTTAAATAGATGAAAGGAAACACATGTCAAGAACTTCATATATTATGGAGAAGAGCAGAAAGGAGTCGCTTGAAAATGACTTGGAAGAGTTTCATAGTTTTTCAATTTCACGTTACTTCGTACTCTATAAAGCGTTTTCTTTTGTCTGAAAAGTCATTGACATAAATTTCAATATCCTTCCACTAACATACGGTGGGGGGGGGGGGAAGGCAGAAATAACGAGAAATATTTTATTAAAAATCGTGTATTTGACACATCATTTACAAAATTTAATGCCAATGATGCACTCGTCCCACGTTTTTTTTTTTACATTGGTTGAAATGCTTTATAAACTCGTTCGAAGTTATGCAGTTTTGTTTCACCTCTACGTACTGAAAACACCTCCTTTCAGGTTGTTTTTCATTCTTGGGAACAAAACGACGTCGCTGGGTGCAAGATCCGATGTTTATGCTGGATGAGAAACCGTTGTCATTCGGTTTTTGGTTAAAAACTGCCGGACACTCAACGCCCTGATCGCCACAATGCAGCCCGTTTTTTTTTTCGCACCCCCTCACGCAATCGTTTTAGCACTTCAAGGTAGCAATACTAGTTCCCTGTAATGTCCTGAAGGACAAATTCATGGTGGACGATGCCCTTCATGTCGAAAAACAAAACATTGTCTTCATGTTGGACTCACCTGCTTTGCTTTCTTCGGTCTTGGCGATGACGCAGTTTTCCACTGGCTAGGTCGTTGCTTAGTTTCTGGGTCGTACTCATAGTTTCACGATTCGTGGCCTGTATTAACTTTTGACAGAAAATTTGGATTGTTTTTGTTCTTTCAACATCTGGCACATACTCATGCGGAACAAATTTCGCTACGACACGTTTCATCTTCAAATCTTCAGACAAAATTCGCTGGCATGAGCTGCAGGTTATTCCAGTCAGTTGCTCCAATTCATTGATTTTTGTACAATGATCAGATATAATCGCATCACGAATTTTTTTAATGTTTTCGTTCTTTCTGGAAATCAAGGGACATCCCGGTCGGGGTCCATCTTTAATTAACATTCAACCACTTTTAAAACGAGAAAACTCTTCCCGGCTTAAAGCTTCCTCCGCGTAATCTCTGCGAAGCAATGCGATGGTTTCCGCTGCTGATTTCCCTAACAGGAGACAAAACTTGATGTTAACACGTTGCTCTTTCATGTCCGCCATTGGATAATCGCCAAACACGTCCAACAGCGATTACGAAAACAATCACACTGACCACTCAGATATTACGCCAAGGACGATGCATGGCTAACTGATTCACGGAAGAGAGAAGAGAACGGTGATCTCTCTTTCCTTCCAGAACGGTGTCTAATGCAGGCACCTAGCGGATGAAATTGACTTAGGATCTTATGGCCATACAGAAAATATATTTCTCGTTATTTTTGGTTCCTCCTTCGAAGGTAAAACATAGAAGAAGCAGTTTGCATAAATTTCTTCTTACTGAAAATGCGTATGTTTTAACGCAATTGGTTCCCAAGCTATTTACAATAATTACTTTCGTAATTGTATCTTTGCACAATATGGTTATCTTAACAACCATGGGCCTAATCTAGTCATGAAAAATAATGCCTCAATCAGAAACAAGATCACATCCAGACGAACAACTGAATGAATTTCGACGAAAGTTAATTCCAGAAATTCAAATTCAGTGGCAATAAAATTGCTCATTTTTCTGCGAACCTAAACCTGATTGTAATTTACAATCGACTTAATTATACAACCGAATTTAAATATCTCTTCCGTATGATTTGTTAAGTTATGATGTACTATGTTAAAAAAAAAAATAGAAACGTAAGCTTTCTAATACGGATTGCAATCAGAATTTCCACGTGAACGCCCGCGCGATGTCCTTTGTAGGCAATTAAATGTTGGCGAACGCTGATATACAGGGAATATTAATCATTTCCAGTAGTCGTCGGCAGGAATTAAACTTCTCCATTCAATAAATTAATGGCGCATTGGAAATCCCAGAATAAATATTTCGTCGAGATTCAACTTACTTAACGAAATGCCTAAACCACCATAAACTCGGTTCGGGTCGTTTAATCTATTCTCTGGAATAAACGTAAAAATTCTAATTCATTCGTCAACGTTCGATCTCGTTTCCATTCATCTCTCTCTCTCTCTCTCTCTCTCTCTCTCTCTCTCTCTCTCTCTTTCTCTGTTCATCATTTCAGTTGAGGAGACATCGGACTTACTTAAGCTTATATTGCTGAATGTAAACTATATTAAACGTTGAGTTGAGGACATTTCTAGTCAATAAGATAAATCAAAATTATTACGCTTTACATTGATTTTGAAATGCAATAAAAATACACTTTTAAAAAATTAGGTTTCAAAAATTTTTTAAAAGATAGTCTGATATTATTACAAATCATCTACATCTTAATAAAATTATGATGACATTAATGATTATGAAACTTTTACAAGTGAAACTTTAATTAGGAAATGGCAACTTTGGTATTCGAACAGCGAGCTAAAAACAGAGTTATGCCACCGAAAATTGACAGATATTGGGAGGGCTACATAACAGCCCTTTCCGACGTCAAATTCAGCTATTCCGAAACTTTGAAAGCATACAAGTATCGAGGCTTCGTAGTTTCCAGGAAAGGGATATCAAGTGTATTAAATAACATAAGCAAAATAGAAGCGGCGCATTTCCTGAGGGTAAAAAAGCAGGCCAATCCGAGATCATCCAATAGCCGTACTCCTGGCGTCGTCCGGAAAGTTCGGGCTCTTGTAACCAGATTTAACTCACCGACACAACGGGCCATTGCACAGATTGTACACGGTAAGCAATTATTAACCGTGATTTACAACTGGAGAAGCGACACAAGAGCGACGGACCGACTACCGTAATCTGTATGAACGATACTTGGCGGATGAAAAGTGGAAATACGTGGTCACACTAGATGAGGCGTATGTTTATTTAAGCGACTGCAACAAGAGCAGAGCCATTTTTACTGCCCCAGGGGCTCTTGGACTTCGTTACGGTTTCATGATCGTGGCGGAATTCAGTTACAACGGCAAGTTAACTTTCCACAGTTGTTTCAAAGACCAAAGTCAAATGCCTTCTATTATCAGACTAACGTTCTAACCCCCATATTTACCCGTGACATCCCCTGTTTGTATGTTAGAAGTAAACAAGGTATGACTGCACCAAGACAAGGGGTGGAGTTACACCACTACGTCAACTCGCCTGTTCCTGGAACATATGCAAGAAGCTACCGAAATCCGCTCCATTCCATTCAGCGACATACCCGTAAAGTCGCCGGACGATTCGCTTATGGAGTTTTGTGGTTTTGGGCTATTTAAACGGGCAATCGAAAGACGACCGCGAACAGTGGAGGGTCTTTGGAAAGTGTGTCAACAGGAGTCGTTTCGAACTGATCTTGATATTCTGCGTTCCAGCCTCCTGCAGTGGAAACTGTGATGCAGGGCATAAGCAGCGATGCATGGCTACCATTTTGAACACACTCGATGGTGGCGAAAGGGGTTTTCTACTTTTTCTCCCCTCTGTAGCTTGTTACTATAGATCCATAACAATCCTCTGTAGACCCCCCACATTTCAAGTTTATTCGTGTTTTTCATAAAAATATCTGTGAATGTGCACGTATATTTTACTTTAGTGTTTGTCCAGATCAACCTGAACTTTTCCTTCTTCATTAATTTGAACTACATAATCACGATGGACATCTTTAGGGCAATTTGCTTCTGCCTTATACCAACTTCCTATTGCCCAACGATCTTTAGAAATCACTCGAATCTTCTACAGCAGAGTTTGAGGTATTCTTGATATCTTGTAATATGCCCTACACGTAAGTTGAGGAGTTATTACCATGGAATATATGGAGTTTTCCCGAAAATAAAATTAAACTGACGGAAAATAAAAATATCTATTTATTTATTTATTTATTACTTTTAGCCGAGCAACGATAAACTTTTTTTTAAGCATTTTCTTTTTTTGCTTCTGTCGTATAGTGGAATTAGTTTCCATGTTTCCAGGCAGAAGTCACAGTAGCATTTATAATACCATTAAACTAGAGTATTTCTCTAAATGCATGTGAGTGTTAAATTTGACGAAGAAATATTTATGATTCTCCTTCACATTCGAAAGCATATAGAAAGAACTTGGATGTAAATGTCACTTCAAAGCCTAGAATTTTGACATGTTGACATATGAACTGCCACCTCTACGAATGCCTTTTTTTTCATTTATCTCTTATCGCAACTCCCAGGACAGAAACTGACCACGAAGATGCCAGTCAGAGTTGACGGACGACCTAATAGAAGGTTAACAAGGAGATTTGTTCGATCAATTTTAAAGCTTGACAACTAAATAGACGTCAAAGAATGGCTCAACATGCTGATATCACTAACGTTTTATTCTATTTTTAGAACAAAAAAAAAAAAAATTTCCCAACGAAATTTAAGCGGGCTTATTCATCGCTTTTTAAGTCAAAACTTTTAAGTATCAGAAGTAAATTAAAGTAACATTGGTAAATATTGTGGTTCGTTTTCCTTCTTTGTATTCTTTCCTCACATAAAACCAATTAGCCTTAGTAATGGTAATACCTAAGTTAAAAAGACTATTCTTTGACAATGTGAGGTTATATATGGTTTCTTTCGTATTTTAGGATGTGAAAATAATTACTTTTGCTCGTCTCTATTTCCCATTTGAGTGGTCGGAGGGTGTCGAGCCTGAAGGCTCAACAATCATCAGACAAAAAGTGGCGCCACGGTGCTTCCCCTTTCAGTCCATGCCGCAGTGGGGTCGGCGAAAACTAACGACGTCACCGATGCCGCCGCAGCTAATGGCATTTGCACGCGAACGGAGACATGAGACAGACTGTCCTCGTTCCTCTCAATCTCACTACATTCCAGAGTCATCAGATGGTGCCGCAGTCCCTTCCTTATAAATGATATCACTGAGACAATTTAAGCATCTGAACGTCCAACAGAACGTCCGAATTTCAAATTTAAATCGTTCTTTTTCAATGGGATTAACTTTATTCTCCATTTCTTAAAATAACTTTTTACTTCCATAGCAATACTGAACTTTATTAATAGTTACGGCATTCCAACATATACGTCCTATCTCAAATTTATTATTGGTGCTATAGCATCTCAAGTTTATGTAGCAATTACATTAAAACTATTCTTTCATGTAAATAAAGGGTGTCCATAACTTATAAACTTTGTCTTTCTTTTCGCTTATTTTTTGCTGTTAAAATAAAGACAGTGTGATTTTTTGACATAAATAGTGTCTAGCATACGCCGTTTTTTTTTGTTTTTTTTTTGTTTTTTTTTTGTTTGTTTTTTTTTGTTCGAATGATATCAAATCGATAATCGATTTCGTATCCGCTGGTATTATGTGGAAATTGCATACTGAGATTTTTTTTCTGTTCCCCTAAAGACGAATGCAATTTAGTCCAACAGGATTAAATCTGAGAATTATGGAGAGCAAGCAATTGCCATTCCAGTCAAGGAAAATTTTTAGTCAAGAGTTGTGTAATAATATTGTTAACTGTCAAAAAAGTGCAAAAATGCTATTTACTTTAAGTAATCTCGTAAAAACTGTCTGAGATTTTTTTCTGAAGAAATATATTCCTCAATAAAAATCAGACTTTACGCTCATGTGAAATGTACTTTGGAGGGAGAGAATTATAAAGAAAACTATCAAATAAACGATTTTCGAGTTATCTAAGATATTAATAAAATATAATTTCACCTTATAATGAAATTATAATTATGCGTTTTAACATTGCAGGGTTATACGTTTTAAATTTGTTTGAGCTTTTAATAGATGAACCTACAAATGAGATTAAATTGTAACACAAAAATGGCTTGAGATTTAATCGTTTGGAATAAATTGCCCAGTAAAAGAAAGTTTTTTGGCAATTGTAATGAGCAGTTCTGTTTAGGGAGTGAAGGCAGTTGCGATTTTTTCTCGTCCCTTAAGTACCCACGTAATTAGACAATATAAATGCAAGATTTCTTTCGCTTCTTGAGTTGTCAGACACGATAGGAACGGAAGACTCCTGCAACCAGCGACGATACAATCGATCATCCAGAAATCGAACATTGAGCAAAACACGAACATGAACAATTTTTTCCCTGGGGTTAGCCGTCTTTCAAAGAGATTTCTCTCTACTAAATAATAATTATTAGATAAATGATCTTTCACATTAATCAGCTCCAGATTCATCGACTCCTGAAAGCTATTTTAAAACCCACCCAATTTACGTTCTATTCTTTTACTGTAATTAGCTACTCTTTTTAATTGTTATTTATATTATCCTGAACATTTTTTTTTACTGTTATTATAAGAAAAATAGAGATGTTGTCAGTATTTTTTGCCCTTCTCGTTACCTCTCTTTCGCATTCTTACCGTTTTTATTATGCATTACATCTACTGCAAAGTAATTAAGAAAATCATGGTTGTGTTCAACCTCCAAAAATAAAAAATAAAAAAGTAATAAACAATAGTCTAATATTTCCTCTCCCCCCCCTCTCCTATATCAATCACTATTGGGATTTTTTTTTTTTTTTAATTTGTGTTTCGAAGAGCACAGTTAATCTACTGTATAAGTTACGCGGCGCCTCCCAATACCGGCATTTTAGAGAGTTGATATTGTACAAGCATTAAATCTGAATTTTGCAGCTCATGGTAGCCGGATATCCTGTTGAATGAAATGACCATTCCATGTTCATGGTCACTCACTAAGAGGAGAAATTTTCACTTTCAGCACAATTGTGTTGGTTTCAAGTTGAAAGGAGATTCGTCTATCATAAAAGATCAGTCTACAGACGGAACAATTGTTAATACAACTGAATAACTGTTATTGCACAGTCATAAAATTCTGAAAGTAATAATCGTTGAGTCCGAAAATAAAACATAAAAGACTATAAAATAACTTTCTCCACGGGAGTCCGATTTATAGTTGCGAAGTTTCAAACCAGTAATTTCCAGTTGCTGGCCACGACAACATAATTTTTGGCTTACGGTATTTTATATACAATTAAATCTGAGTTCACTGGTAGTTTGATTTATCGTAATTTTTTATTCTATCCTATAATCGTCTGTGTTTCTATAAATGAAATTAAAAACTTAACCAGGAAATGAGAAACATGAACGATAAACTGCAACTGGAGAGGCTGAAAAAAAAGGAAAAATTAAGACTCAAGTTTACCTTTGTAAATGAAGACAGTCTTCATGTTTTATTTTATATCATGTTCTTTCTTAGGAGTCTTCTCTCTTTTGAAGAAATTGAAATCATGTGTTGGTCATTAATAATAAAACTTTCAGAAAACATTAGATGATATCGAAATTACCATTATGAATTTTCTTTTTCGTATGAGTACGACATATAATTGAACATGGTTGAATACGATTAGATGCCTCCTATTCTGGCGCATCCAGAGAGAGATTCTAAAAACTTAACTGTAACTTATAAAGAGTGCGAATTTTGTTTCAAATAATAGCTATAATTATGTACTTTTTTACTGAATCATTTTTATTCGTCGAACCTTCCCCATGTGCTTCTATCAAATTTTCATCTTGGAGTATGCTACGCCAAAATTAGCCTCTTGCTATCAACTACTGGGATTGGTCATATTTATGGCTTGGGTTTGTGGTTTGACGCCAGTGATCCTTATCCTCGCTGGACTTTTCCTTAAAGTAAAGACTATGATGAAAAGCAGGTGCCTAAAACAAATCCTTCACCTCCCTCCTCCAATCCATCTACGCGACAGCACCTAAATTCTTTTCGACCAGTGTGTGCGAAATTGCATCCGCAAAAGCTTTTTCTCTTGATAACAGAATGATGTTTAAGATTGAAATAATTGGCCCGGATAAAGCAATACGTTGTGAAGAATCCTTTATTCACCTACGCGTTTCGGCTAGATAGCCATCGACAGGGTGTTTTAACAGAAATGAGGCACAACTGAAAAGTCGATAAGAAATATGAGGAATCTAGATGACGTCAAAGCGGATGGAACATGTGATGCAATTTTTTGTTAAAATACACTGTCGATGGCTATCTAGCCGAAACGCGTAGGTGGATAAAAGATTTTTCACAACGCATTGCTTTATCCGTACCAATTACTTCCACCTTATTTTCACAGCAATACTAGACAACATGAACTTTAATCTTTGTCAAGAATGACTTGAACATAACTTCATCGCTGTTTATACAATTCACACTTTCGTCGGATTTCAGATCTACATGATAGGTTGAACATCGACGCTCGATTACAATAATAAATAGCGCTTATTTGAAAGTACCCAAATAAATTCTTGCAGAAGACGAAATAAAACGGAAACTTTAACTGCAACTTTATATAGTTTACTCAACAGAAATCTAATGTGAAATTAAATAGTCATCTAATATGTGGCATCAAAATCGCCTGAATATAGATTGTGTTCATAAACGTACAGTTGGTAATAACTGAAGGGTTATTTTATTAGTAAAAAAAAAAAAGATTGTTGAGGGCCGAGGTTAACATCATCAATTCAACTCTCAAATACATCTATGAATACAAACACAGAATTATAGTGCAAGTTTTTTTTGAGTTCTTTCTCTAATACGAGGTGCGCCTACTAAGTGTCCGACTTTGGGACGGGGGAAAGTTTACGTGAAGTGGTTAACTTCCTGAACTTCTTCAAAGTAGCCCCTTCTGCTTCCACACAAAGCGCAAATAATCCTTAGACAGATATCTTTTGGGATGGCTTTGAATGCCACCATGGCAGGATGTCCTCTCGAGTATCAAAGCGGGAATAGCTACAGAAGTCACACGAAACTTTGTTTGGAGAGTAAGTCGCCTGGCGGAAGAGTACAATGCCACTGTTTGTCAGGAAACTGTGGGTCAAGTGCCACGAACGAGCCGCGATTAACTTGATACAGCTGTCAAATATGTGAGACTCACATTCAGTCACCTTGCTTCAGTAGTAGCACTCTTAGTTAATGTTTGTCCTTCTGGTACGAACTAGCTATGAACAATTGCACAGTAATCAAAACACTCGATGTTTGTGATGCCTGCGCTTTGCTTTCTGACAAAAGTTAATGCAATGTCGTTGCTCCACACGTCCCGCCATCGTGGTCTGAATGAGAATACGGCGAACGCACATCGGCTGCCTTAAGTGAGTAACAGATTAACCTTGCTAAGGAGGAACTAGTATTTAAGAAGCAGCGATAAAGCCATGTGCCTGTATTTGCTCCTTCACAGCAAAGCTAACCTGTCCCGAACGATAGCAACCTCTGTTGCATGTAGCAGGCCAGCTAAAATTAACGCATGTGCATGAAGGTTTCCCGTATCATTGCGCCCTGTGGGACAATTCTATTGTAATCTTCCGTGGTAATAAAAAAATAACGTCATATTTTTAGACAGATCTCTTATTAATTGTAGTTAAAATCTCCATTAGTCTAAGGAGATCTGTGAAATAACTCAATAAATTTCATTTTACAAAAAAACTGAACTTAGCATTGTTTATTAAACTTATCAAGCAATCTTTTAACACTTCATTTTAACAATCGCATTACGTAGCAGTCTTTCGTTTAATAACAAGTTCTCAGACACTTTTTATCAATCGGTAAACAGCCGAACTAAAAGATTTATTCTCTTTTCATGAAATATTTGCCATTCGTTATCATGAAGTATGATCTGATGATAGATTTTTTTATGTGATGTAGAAAAGAAAACTCTTCAAGTCATCACTATTTGATGAGAAATGATGATCCCTAAATGAAGATGTAAACTCTCACGGAGATTGATCGCGGCTATGTGGCCATGACGACTTTCTTCCTTAGTTTTGCTGTCTGGGCAAAAAATATTGCTTCCAGACTATGGGGCGAACCCTATTGGATCACACCGATCATCTAACCAACAACATGCTTCGTCAAATTTTATTTAACGTCCTACTCCAATCGTTCATGACAAAATAAAGAATTTAATTTCATTTCTGAAATAAGAATCTAATAATGTTTTCAAATTTTAAAAGGTTATGCTCTAATACTAAGTGCATGAGGTTTTAAAGCTAGCTTGCACACAACTGGCAACCTCCATACAGTCAGGCTCTGTTCTAATGCTTGATGCATTGCGGGATGCTTTCTATTGAAAAATTCAGTGAATATGCAATTTGATATATTATCGAAAAATAAGAAGAAATTTATTTTTAACGAGAAAAAAAATAAAAATTTCAAGGAAAAATTTTTCCCAACATACGTTTTCCTATTAATCAAGTAAGAACATAAACCAGCCGATGTTTTTCTCTAATTTGTGCGTACATTGATTTTGAAAAAGGGCTGTGAATAATCATAATCCAAAATAATAAGGCTGTTTTCTTCTTTTTTTTCAGCTCTTCAATTCAGTCCTCTCTTCACGACGAGCTTTGTTCTTTATCCTCTCAGGAATTGAAGAAAACCAAGACTAATGGGCATTTGAAATTCAATATAATAAGAAGAGAAAATTGTTCGAGTAAAATAATATATTTGAACTGATATTATTAGCAGTGACTATGAGCATCTATTAACTAAATCGGGATGTAAGAAGAATGGAAATTATTGAGTTCTCGCAAGATTAAGAGATTATATGGTACAAATATATACTTATATAAACACAATATAAATCTTACTTATCTGAAATTTAGGCGACTTCTGTCCCCATTATATTATTGTGAGTTGTGAATTTTCTTTCATTTTAGAGAGATAAAATCTTGTGAATTTGATCTAAGATTTAAGTTTTTTTGCATTTTTGTGACTATTTAGTTTATTTTATTTTAGTTTTCATTAATTCGCTCTCTTTGAATAAAACTGACATTTCAAATTTAATCATATTGCTTGCTTATTTATTTATTAAGTGAATCAAAAGTCTAGAATATTTAAAAAAAAAACCAAGATCTGTTATTGATTGCCCATTATGGGTACAGGTAGGAAGATATCTAAATATTAACCCAAAGGACGTAAATTAGGGAGACTGGTTAAGAAGTACCTAGATTTAAGGGGTCCTATGCCTAATCAATGATGAGAGCTACAAATTAATTATGTCTCTTATATTTTTTCTTATTTTGCATATGTAAGGTCACACTTAATATATATGCAAATTAGCCAAGATATGGAAATTACATTCGGAATATTTAGATTTCAACTATCTAAAATAAGTAAATATTATGCAGAATATTCATTGGTCCTCAGGTTCAATCTTAAATTATTAAAATCATAATGTTTGCATTTAAAGGAGAGATTATTACTGATTTGGATATGTTTTATTAAAACCTTTTCTAAAAGAGACCCAAGTTAGGATATATAAGTTTTTCATTTAGGTTGCAGGATGAACGATTCCTATTAATTAGTTATGACCAGCCAGACATCTGGTTTCCCTTCTCCATTGTGAGAAACAGGGTTGATGTCCATCTCCCCGTGATCTATAGGCATTCAGAGAGCAAAAAGTAACTTTCCCGAATCCATTAGCATTCTTTGGGAAGTTTATTACACTTTTTAAGAAAGCAGTGCAACCCTATACATACGAACCGACAGGGTTGAATAAAGAGAAGGAAAAGGAAGAATTATCATCTGGAATGTGTGGGAGGAGACCCCAATTGCTTCAAGCTATTAAGCCAGCGACCCAAGGGGTCTCGGGGACTCTAAGATGCAGACAGACAGGCAGACGGGATAGAGGGGAAGGAAGCCCAAATGAACTCAGATTGACTCCTCTGAATGACCCCTCAGATTTAGCGTGTGACGTCACAAGGTGGTCACGTGATTCTTGGACGCTTCCAGCCTCCTTTAACTATGCAAACCCGAGAGGAAAAAGTCAGTCTGTCGGAGTCTGTCGGAGTCTATTCACCAAAGATGAGGCGTGCATCACGAGTAGACTAGCGGCTTTTAATTAGTAACTCTGTCCGAGTTCTGCAAGCAGCATTCTTTATGTTAGCTCGATTTCGAGGGCTTTTTAATGAGTAAAACCGTGCAGCGACCCTGCTTCAACAATGACCCTTAAATATAAGTTTTCTACGCCCCGCTCAGTCGCGATACTCAGAAGTAAGAAAATGTTAGGAAAGTAACGAAGATTTCATTCCCGGACGGAAACAAGATCCACAGCACAGACGTATGACCAGCCGAAGCCAGTGGAGGTATACTTTGTTTCCCCATGGCCAAAAATGCGTATTCTTTTGATATGGTTGAATTGCTAGGTAGATGGGATTAATGGTATTTTATTAGATTATCATCTTTATTGGCTAGGATTTATTGGTTCTTTATTAACATCCAAAATAGCACTATTATGTATCTTTTAATTATACATTTCTTTCTTAGAATAAATTGATTTGTTATTGTTTGAATGAGTCGTTTATGCTTCCTAAAATCTTTCCTGGCACGAACCGAAAATGCGGAGAAATAATAATAAATGTAGGTCGGGTTTAATATTTTAATTAGTAATCAAAATTAATGGCGCAGTCGAATTTTCCTAATTAGGCATTTAAATTCATATCATAAACCCCGGTCATCACATTTATGTGAAGGTATCAGTGAGCCTTACACATAATTCTTTTTTTTTTTTCTTGCAATCGATTTTGAAATCGATTGCTATTTAAAATAAAGAATTTAGTTTCATTTTTGAAATAAGAATCTAATAATATTTTCTAATTTTGAAAGGTTATTTCGACTTACTTGTATATTATACTAAGAAAATTTTTTTTTTAAATACTTGAAAATGCTCTGCTCGTATACAGAAAGAAATAAACTTATTACGATATGGTGAGTTTTTATTCCGTCTCAAAGTTGGTTGAAGAATTTTTTATTTTAATTTTTTTTAGATATGGTTTGCATTATTATAAAAAAATTATTTAATATCTGCATTATTTTCAGACTAACATGCAAAATCCTTTTACCAATCCGATGAGCACCGTGACTTGCCAGAAGTTTATCCATAATAAAAGTTTCACCAGAAACTATAGGAACACTAAAGAAAATTAAAGAAAAAAATGACACTTTCTTATACAACAGATATAAATTTGGAGTTTTACTATTCATTAGAAGACCAAAATTATGAAGAGCGCTGCCTTATATTAGATAGCATTAAGTAAACTCACAAACCGCGGAAAAGGATGAGATTGGATGTTGATATTTTGGGCACATTGATTCAAAACTTTGCCCATGCATAATCCGTAATAAATGTTTGTTTCTATTCACTGCCAAAAAAGCAAACAAATATCCATATCCTCGGCATTATCCCAAACCGCGACCCGGGCCACCTTATAATGCCAATCCGCAGCTCTCGCAACCACAAGACTAACGGGCTAACTAAATCCTCTGCTAACTAAAACGTGTTTGAATCTAGCAAACAGACAGTCCTACACAATAATTTTTCACTCTCCACTTCAGTGTAATTCTAAACGATCGGCCGGTTTTTTTGTAAACCTACTATGGAATTCATCTACTTAAATCGCTAGGTGTTTGTTCAGAAAAATGCTCAGAATGACCCTTTTCTTTGACTGATCATGTGAGGATTGCATTTAAAGTATCTTTTTCAATGGAGCGATGAGACTGCTTAAAAAACTGTAAGTACGTCTTCAAGGACATCTCCGTACGAGCTATGTTACCAATCAACCCTGTAGTATCTCGTTTATACTGCTTGGCCAAAACACAAAACTCGAAACAAGTGGAGATCAATCGTGAACTGCATAGGCTCCTCCGTATATAAACTAGAACCTTTATGCTGACTATGTTCCTTACCCCATTAAATCTCCCTAGCACGGACTTTAGCATATAAGAACAGCATAGACCTCAGTTTGATCCCTCAAAAAAGTAAACATCGGGGTTAATGATAGATTAGTTTCGTTCGATATTGAAAGTCTCTTTCCGAGTTTACCATTAAAAGTGACTTTGGAATGGTTGGAATTAGTCCTACACGAAAACTAGGTTCCTTTGGGTGTAACACTCAAGATTGTGACGGTGATGAATCTAATCGTTTACAACAACTTTTTACGTTCAAGATGACGAATGCTACACCGATGGGCAGCAGCGTAAGCCCTTTTTGGCCAACTTGTTTTTCGGAAGCTTGAAAACAAGGCGTTAAATAGTTTTAAATATATCCCACAGATATATTGACGACATTTCTGTATCTACAACACACAAGAAGTAGAAGTAAGTGAATTCCTGGACTCCCTCAACGCATATAAAATTTACGATGGAAAAAGAAGACTCGGCTGTACCTTTCCTGGATTTGTTAGTCATGCGCTCTGGCAATCTATTACACTTTGACGTCTATAGAAAAAGCAACTTCACGCCAGCATACATAAAGTCTCGAACCATTGCTTTCCCCAAAAATTAGCTGCTTTCTACCGTCAAATCGGAGAGCGCTAATTCTACAATTTACAGATGAAGCCGGGGGGAAAAAGAGATTTGCAGTTTTTAATGGTTTCGAAAGCAAAAAGGTGAAAAGGATGAAGGAAAAGATCAACAGGCACCTGAAGATAGTAAACGTCACGACGCTCCAAAAAGGAACGGAAGACTATAAAAAATGTGCTGGTATTGCCATATAATATACAATTAAACAGAGGCCTCAAAAAACTCTGCAATGATTTCAAGGTAAAGGTGGCTTTCTGGAGCGCTAACACGGTGAAGAGGAAGCTGAGTACGGCAAAGGACAAATCCCCACGGAAGAACAAGCAGGCGTCTACAAGTTTGGTTGCGCCTTGTGTGGACTGTTTTATTTGGGCAGCTCACGGAGAGGTGTGACCAAACATAGGACTGAACATACAGCCTGTATAAGGAATGCAAAAGCAGATGTTTCGACCTTTCCTGACCATTTTTTGAATGAAGGACATGATTATGACCCGAATTGTTCGAATTGGTTCACTCTTATAGAGATATCAGTCTGTTATATTTTTTGGAATCTTTAGAAATTGTGAGAAACAAAGCAACAAATCAGTTACTGAACAATGGTGAAGGCCCCATGCCAGTAGGGGAGTGGCTAACGCTCACTGTTGAAGGGAGCGTAGCCCCGAAATGTTCTTCTGAGGCATTAAAAATATGATTATTGTGGATTTGCGATTTCTTCTCATCGCTCGATTGATCGTTGTGTCCGCAGTTTCTTAGTGGATTCTTCTTCTAGTATCTTTTTCACTTTGTCATGGATGAAGTTTACGTGAATGACTTATCCAATCAAGGACGATTGAAAAATAAATAAATAACTAAATAAAATGACATTAGTTCCCGAGCAATTATTAGTAAGGTGAATAAATTTTATTTGTGCACAAACAGTAGCAATGTATTCAAATCACCGTTGATTGGAATGCACAATTTAAAACGCATATTGAAAATAAATGTCGCATTGTATAAAAATGATTGAAAATTATATAAACACGTAATCACTAGCTAGCGGTTGAATCAATAGTGGTCTCATTAAAATAGCGAATAAACGTGGTGATTTTAAAGCGACAATATTATTGGATTTAGGCTTCGTGACCCTTGACCTTTCCAATCAGATCGCGCCGGAAGAATAGAACGAAAGAGGAAAGCGAACGGCGACGTCACAATGCGACTTAAAATTTTCTATTTTTAGCCGTGACGGGGTACGTGACAACCAGGGAAGAGAACGGAGAGGGGAGGACGGGGACTAGTCTACCTTTTACACAGGCGAAAACAATTGTGGTTCTGGGGAACGGAAACATTAGGGAAGGTAGAAAAAAAGAACCAATTACAGGAAATAAAAAAAAAAACAACTGTGTTATAAGCGACAGTTTTCTTATCTATTTGTAGGCTTGCCAACTATAGTGTCACCATTCTGAAAGCATCACGTACGATCTGACTATTCATTTCAAATGAGATTTTAAAGCAGCACTCACCACTGTACTATCAGTGAGGTGAAAAAATATTATTTAATATAAGTTAGTTGTGTTTTTTGCAGTGGCTTTTGATGGAGTATATCGTAACTATCTTCCGTTATATCTTGCTTAAAAATAATAAATTTATATAGCTAATATCTCGCTTTACCAATTTCACAAGTGAAGATGGTAAGGTCACAGAATAAGGAAAGATCTTTCCTTATTCTGTGGTAAGGCGTACTTAGTTTTAGCAGTTGCTCGTCGTAAATCAAATATTTTATATACAAAATATTTGATTAATGGTAAAAATAAGATTTAAAGGAGGAAACTTTAGAGTATTGGTATTGGCTTTATTCTGGAAAGATGGAGCTGGTATTTGGTGAACTTTTGCCGCAAAACCTTCTTACAAAAATCCTGGCGCCTGAGCTGCACAACTCCAAGAAAAAAAAAAAAAATTTTTTAATACCATCGTTTAAAAAAACAATTTTTTAAAAATAAAATTGTTCATTCTGCGACTGGCATACACAAAAGATGATTTTAGCCAGTAAAATTTGTGCAATATTTATAAATCAGAATTAAAAAATACTATAATACCCTATAATATTGAGTTTCATATAAGGCCATACAACACAAATTACTGGCCCGCTCTCTACAATACAAATTACATTTTAATTTGAAATTTAGTAAATTTAATCAGAATCTTAGAAAAAGGTGAATCGTATCTTCATGTAAAACTATTTCAAGAATGGAGCCCTGTATTGACGTGAATAATGCTGGAATGCATAAACATAAGTCTTTTAAAACACGTACTAACTTTATAGAATTTTTTCTTATCCTTTTCATGTAAATTTTTAAAATCATGGGCGAATGTACAACGAATGATTCTTTGCTAGCTTTGAAAGCCTCTTACTGGTTACAGCGCAACTACCTGGATTTCTTCTTTGCTCACCTCTTTATTACTCTTCTTTACTGCTTTATTATGTACAGGGTGTTGCAGATAAACTACAGGGCAGCATAACGGGAAGCCTACCCGCTGGATTGCAGGGGCCGGCTCGGTCGATGGAAGGAGATGAAAGTGAGGGAGTGAAAGAAGACTGTGAAGAGGGTAGCTCTCTGTGCTGAGCAAGTTGGGAGTTTATTTGAACATTCGTTGTAAGAAACCTCACAAAACACCCAGGTGACAGTTTCTCAACAGTAGAGCAAACTGGTCTGCTGCGTCTTGAGGCTTTGGCTCTCTGTCCGCTACGAGACGCAACCCGGGTTAGCCCGTGACGACCAAACATAATAACAATAAAAGTGTGAAACGCTATTTTTTACTATTCTCCTCTGTTGAATTTTTGGTTTGTTTGTTGGTCCCCTCTAGCTGCGGAGGACATTCATAAGTGTGTTCACTTTTTGTGTATCCCCTATCCTGTAGTAGTATAGCGCGCACCCCTCCTTGGCTCAATTGGTCATGCCCTTTGCCAAACAAACAAGTTTAACAAAATAAAATTACCCAATTATCATTTGATGTCGAGCCAGCCCTGCAATCGAGCGGATAGGCTTCCCGTTATACCGCCCTGTAGTTATCTGCAACACCATGTATATACGCAATCCCTCTCGGCCAATAGGGGGCTTCTCTGTTGTTTTATCGTTGTATCTACTCCGATGATATTTAAATCAATAATCTTTAACCTTCAGAATTTTATGAAGAGTAATAATTGAAAGATCTTAAGAGGGTTTTTTCCCCCCACGCCAAACCTCAGAGGTTTAAATTATTGATAAAAATAGGGAAGAAAATTCCACAGCCTGGAATATTACGCCAGTAGGAAAAATAGTCCCAGCCTGCGAACTGGGTACTGCTCCAACCAGCCCTTAAAACATGTAGATAGCGTTAATGCTTCCATGTCCGCAATGGCGCAATTGGTTGGGGCGTCTGCACGGTGAACAGAAGGATCCTGGTTCGAACCCAGGCTGTGGAATTTTTTTTCCTATTTTCATCAATAACTTAAAATTTTAGTTAAAAAGCAATTAATCAAATGTGAGGCTGTTGTATAAAAACCTTCTAGATGATTCCAAGGTTTTCCCTCACAGAAAATGCCCGTAAATGATCAATCCGATGGCCGAAGTTACGATGATAATATGGTCCATGTCAAAAGGTCCCAAGACAAATAATGCAGAACATTATGGAAAATGGATTTCAAACAGAATCACAGTATATGTTCGAGGTATCCCTCATGAAAATCAGTTCAAGAGCCCACACAACACAATGTTTGCATCTATCGTGGACTGGTGCCCTTTTCGAATGCTTCAAATCATATTTGAACATCATTGTTCAAGAGTCCATTTGTCAAGTTTTTAGATGCTCCAACAAGTAGAAATCAAGGAGGCTGAGATCCGACGACCGAGTGAGTCATACGAAAAGGACCTCCATCCGCCGCTCTATCTGCTGGGGAAGGTGTTGTTCAGATACTGTCAAACGATACAAAATAAGTTAACTGGCGAGCTCATTTCTGAGCATACAAGATATTCGGAAAGAATCCAGTCATGTAATATGAAATTGAAGAAAATACAGGAAACATTCACATAGGACAATGATGCCTCAGTCTCCTTCAAAGGAGGAATATTCTGTGTTCTGCTTGTAGGCTTCACAAAACGTGTACTACTTTCGATAACTTTGAACATGATTCTCGGCCATCTTTGTTTGTGCCATACTTTTATTTGTCCTGTATTCATTGCTTCGTCCACAAAACCTTCCGAATCATCCGAATAGTTTCCGCGCAGGAATGTTCAAGCTTAACGCAAAATTTGATGCAGATTCGTTGGTTCTCGCTCAGTCATTTGGAATGAAACGACCACACAGTATATATTCTCTTATAACGGCGTCTACGCCCCACTGACAAGTCGGCAAGTACGGTGAAGTTGTCTTTGTTCACATACAATCGATGTCGTTCTCGTTATGTTAAATATGACTGAAAATGTTTTGGACAGGCTTCGTATATTCATAGGAGTATTTTCGTTCCTTGTTCGTCTGAAGTCCCCGTCTTATTAATATCAACTGTGCTGTTAAAAGGTTTGCAATTTCCATACAGATTTCTCAAAAGCATTTTATGGCAAATGAATAGCTTACAGAGGGTTTGGTATTGCGATGTATTAATTTAAGGTGGTGATGGGAGAGCATATTTATCCATATACTCTATTTTGTAAAGTGTTACGGTTTTCGAGATATTCGTAATCTTTTTTACCAATCTGAGGCGTTCTCACTGTTTGTATTATTAACTATTCAAATTTTGTCGCTCATTGGCGTTGTTCATTAAAAAAGGTTTTGGTTAGTCGTTCGGCTATTGTCGTTACGTTTGTACATTCTTTCGGTGTTCGTTTTTGTAATTCCTTTAATATCTTGATTGCTTTTTTGTATCATAAAGTTTATGTCAAAAGCTTTGCAATATCTGTATAAACATATTTGCTGCGACGGATATTTCATGTACCTAATATTGTTCAAGCTTCGAAGGATATTCACTGGAAAAAGCTTGTAAGTCTTCCTTGTGTATAGCATTTTATTTTCTCGCTCTGACTAAGGTTGGGCTTCTTAAAGATGGAGAGCCAAAAACGTCTAATTAGCGAACTTTTACTAATGAGTTTGAACCTGGACGCACCGCTGCTGAAGCAACACGAAACATTTGTCATGCGAAAGGGGAAGACTCCGTGGACCACAGCACCGCAACCAGATGGTTCGAGAAATTTCACTAGGTGACAGTAACCTTTACGACCCTAAATGCGATAGGCCCTGAACTGTGGCCCTAGAACGTGTGCCAGGCCATAGAGGCAAATCCGAGAACCAGCACGCGATGACAAGCTGGACATATCATAACCACCTTCACGAACTTGGCAAGCTGCCGCATTGTCCTTCACGCTAGCTTAAACAAACCGCCGAATGGGAGGTGTGCAATCCGCGAGATGAAAAGTGGGCCTATTTCCATAATTCTAAGATACAAAAGCAGTGTCGAGGCCGGGCTGGCCGTCTTTAAATTTATTAATTATTTTTTTAAGCGGTTGAATTTTCCCCTGATTATGAAGCATTGCCATTTTTACATTGTCTTTGCTGAGAGTAAGATATTCGTTTAGTTATTTGTGAAAAATAGGAACCTAATTTTAGCCCTGCAGATATTTAATTTAAGGAAGAGAGGACTTTTTCTATTATATGATAGTGTTTTACATTGCTACTTATCAAAATTCTTCTGTATCTGTAATTTTCCATTTGCAGTCTTAAATTTTAGACTTTCTGACGCAAGATACACATGCGTTCGCATTTAATTAGTTTTCTTCACTTCTAAAATTTTAACATTAAACATTTTATTTTTATTATTGATTTTTTGATGTGATATACAGAGTCCGCTAAGAAAATGTATACACACTTTATTAGATATTATCTATAATTTTTTCCGTAACAGCAAAATCGAAAGCTTACATCCCAATTTTATTACATGCATTGAATGAAGACGATCCCGATAAAAGAAGGCCACAACTGCCACCTAGACATAGGAGACTACTTGATAAGAGTTTTCAAGGAAAATGCATAGGAGCAACTGTTAGCCGTATTCAAAAGTATCTCAACGCTTATGATAATCACTTTGAACACCTGTATTAATTGTAGAAGTCAAAGAGGACTTATATTCATGGCTTGATGCATGTATGAAATTAGTGTTACAACTTTAATATAGTTTTTTTTTCTTTTGCTGAAGTGTATATACATTTTTTGACGGACTCTGTACAACAGTGTCCGAGCGGGGGGCAGTATGGCCAGAAACCGACGTGTTAGGTCCCGGGAGGCATTAAATTTCAACAAAAAAATAGCTTAAAAACAATAAACTTTGATAGTTATTCATATTAAAAGTGTTAGTAAATAACTAACTTTAGTTTCTTTTTAAATACATTACGACATACTATCAAATAAAAGAATTGTTTATGGGTGGGAAAATTTCATTATTACAAGAGTGCATACAGTTTTTCTTTTATTCCAAATTAAATGAATATATGTGACGTATGTTTCATTTTTGCAACAAACAGAGGTTCGAGCGTGAAAGCAAATGGTGTAAAAGAAGCAAAATTTCTGTGTTGGAAAAAATAACCAAGAGCAGCAGTGCATGCAAGCCTCACGCAGTGAAAATGGCGAAATTGTTTAACATATTTAACAGATGGTATATATTTGCTAAGATTTTTTTTTTTTACCACAACTGAAAGTAAGCTTTAAAAAGATGTATGACTATATAAGATTGCAAAATGAATATCGTTTTCTAATATCGAAAAGACTATCATTGCCTGTTCAATATATTGATCAAGATATTGTTTGTTTTTTTTGGAATTAAATCAAAAAAATATTCCAAATAACTAACTGCCATCTTAAAGTAGAAGTTGTGCAAATTATAAATACCATCAACAACATTTTATAAGCTATCTTCAATATTATAAGAGTATATCAGCCACAATAATTAATTTATTTACTTTTATTTATCAGTTAATCCGTTCCTATGGAAAACATCTTTGTCATGCCTAAACTCGTATGTTATTTTGCAGATGAAACATAAATAATTAACTATAATTTTGTTTGAGTGGCATAAATGATAATAACAAGAATGGAGGTTAAAATATAGAATTTAGTAACGAATTGAATTAAAGGTTGAGCTCACCAAATGTAACATCTTCAGTTGGCTAGGTATAAGTTTTCCGAGAAGACGCGTTTTCTACCAGGATTTTCAGATTAAATTTTCCATTGATTTCAGGCTGCGAACAATCCCTTGTTTAAAGATTCATTATTTCCATTTAAAATCTGCTATGATGAATTATTTTTAAATGGAAGTTTATCTATAATTAAGACTCTTTTAGACAAGTTTATATTCTCTCAGTTATTTTGCCATTTAACAATTACATGAATTAAAGATAATTTTTAAGCAGCTCAATGCCTGAGCTCCTTTAGAGAGCAAAAGGTAAGTCTTCTACATGATTAATATGGTCTGTCTTTTGATGGATTGCTCTTCAATTTTAAAAATTTTAATTTATATAAAAAATTCGATTTCCTTCTTCTGTCGATTTCTGTGACAAAAATTTTTCTCCCTTTAAAATGAGAAAAGTTCCTAAAGTTTCCTACCAGTTCAAGACAAGCGGTAGCCTAAATTATATTTGAGGTATATCGATATTGCAGGAAAAAACTCACTGAAGAAATATGGTCAGTTAACATTATATTTGGAATTTTTAAGCTTGCTTTTCTTTTCTATACAGAGTGATTCAGAAAGATAGGTCAAGAATGAAATACCATGTACAGTTTGTAGCGGGGAACAAAATTTTTTCCAAAAATAAACATGGGTCCGGAAATGCATCCTTACAAAGATAATGCAACTTGTACGAGGTAGGAATGACATTACAGTAGGTGTTCAAAATGCCGACCCTGAGCCTCGATGCAGGTGTTTAGTCTGCGGATGAGATTCTCGCGAACTATGGTGAAGATGTCCGGAGAATCACTGACTTCTCCACACGCTGTAACAATTTTAGCTACAAGGTCATCGGGATTGTCGACTGGTGTGGCATACATCAACTGCTTGATGTGGCCCCATAAAAACAATGGAGTCACATGTTTCGTTTCCTCTCTTTTAAAGGAGAGAACACGAACAATTTACATGTTTAGATCCTAATTTACATGGACCCTACCATTGCCGTCCGAGTAACGCACATCCATTCCTACCTCGTATAAGTGGCATTATCTCTGTAAAGGCTAGTTTCCATTACTACAAATTTGTCCCGCAACATTTTGTGCGTCATGTGCTGGCACTAGTTCCCGAAATTTGTTGAAATGGAAACAGTCTGCATCATGTTGCCGCACAAATGCCGGGGACAGAAATGTGCCAAGCGACTGTGGCACACAACATGTACCGCAACTTGTGTGCCACAGAAGCATAGTTTCCATTACTATAAATTTATCCCGCAACATGTGCGTCATGTGCTGGCATATGTTCCCGAAATTTGTTGAAATGGAAACAGTCTGCAACATGTTGCGGCCTAAGTGCCGGGGACAGAAATGTGCCAAGCGACTGTGGCACACATTGTCCATATTTGAACAACAAATACTCCACACAGAAAACTAGCAAAACTGTATCTGCAACTAGAAAACACAGATGTCGCAGGAAATTGGAAACAGTATATTTCCTGTTTCCATTCTAACAATTCCGCGTCATGTGCCTGGAACTTGTCAGAATGGAAACCCGCCTTAAGGATGCATTTTCGGACCCATGTTTATAGGAAAAATATTGTTCCCCGCTACAAACTGTACATGGTATTTCATTCTTGGCCTACCTTTCTGAATCACCCTGTATAAGCTACCACCGAAGTAATTTAAAGTTTAATGTCTGTTACAACGAACATTATTTTGATCAGTGGAAAAAAAAACATTTTATATTGCTACTTTTACATTTATCTTCAGCTTTAGAATCGACTATTTTACTCAGTTATCGACTTTTTATCTGAGTTCTTAATAAATATGTTTGAAATATTTGGTCTAAAAATTCTCATGAATAAAACTTAAAAAAATGATTGTATAGAAAATCTACAAAAAAGCCGTATTACTTTACTGCAGAATTTTATTCAAATAAAATCTTAATTATTAATTCATTTTAGGGATAAGATTATTATTATATCTAAAAAATGAAAACTTAACTTTCTTTTATTAAATACAAGTTGGGTTATTCTTCTAGAAGTTCGTTCAAACTTCGTTCAAAGTTCGTTTAAAATGTAAGCGCATGCCTAAATCTAAAAAAGACGAGTAAGTGCAAACTAGACCAATCCGCTTTCTTTAGGAGGATGAAATGTTGTGCAAACACTAGAGTGTTGTTGTATTTAAAAAGCTTCGTCCATTTCTCAGAAAATCTCATTCATTTATCCTCTTCTCCTTCCCTTCGTTGGTTTATTAGGCAATCACTTAATGCTTCTTTACTTTTACTCAAAGAAAGTTAAGGAAGACATTGAAGGAGAGCGTCAAGAATACAAGGAAAAAGAGGGGCGGGTGAAAAGGAGAAGGAAATGCGAATACGACACTATAGCTTTAACTTGTCCGTTGACTTGTGGCAAATTGAGATTTGTGATCGCCGACATGAATACAGGGAGTGATTTATTAAAGAAAACGAGACGCAATGAATTATGAGGAGATTATCGATTGAACAAGGAGGTGGGGTCCTGGGATGAGGGAAGGGAGAGTCAGCAGTGGCCTTTAATCTTCCCTGAGCTTAAAATAGCACCAGAATAAAAATAGTGCTTTCGACCGCAAGCGGCGGAAAAAAAAGGGATGAATGGAAGAAATTTGACTGTGAAGTCATTCTTAGATAAAATCATTCAGGTTTTACTCAACTCTACGTCGTGGAATATTTACTCAGCAACAAATCCTAAGTGCTAATTTAAATTGAATTCTAATGAATGTAATAACAAAAACCACGAAAGAAAGTTCATCGCCGAATTCCTCTTAAGACATTAAGGTAGACATCCTAGCACATACCAATAATCAATGACAATCTTCTTTTTCGCTTTTGAAGAGACTTTAGAAGGCAAATTAAAAAAAAAAAAAACAAATGAAAATAATTATACATTTGCATCGGGCTTTTGTTTTTCCCTGCATCATTAGCATAATTGCTTTTGGAAAAGTAAAGCTCTTTCGAAATGGCTTTTCTTACGTGGAAAAGCATCTGTTCATTAACAAAAGTACGAAGAGCATTAAAGTTGAGAACATAAAAGTTTTCCAAAGACTACTTGAAACCACTGGGAGGGGTTATCGATCCAAAATTTATAGGGCATCTTTAATTTTTAATAACAAAGATTTTGTTCACAAATTTTTTTAAAAAGTAATTCAGAAAATGGAATATTTTAAACATTTACTAATATCTCATTACCATATTTCATATCTTGGTCACACTTTCCACAGAAATCATACCCATAACAAAAAAAACTGGAATTGTCTTTTTTAATGGTAAACTTTTGCAACCTGTCCATTCTCATCCAAAACAAAACGAAAAAACAAACACTGGACGAACCTCGCAAAGGATCAATCAAACTGTCAAGAAAAACATATGGAATGTATATGGTCGAATTGCTCACATATATCATCCTTCTGATGAAATTAATATTGTCAACTTAATAGATTGCTTTTACAATCTATAAATTTTATATGGAAACACGCATTTCTACTTATCAATAGTGTAGGGAACGGGAGAATGCTAGCGTAAAATAACTGCACGCATTATGACTTATGGTTGTAAATTTAACATCAATTCTTAATATCTCATGTTCCCTTATTAACTATCCACTTTATAGAAACCTATAAAAGAGGAAAGAAAAAAAAGCAGAATGAGGCAGCGGCGGCATTTAACAGATGACCCCCATTTCTTCAAGGAAGAGCGATTCGGTAAATGTCACGGGTTCTCGGCTGTAACCCTTCGCCAACAGCTGGAGAAGAACAATATCGAGTATATTTTCTTAAAAATTTTTGAAAAGTTTCTGCGCGTTTATGTGTGCGTGCTAATGCAGCCCGAAAACTGTCATCTTTTGAGGCTTAAAGGAAAAGCATTACTGAAGCAAAGTTTGCAGAAAATGTGCTCTCACCAAATTCTGTTCTTTTAGGAATCACAAATAAGTTGCATCGAAAATGAAAAAGCAGAAATCTTGTTAAGGTTTATATGTACAATTGATTTTAAGATTTAATTGATTTTCAATTAATATTCATTTTGTTTACACTTATTTCTTGCTGTCTGTATTTTCTTCATTGCTCGTACTTAGATGTAACAATACTCAAGAGGAGAGTGATATACAGGGTGACGAAAAAAAAAATGGTAGATAATGATACATGTGCAGGATTTTACAAATAGTGCCTTGGATGTTTGAGCCTTCTGCATGATCTGTTGCACTGGGATTCTTTTTGTTTTTGATCACGGTATAGTGATGCATTTGTCCCTATGAATAATGGACCGAATTTGAACACTAACTGAGATATGAACAGAAGTAAAAATGCCGCCACCAAGATCAACATGTTAATAACTCAGGTTCTATAACTTCTAGGATAATGAAATTTGAGGGAATAATAGGGTACATAAAACTGTGTATACCGTTAAAATTTGATCGAATTCCAACAAGTAATTTCCGAGTAACGAACTCAACATCGTAAAACGTGCTGGTTAGTACTCGCATGTGAGCACTGCTACGATTTTGAATCCGTAACTCGGAAACCACTCGTTGGAATAAGATCAAATTTTAAGGATATACACAGTTTTATGTACCCTATTATTCCTCCAAAATTCATTATCCTAGGCTTTGCAAAACCTGAGTTATTAACTTGTTGATCTTGATGGCAGCATTTTTATTTCTGTTCATATCTCTGATAGCGTTCAAATTCGGATCCATGTTCATAGGGACAAAATGCATCACTATATCCTGATCTATTATTTGTATCATTATCTACCATTTGTTTTTGTCCCTATGAACAGAGTGTGTATCCTGTATATACCTTATTCTCTATGTAAATGTGATATAATAGCAGTAGAGTAGGCACTGCGTATCATCGCTATTAGATAATTCATCATTATTGATTGCTGCTAAAAACTTTCAAAATCAGAAAAGAGGAACACCGCTTATCTTGTAAGTAGAAGAAAACGAAATTAAGAAAAAGGCTCAGTCTTGGCCGAGAACAAAACAATACAAATCAAACAACATTTATTAAACAATACTAATAACTTCTCCTTAGAAATGGAAAGTTCGGTTCATGACGTTAATGATAGCATGAAGCGAGATATAATTTTCTTTAGTAAAAGGTCAATTATCACAAAAAAGAATCGTATAGAAGAGTTCAACGGCTTTATACATTACATTATCAATGGATGCTACTTAAATATGATATCAGGTCCAGGGGAAAGCTTTTTCGTTTTTGCAAATATTACAATTGGCGTTCAGATTAATGCTTAAATGAATTTTTTATTCATCGAAATAATCTCCATTATCAACACGAGATAATAAATCATAAGTCACGAGTTTTACAGTTGAAAAACACACCCAGTTCATGTTTTAGCTCTTCTTCTGTCTTGAAGCACTTGTTTCTCAAATGGCTATCAAGAGATCGGAAAAGGTGATAATCTGTTGGAGAGATACCCGGAGAGTACGGTGGATGAGGTAACACTTACCAGGCAAGTTTGTTTATTGCATGACGGATCAGCTTTGTCGTGTTCGGACGTGCGTTGTCATGAAGAAAAACATACACGTCTGCTGTGATAGTTTGTCTCGGAATTTGGAGCTCATAATGGACTACACCAGCTGTTGTCCACCAAGCACTCAAGAGAATCTTCCTAGGATGGAGTTCATCTGCTGATAACCACTGATACGAACGTCGGTTATTCTCATATAAAACCCATTTTTCATCACATGTAAGACTTCGATCAAGAAATGGGTCGGAATTGTTACGCGATAGCAGAAAAGTGCAAATGGTGAGTCGGCGATGCTTATTGTTTTCAGTCAATGCATTTATCCAGTTTTCTCACTTTTCCAATCTTATGCAGATGGCTTCTTATGGTCCAATCGTCACATCCAAACTTAGAAGAAAGCTCTGAACTACTCTGGCTTGGATCCGACTTAATTTCAGCTCTCAGGGCGTCGTCGTTATTGACTGACGCTCGGCCAGTACGTGGTTCATCTTCAAGACGGAAACCTCAATGCTGATGGCTACAGGACCATTCTGGATAACGGGGCATTTCCAGCGCTATGGGAACACTTCGGTGACGGGCCGTTTCTCTTCCAACACGACAATGCGCCTTGGCACAAAGTAAGATCCATATCCGACTAGTTTGACGAGATGCGGGTTGAAGAACTGGATTGGTCCTACAACACTACTGATTGAAGCTTTTTGCGGCTCTACGGTAGAGCAACTGGTGTCCCAACTCCTTTGATCATGTAATATAGGTGCCATTTCAGAGGTTTTTTAAAATAAAATCGAATGTTTTCATTTAGACAAGTAAGTGCAAAATAATGACTAATCATTTCTCTTTAATGCATAAAACATTTGCATTATTCAAATCATCCTACGAGAGAATTGTAACCATTCAAACAGTAAGGGAGAAGAAACGAAATAACTTTTCCTGGATCTGATAGTTTGAGAGATTTCGGGCTTGTAAACCTATCAAAATTCATCGTAGATAATGTCATTCCAAATTGGAAGCGTGAAGGGGCAGCAACTGTGAAACAGCGCAATAGTACATCTCAAATTCACTGACAGTGGTCGACGACTACTGCAGAGCACTGTCCCAATTAACAGATTTGCATCTGCTGCCAAAATCATCATGGTATTCGAATAAGAATAAGGAACTATCGTTAGCATCAAGACTATTCCGCGGGAGATAAACAGACGAACGACCTACCATGGGAGAGATGTTGTTCTTAAGCCAAAAATCACGACGATCAAGCACACCAAATATTAAAGTGATGCAGAGCTCCTTGCAATTGGACTATAGAGCAATGGAAACTTATTCTAAAGAAGCGCAACGCATTTCGGCAGTCTGAAGAATCGCCGGTGAACGCTATATGCCTGAGGATTCTATGTTTTTTTTTGTTTTGTTTTTTTTTTTGCTTTTTTTTTATTAATTGTAATCCAATACGTCCATCCAGGGCCTGTATGGCCAGAGGCCGACGAGTTGGGCCCCTGGATAGACCTGGATTAACGACTGCTGCATGATGGTCGCAGCAGCCGGGGGGATAAAGATCGTGCCTCACTAATGGTCACCCATCCAGTGACTAGCCGTGCCTGATGTTGCTTAACTTCCCTGAAGTTGTGTGTTCAGTGAAAGCCCACCAGGCTACGGCCTCACATTTGACTAATAAATACGGTAGCATTATAATGTGGATACGTTTCTCTTGGAATGGCTTGGTTCTTTGGTTCACGTGAAGTATTGATTCCAAGATTTGCTTAGACATTCTAGATAATTCTACCCTGCTACAAGGTGGGAAAAGTTTAGTCTACAACGACTTTGCCCACAATCTGTAACTGAATACTTCGATGATATAGGTGTAGAATAAACATGAATAGCCTTCACATGATCCCGATCCAGCTTGTGACACAAACTCAATAAAACACTCACCCAACCTTAGCGTCAACATTGACAGCTGCTCCAAACGAGGAGTGGGACTAATATTCCAACTGAAAGCCTTCCTAGAGGAGCAGATGTCATGATAGATTCAAAAGGTGGTCCGACAGTCACATCTGGACGACATCAACTGGACGATAATCAAGCGGGCGACGAAAATTTTATAACTTAAAAAAACTAAAAAAAAAAACCCCAACTAAAAACAACTTTATTTTTCCGTCCGTTTTAGTTTTATTTCTTAATCATTTGCATTAATGTACAGGGTGATTATAACTAAAGTTACGATTTCAAAAATCGATAATTTGATAACTACTCGTCAGAATGACCTGATATTTTAGCAGAACAATCGTGAGGCAATGGAATTTTGTTTGGCGAAGGAAAAAAAATAGTTCCAAAATCTGCCGATAGATGGCGCTGGCAGGGTTCACATCCATTGCATCAGTACAGATACCCTCCGATCTGTTGTGGAGCATGCCATTTTGCGCTTCCAATTATAGCAGAACAAGGCGGAGGGCATATCGAACAACTTCTGTCTTAATCATCAGTAAGATGTTTGGTTTTTTTTTGGCATTATCACTGTTGTCGCTGTAAACGCGTATTCTTGTCTTTTCGCTAATAAATTTTTCGTAAACCCCTGAACTCTATTGTTTCCTTTTGGCTAACAACATTCCTGTGTTTCAAGAATCCATTTTTGTTTTTTTTCCCTGACATTACCCTGCCAGCGCCATCTATCGGCAGATTTTGGAACTATTTTTTTTTCCTTCGCCAAACAAAATTCCATTGCCTCACGGTTGTTCTGCTAAAATATCAGGTCATTCTGACAAGTAGTTTTCAAATTATCGATTTTTGAAATCGTAACTTTAATTATAATCACCCTGTACACCAACTGGACAATGTAATGAAATGTTATGCATTAAAACAATTTTATAACTATTTATTTATCGGGACATAAATAATTTATAATTACTGACAAGTCATTTCTTTTTTAATATAGGAGGAGATATCAGAAAGTAACGTCATTTATTTTTTTTTCAAAGAAAATTACATAACATACAGGTAAATAATTAAATGCAGCTGAAACTACACGTCTTTATCTACTTTTCCATTTAGGCACCTTGACGATTTAAGCCTGTTTCACATAGAGCTTTGCGGAGCGGAAAACACGCGGAAGCGCAATCTGCGGGCAAAAGCGGACCTTTTCCGCTAAACTGTATCCCAACGCTGCATGACCATCCAGAAATCTTTTCATGGGACCTAAGACAGTCGGCACCGTAAACTTCTATCATTTCCCCGTGAATTTTAGCGGTTTTCTAAATATCTTTGCATTTCGCTGGTACACGAAGCAAAAAGTTCGAAATGGCGAGGTTATCCGAGAAATTGTTTTGAGGTAACGAGGAAAAATTACATTAAATTAAAATGCAGGAAAACAATTTTTTTTCGAGATATCGAGGTTTTCGAGACAGAGAGGTTCGAGAAATCGAGATTAAAGTTGGCTTGTTTGTTTTGTTATCATCCAGTCGACTCTAGTCCTAGTTGACCTCGTCCAGTTGACGCGTTCCCCTTTTTAAATTTATGTAATATGGTTTAAATGTTTTGTTTGTCAAGTGCCCTAATATTTTTTGTGAGATTGTGCGTTTAGAAAAGAGAGAACCAGACTTGATATAGCAATACTAAATTCATTTTTTTAGCCGACGTGTTTCGGAACTACTTCATCGACAGGACAAGCAAAATGAAGTAGTTACAATTACGAAGCAATATCAAGTAATGCTATATCAAGTCCAGTCTTTTCACCTTTTGTAATACCTAAAGCAGTACAAAAACCAGTGAACGAAAATTTAGTATATGGTAGTATGGGTGATTCTAAGCATAAAAGTTACAATTTGACGATGTTAAATGGGTAACTCGGAAATTACTCGTTGGAATTCGATCAAATTTTAACGGTATAACAGTTACATGTACCGTATTATTCCCTAAAATTTCATCATCCTAAATGTTACAGAACCTGAGTTATTAACTTGATCATGGCGGCATTTTAATTTCTGTTCATATCTCTGTTATCGTTCAAATTCGGATCAATGTTCGTATGAACATTTACCAAATTTTCGTCCACTCATTACGGGACACTTGTTAACAAGCATTATTAATAGTGCATGCTTGTTTATTTAATGAAGAACTTATTTATTTAAAAATTTGGAAAACTGTTTCAAACTAACAAAAAAAATCCTGAAATGCTTGATTGAATTGTATACAAATACTGCCATTCTGAAAGGCAGAAAGAATTAATTTGTGAACTCAAGGATTAGTATATTATATCTTCTGCGCAGACATAGAAGCAAATTCAGAAGAACCATAAAAATAAAGAATGCAACTTTTAAGCGAGCTCTATCCAATGATGTATGGAATGTATTTTCGTCTTTTACAATTTCTGAACTAAAATATTTAAATCTGCTCCATCGTTTAGAATAATTCTGTATTTATACGAATGTAAAAATCATAGCTTATATAGTGTTTGGCTGAAAATAAAATTTTTTGCGGAAGCTGTCAGAACATAACACTGCCAGGAATTGAATACATTTACAAAGCAAACATTTTCATTTAAATTTGATGCTTATTTTTGAATAGCTGTAAAATTCAAAGTTTGTTAATTTTTTTTAGCTCTTAGAGGTATATCTGTAGAGAAATATCATTTCAAGTCATTAAATAATGTCTATTTATTGCAGACGAAACAGAACGAACGAGAAAGAGATAGAAAACGGACCAATTCCTAAACTTCTAATTTTTCTTCTGAATAATACGAGGCAATTCAGGAAACGAAACTGCACTCTTCACTCATCGGCGATACAAATTAAGAAGTTGGGAGGGCGAATGTACTGTGAAGATTTGGTTGGTTTGGTTTGTTTGGTATTAACGTCCGTTTCAACTGCCATGATCATTTCAGGACGGCGTAATAGGGGCCGCAACTTTTGCCTTTCAAGGGTTCTTTAACGTGCAGCCGGCAAACGACTACACGGGACCAACGGCTTTACTTCCCTTCCGAAGGAAGTGCGTGATCTCAGGATTTTCCCCCTGAAAAAATCCTCGTCGTCCTCGGCCGGGGTCGAACCCGCGTCCTCGGGCATCAGCGGCGATCACGCAGCCACTGTGCCACCGATGCCGATGTACTGTAAAGGTGTCAAAAAGATAAAGTAAGGAGAAACTAATGGTAATTTTCTTTAGCTTAATAGTTTATAACTTTGATTCACTATACAGTATAATACATAGTGATTCAGTCAATTTCCGACCATTTCACTCGAATGACTTGCATTAGGGATAAACAATTGAAAGAATATGAGCGCCATATCGAATTCCTAAATAGTTGAGTTTGTATTGTTGCAACGGCGCTGCATGAAAATCGTATTGTTGAAAAATGGCGCCCGCTTTATCAACAGAGCAGAAATGCAAGGTTGTCGAATGGTATTTCGAGACAAAATCTCCTGTAACCGTGCAAAGAAAGTTCCGGAAGGAGTATAAGTGTCGAGACGCACCAGGCAGGCAAGGAATCATGGATTTTGTCAAGCAATTTCGTGCCACTGGATGTGTTAAAGGCAAGAAAAAAGGCGGGAGCGAAGCTCGTGTTCGAACGGCCGAAGTTGTCGAAAATGTTCGCACAAGGTTGGTCGATTCCCCTACCAAAAAATCTGTTCGCCGCCTATCCATTGAAGAAGGGCTGTCGTATACCACGACGTGACGAATTTTGAGAAAGGATTTATCTGTTCCCGTATAAGATCCATGTTTATCAGGAGTTAACAGACACTGGAAGACAGAAGCGACAACAATTTGCGATGGAGTTTGGAGCAGAAATGGAAGCCAATCAGGACATTGTGGACAACCTGTGGGTGTCAAATGAGGCCTTCTTCCATCTATCAGGTGACGTTAATAAACATAACGTTCGTTTTTGGGGTTCCCAGCACCCTCATGAGATCCATAAGTCACCTCTTCATCCACGAAAGGTTATGGCTTGGTGCGCGATTTCCAAAAGAGGCATCATTGGTCCGTTCTTTTTTGAGGGCACCGTAACGTCACAGGCTTACCTTAACATGTTGGAAACCTTCTTCATCCCCGAGCTGCGACATCAATGGTTTCGACAGGATGGGGCTAGGCCTCACACCACTAATGAAGTGCTAGACTTTCTCAATCAGAAATTCGGAAATCGTGTCATTTCAAACAGGTTTCCAGATCGATTCGGGGGTGGCTTTCTTTGGGCCCCCTACGAGTCCTGACCTAAACCCAAGTGATTTTTATCTCTGGGGGTTCCATAAAGACAGTGTGTTCACTACAGCACCAAGAACCCTAAACGAGCTGCGACAAAGCATCGTCGACTGCTGCACCCTTGTGGATGCAGAAATCCTGGATAGAGTTATGAACAACTTCACCATTCAGCTGCGAGCAGTTCCAAACGTTCGTGGTGGCCACATTGAATATATCATCAAGACTTTTCCACGGGAATAAAAACTCCGAACTGCCTAAAATATTATACTGAAATGCTAAGTTTGTAAACATTAATGAGTCAATAAATCATAGTACTGAAATGGTGAGAAATTGACTGAATCACCCTGTAGAAATATAGTTGCATTTGTAAACCATTCAAGTAAACTAGAAATTACGCACACAGGCAATGAATTAGAAAAATCTTTGAAACGTATGTTAATTTGCAAGATAGTCATATGATTCAAGCGTGTCCTTATCACTTATTTAAGGTGGATTCGGGCGAGTCTAATCATAGAACTTGATCAGCATGGGGGAAAAAAAGGATCTGACTGACTTCGAAAAGGGACTCATTGTTGGGTGTTTGTCTAGCTGGAGCCACGATTGACACAACGAAATAGTTGACTGCATTCTCGAAGGGTGCGATATCCAGAGTATTAACCTTTGGAAAAATGATCCACAGTCTTTGTCTGTAGGAGTTGACTGGTTCAAAGACAATCACGAGCGAGATCGGCGTGGTTTAAAATGATTTGTACGGAAAAACAGATATCCACTATGCAACAATTGACAAATGATTTTAACTAAAGCTGTTCCCAGCCCATCTGATACAACTATACGCCGGAAATTGAAACCGATCCAAATCGGCAGTCGCATTCCTATAAGAAAATCGCTACTTTATGAAAATAATAGGAAAATTCGTGTACACGGGTGTCTGAAATGTTCTGACAGGAACGTTATGTGATCTGACAAATTACGATGCACAGAGTTTTGAACGACGGTAAGCAGAGGGTTTGGGGGGAGCCCTATGAAGAATGGATTCAAGCACGCCTTATCAAGACAATTCTACTGTCATGGAAAGGGTCCCCCTGATATTAATGAACCACTGCCGATGCAATTTTGTGCGATGGACAGTATCCCTGGCCGCTCCAGAGTCCAGATCTCAACCTCATATAGACTTTTTGAGTCATATTGGAACAATAGCAAGATTCTCTTCCAACAAATCTGCGAGAACTAAGGCGAATGTCTGATGAACTCCTGATTTTCCATTGGTTTACAAGTGCTTCAGCATCTTATTTATACTGTGCATATCCACATACATGTAGTAATTCGAGCCAAAGGGCCTCCAATAAAATATTATACAAATGTTTCTAATTCATTAGCCACTGTTAAGATCATTAATGTTACAAATGTCTTTATTCGATAAAATTTTTGAACATATGGTTTTCGATTTTTACAAGAATGAATTGGGAATTTTGCTTATGTTTTGCCAGACTTAGAGGCATTTTTGAATGGTTATGTTAAAAGTAGAAATTGAACCGATGATAAGTTTAGCTAAAATCTCTGGGGGGAAAACAAGAAATTAACGCAAGCTTAAATTTTAAACTATTTTTTAATATTAGATACTATACACTAATTTTGAGCTCATTTTTAATATAATTTGCTTTTTAATCAGTTTTTTTTTTTGTTATAGACCAAGCAGAGAAGAAAGAAGGTCGTAAACTATGACAATCCCAAAATTTCGGGACATCTGGCAGCCGTAGCAAATTAAATATTTCATTTAATAAATTTTTTTATAACTATTAAAATATTTACCAATATACGCAGAATTTAAAAACATAGGCAAATATAAACAAAGCGGTTTCCATATTTATGTTCATAAATTACGTATTCGGTCTTCGTGTTCACTAAACGTTATCTCCTAAGTAAAACAATAAAAAAAGAAAGAAAAAACGAAATTGGCGAAGTTGGAAATGCACACAAATAAGACAGGCAGGCAATATAAAACTGCAATGCAGAGAAGAGAGAAAAAAAATTCTCGAACGATATGAAAATACAAACAAAATGAATTTCATTAGGGAAGCAGTTTTAACGTCGGAAAAAGACACTATAAAAACGAATTATTTAAAAAGAGAATGAATCCAAAGTTAAAAATAGAAGATGAAAGTTTGTACATTTACATATGGTCTTTAATGTAGATACCCTAAAAGAACTTTACAAGTTCTTCCACTATTATAAGCATTGTTGCAAGCAAACTCCGCATTAAAAACTCCATCATGGGGGTGAATGCCATAAGACGTTTTAAAAAAAAAATCAACTTTTCGACTATATTCCATTTAATAAGCATCATAACTATTACCCTTCTCCTTTTTCATACATTTAACAGCTTGAAAGTAGCGAATATTTTGAGGTTGCAATCCAACTTCAACCAGCAGAAAATGCCCGATAGCTTAAAAATTGAAATATAAGTATAATGATTATCGGATTTCCATTATATTTTGGTCTAAATAAAATGAGCAAATCAGACTGCGTAGGTTAGATTTGGTTAAAAAATTTCAACCTAATTGATCACACTTTAAAAGCTGGGAATTATTATTCAGGGCTTTTTAAAGGAACATTGTCACTTCTGTAGATGTTAATCTTTCCTTCCAGTTTATTCGGTGCATAATACAGGGTGTTCACAAAGTCCGGATCCGGTTTCAAAAAAATAGGTGTACAGGGGTGCGGTAAACGGCAAAATACTCTAAATATAACCAAGTATTGTTACCAATGTTCAATATGCTCCCCTCCCTGCACGCCACACATTCAGGCGATAATCAAACTCCTCCCTGCATTCGCCCCTGCAGTTATTCGGTTTTTAAAGTCTTCCAAATCAGTAAGTAAGGTGGCACAAAAACGGCGCCTTGATGAAGCTCCACAAAAAGAAATCACTCACTGTGAGATCAGGGGATCTTCGGGTCCACGCATAAAGGACCAAGTCTCTGCTACCCTTGCAGCCAATTCACCTTTGAGGGATTCACTGTTCTCTTCCAAGACGCCCTAGAAACCTTTACCGGCAACCAAAAAAACAAAAACAAAAAAAAAAACTTGACAACATCCTCTTTTGAATTGTGAGAGGGTCATTCACCTAATATATACAATTCACGCCTTTGGAAATCGGATCCAGACTGTGAACACCCTAAACTTACACTCGAAGAATGAAATTTATTTTTTTAATTTTTAAAGAAAATCGTAATTCAATTTTATTTTTAATTTTATTCTCAATGTTTTCACGTTCATTACCGGGGGGAAACTTAGAAAGTAAGCAATAACTGAAGTGCTATTTAACTAACTGCAAGTTGCAAGTAACTGTTAAACGATTCGCATCTTCCGATCAGTACTTCCGACCTTGCCACAATAAAAAGAGTATCAATATCAAATCTTGGCAACAGCATTTTCCAGACTGCGAAAGTTTATAATATAGAAATATAGTCATATCTACGAAGAGCTCATCTCTGTATCTTAGAGCAGCAAGAGTAACCCCTAGAAGCATGTAGAAGACTTCTCTACATATGTAAAGATAGTGAAAATCAGCGTTAAGCTGAATCCTAAGTTGCTGGGTAAGAATTATAGGATCATTGATTAAGAGTCCAATGGGCTCTTCTTTGAGGAGTGCGTAAAGACGCAGATCATAAAGTTCCTTCCCGTTGAGTATATTTAGTGCTTTTCCTCATAATTTTATGTACACCTAACTTGTGCCTAACAAATTTATAAACTTGCCCTTTTTCTCAAATTTCAATACATGCTCGTACATAATTCACGTTTACTTACGCACTTTCTCTCAAACCCTTTTCTGAAGAGCACAACATATTAACCGTCCAAATTTCTTTAGCATTCATTGCTTTAAAACCTAATAATTGACTAAATTTAAAAAAATTATTAACAATAGATATGGAAAACACAGAGAAATATGTATTATTAAAAATATGTCATTGCAGCTTCCTCCAAACTTGTCAGTGATCTTACAAAACCTCGTATATCGAAAATTTCCTATTTTGAGTTTGATTGTATTTAAGGAATTAAAATGCCATGCTTCATCGTCAAGCAAAAGCTCTTAAGTTAAAAACCAATGAAAATGCAAAAATTAACCTTATCTGCCTTTTTATTATTTGTACCTACTGGGCGATTTTTTTTTTTTACTCTGCTCAAAATTTGGTTTTTCAACATACGAGGTTTATAAGAACACTATTCAATTTTTTTCATTATCTAAATTTTATTTACCATTTTTTCGGATCTGAACATTTCAGACAGAACACATACAGTAATACAAAAGAAAATGAATAAAACGTCATAGATTTCACCTTGCGTTATTCATCATTTATATTTATTTTTATAATCAAACTGTTAAGAAATTAATTGTATTTGCAGAAAAAGAATTTTACCCTTTTAAAAAAATTACAGAATGATTACTCCGACACATATTATTATCACATGATTTAAGGCTTTTAATCTATTAAAATTCAAACTGAATCAATGTTGTAACTAAATAAATCACTTAGCTAATGGAGAATGGATAAAATGTGGCCACGAGACTAAATAACATGCTTAATGGACACTAATTTGGTACAAACAAGTTTTACGAAGTTCGACGAAGAAGCACCGCAATAAATGAGCATCATCGGGAATTCTCCTTAAGGAAAAGGCAATCGGCGGAAACAAGGCTGAAACTACCGGAGGAGGAGAAAGACATCAACCGAGCTGACTCCGCTGATGACTTGGAACGACATTCTCTATTGTCGGAGATGTCCAAATCAGGTGCCGACCTAATGACATCAGATATCCACGCCTCAACCATTCTAAGGAGGCAACTACAATCTCAGCAAAAATATCGACGGAAAGCGATCTCCAAACGAATTAATGTCAATTAAGCACAGCACTTTAAACTAAACATTTTTTATTACCTCCTTTTAATTAAGCGAACCATTTTTATGAGATTTTTGAGCAGTAATGTTTACGAACAAACTGGTTCTTAAGGCTTTCCGCTTCTTACAAAAAGTAGATAATTAATCTAAATGCTCTTACTCGACCTACCTATATGAGCGCAATGCTTTATCCATCTGATGTTTCGAGAGCTTTGCCCAACATAATGTTTTCACAAGAATCACAATTAAGTAGATAGATTGTCGCCTTTTCCAGAGATGGGAAGACGAGTCAGGATTTCTTGTAAGTGCTTTTGAAATATTCTCATGGAGCTCTAAAATTCTCTAGCTATTTATCCCGACCCATCTCCTTATTAGTCCCCTATTTATTATTAGTAAAATTTTATGATCTGTCAATCTTGCCGCTGAAAATGAAGGTATAACCTTCGAAATACGTATCTCGCATTTCATACCTCGGTTTCTTCAGAGGCTAGAGGTTTCTTTTGCCCTCTCTTTACAAACAAATATACAGAGAAGCCTGGTAACCTTGACTTTTAAAAGATACATTTACAAAACCCTACAGAGAGCTAATATCTTAACTACATCATACAGTAAGGAAATTCCTACATCCAGACATTAATACTTCCAATGACATACCTCCCTCCCCCTTTCTCCACATAAAAGAAAATATTTTTAAACCCGTCTAATATTTATAAAATAATAAATTTTCAACTTTAACTGATAATATATTATTACTATTTGCTAAATCTGATCAAAATAAAAATTTCACAGACAAAAAATACTGATTGCTATTATTTATGCAAAGCTTCAAAACTCAAGCCTGCAAAGTATTTAAGGTATGAGGTCGACAGACCATAAATCTGAAACTTACAATAAATTTGCATAATTCATCAAAAAAGAAAAGAAATAATGCTACTCCGGAGCTTATTCGTCCTCTCTTTACTTCAAAAAAAAAAAAAACAAGTTGCCAGGAATAAACGTCCTTAGAGGGGGATGTTTTTTCCGAAAAAGAAGAAAAATGAAATTGATCTTTTACTGCAAACTGACTTTAATATTTCTACTGAAATTCCTATAGAATATGTCTTGAAGAGGAGACTGCGTATATTAGCTATGAACCGTATTTATTAAACGAAATTGCTATCTACAGACGAAATAAATGGAATACCTGAAAATCTATTCAGATTCTACTGATCATCAAGATGGAGATGAAAAATTAAGATGGAACTGTGGTGTGGAATTGCCTGTATATGAAGGAAAAAATAAACTTCCAAAAAACCATCCGAGATACGAAACGCCAGATACTTGTGGCCGGCCAGGTGGCCGAGAGGGCTAGGGCGTAGGCTTTCTAGTTCTCGAGTCCGCCTGGCCGTGGGTTCGAATCCCGCCGTGGGCATGGACGTTTGTGTTTGTCCTGGGCTGCGTACAGATATAACTTGTGCAAAAGGCGAAAATGACCTTAGTAGTCGACGCCAAAATTTCTAATCAACCAACCAACCAGATACTTGTTTCGAGCCTATCAAGGCTTTAGTGATTAATAATCATATAGCAGTTGATTAAAGAATAATGAATAACGATTAATGATTAAAAATATAATTTTAATCATGAATAATGATTTATGATTAATTTTATTGAATAATGTAAATGATTAATGACTCTTTTATTGATTAATATAAACGAATAATGAATAATGATTAATTATTGAATAATATAAATGAATATTTTAAAGAATAATATTGATAATTAACGTTTAATTTTATTAGCATTACTGATTAAAGTTTAAATTTCCTTAAGGCTAACCGCACACTACGGACAAAGTATATCGGCCGATAGTTTAAGCTGGTTGGGTTACATTCGCGCACACGAGGTAAACTAAACTATTTTATTGGCTGTTAGTGCACAGACTGTCGGATATAATCGACCGATTACTTAATTTAACTCAATTACAATAAATCTATCCATGTATAAATAGGTAATTGCCTTGTATTCTTTTCGCCTCAGAATCGAGTTGACTTCATCAGGAACAACTTCACATACTTCATCCCATAGTTTTTTCTTCAAATTTATGTCCGAGTACTCATTTAAATTTTTCTTATATAAAGTTGGTCTTCGCTCTATCTGTTTAATTAAAGTCTCTATTAATGAGTCATTAATTAATGACATTGCCGGACTTTTGTATTTATAAAAAAATAGTGGTGATAGTTGATGCCAAGATTTTGCACTGCAAAAGAGCTAATCTTATCTCTTTGTAAGCTATGGCACTGTCCACTGCACGCCGGCGTAGTCGGCGAGTGTGCGCCCTCGCATAGTACACCATACTGAATAAGCAGTCTGCCGATAGTTGGCCGACTTTACAGTTGTAAGGGAATCGGGAAGCCCATCCAACTGTTTCTCGGTCGGTCTATCGGTCGACTAGAATCCCATGAGTGTGCGCACTCACGTTAGTCTTCATACCAACTAAGCAACCAATTAAACTGTCGGCCGATCAAAATTTTGTAGTGTGCGGTAGCCTAACTCTAATTAAATTCTTGAAAAGATTTGGCCTCTACTGAATAGCGTATTCGTTCTTATTGCCGTCTGATTCTTTCCGACTTGAATCCAATTTTTAATCGTTACTAATCATTATACGTATAGACCTCGAAAAATATGCATTTATTATTAACTATTCTATAAAATATGGGTATTTTAATTATAAAAGACTCTGGTGGCTATTAAAATTAAGCAGCAGACTCTGGTGACTATTATAATTAAGCAGCAACCTTCGCTAGGCCTATTTGTGGTCCAACTTATTTTTTCGGGGTCTACCTTATTAATCATTTGGGGGAATTATTCATTAGTCGAATTGTTAATCAGAGGAGGAAATTTAAGAGTATTTGTATTATTCAATGAAATAATTCATTTGTATTATTTATCGGCGTCGGTGGCTCAGTGGTCGCGTGATCGCCTCTGATGCCCGAGGACGCGGGTTCGACCCCGGCCGAGGACGACGAGGATTTTTTCAGGGGAAAATCCTGAGATCACGCACTTCCTTCGGAAGGGAAGTAAAGCCGTTGGTCCCGTGTAGTCGTTTGCCGGCTGCACGTTAAAGAACCCTTTCGAGGCAAAATTTGCGGCCCCTATAATGTCGTCCTGAAATGACCATGGCAGTTGAAAATGACGTTAATACCAAAACAAACCAAACCATTTGTATTATTCGTTTATATTAATTAATAAAATTCATCATTAATCATTTACATTATTCAATAAAATCAATCATAAATCATTATTCATTAATCACACTTTCCAGAAATTATTCATTAATCATTATTCATGACTCAAATAATTTTAATCACTAAAGCCTTGGAAGCTATTTCCTCACTCTCAACTGGAAAGATGGATCTTACTAATTGTTTAGCATATTTACAATTCCCTAAGGATCTGGCGGTCGGCCATCTAAAGACAATAATGGTATGGAGACAATGTCTATCTTATTGATGAAAATAGGGAAGAAAATCCACAACCTGGACTCGTACCAGGAACTAATCGCGCTGACGCCCTAAACAATTCCCTTTCCTATTTTCATCCATAATTAAAACATATGAGGTACTGCTTGTAATAAATCCTCATAGACCGTTCTTGAGTTATTCGTTAATTTTAATCTTCTTGGAATGGCATTTATGATACCCGACTGGAAAGAATATCCACGAAATCTAGTCATTATAATATCTAATTTTTTAAAATCTAGCAAATATATGCTTAATGATCTAACAACACATCTATTCCACCTTAATGTCTTATTCAAAAATGATGCGTTCGTTACCATTTATATAAACCGCAAGTCGCCGCTAAACACGCAGAATTGCCATTTTCGCCCCCAGACAGCTCTAGTCAGTCCATCCATCCCGACGAAGTTTGTGGTCAGCGGTACTAAGGGCAATGATACTCGGGAGTGCAGTTTTGTCTCTGTTAGTCTCTTGGCAATAATCCGGGTCGATGATGCTAGCTGGTCGTCGAATGGCCGTTGCAAATCAGCAATTACCCGTTGACCGAAATATGGCCATCCCACTCGTATTGATATATTCTTAAAGCGGCTGCTATAGCCATTTCGATTATTGTAGTCATTTCGTATAGTCAATAGAACCAAACATCACACTGTCCTAAGTAGTTCGCATGAGCTTAAGAATTCGGCTGTATCTAAATTGACCAAAATGCAATTTTTTACCCTTATATTTCTCTAAAAGATTGCTCAAATGTCTTTTTCACTTCGCTAGCCGTATCTAGTATCGTCGTTCCTTTGTGCCTTGTGACATTTAAGTTAAACGATCCATATTTGTCCTTTGATCTTTCCTCAATAAAACTGCTCGACTTGGAAATCACGGGATTTGCTTATCTTCTGTCTCTGAGCACGCTTATTGATTTGCATACCAATTTGTCAAATGTCTAGATTCAATATTAAAGGACGCAAAGAATCGATTATAATTTTTTAAAGAATACCATAACACATAAATATAACACATTTCCATTGAAATTTTTAATCTTGGTCCATAATTTCAACATAAAAAACTGCTTTGAAAAGCGAAAAATGTCGCTTTTGCGCTCCCCTCTCGCCGGCTATTTTTTCATGTAAAAGGTGATTTTCGACTGTCCCCGCCTATATTTATAGTTGACCTTGCTGCCTACCGAGGTTTACGAGATAACAAGGCCTGGAAGCGGAAAAGTCACCTGACCATCGGGGTGCTAGCAACAATCCAACCTTCATTGTTTCCAACAAACGGAAAAACACTGATTGTTAACATCCAAGATGGAGACATCAGCCCGTTGGTCAGGTGCCTTTTCCGCCTCCAGGCCTTGTTATCTCGTAGGCCTCGCTGCCTTCTGTATGATATCAGAATCTTCAGCGCCGAGGCTTTGAGTCTAAAAGGTGTTGCCTGACGCGGAAAAGTTGCTTGACCAACAATCTAACCTTCATTGTTTTCAACAAATGAAAAAATACTGATTGTTAAAATCCAAGATGGAAACAATGAAATACTGGTTACATTGTTACTCCGACTAAAATGGTTAGGTGACTTTTCGGCATCAGGGCAACGCAACCTAAAGAGAAAGCATGCGTACAAAAATTTCATACATTGTTACCACATCATACCAAGTCCTGGGGCCAACGATATAACAGGCCCCAGCGCGGAAAAGTCACCTGATCATCTTAGTCCGAGTAACAATGCAATCTTCTTCGTTTTCATCTTGAATTTTAACAATCAGTATTTTTTCGTTTGTTGGAAATAATGAAGATTAGATTGTTGGCCGAACTAAGATGGTCAGATGACTTATCCGCGCTAGGGCCCGTTATGTCGTCGGCCCTGACCTAGTCCGTAGCCCACGAGAAGGACAGGCCGGGGCACTAAAAAGTCACATGATCAAAGTAGATCGAGCAGCAATCCGCTCTTCATTGTTTCCATCTTATGGCGAATTCGGCTGGCTGCTCTGGCGTGCTCCAGACGCGCTCCGGAGCTCTAATAATTGTTCGGCTGGTAATGCTCCTTGCGCCAAGCAGCACTCCTTCGCGCTCTTCCAAAATCGGTGGAGCAGTGTTGCTCTCTGCTCGTCTGCTTGCGTCGCCTGCAAAATCAAAATGGCTACCTCAGAGACTGAAATAGACGAAATTCTTTTACAATTACTGGATAGCTCTTCATCTGACAGTTCTTCCGATGAAGAAGACGAAGTTTTGGCTTTATTAATGGCAAAACATTCGGAACGGCCGAAAAAAATTCCAAAAATTGAGAATTTTGTTAATTTTGCCGATACATATACGGATGAAGATCTTTGCGTTATAATTAGACCTCATACTCTATGCATTATTATGAATATTCCACATAATAAATACATGAATATCCTTGGAATAAGAGCTATAAAAATGCAAATATACTTTCCCTATCCAAATATATAGTATACATCATTTTTTCAACATTTCATTTTATCCATGATTTATTACACTGCATTCGTTAAAAATTTACACTTTGTGAATATAAACAATTTTTCAACTGATTTGTACAATACATTAACGGTAATTTAATAATTATAATAAATAATTATGAGGATATTTTTCCTTTATAAATTAATAGAAAACATAAAATAAAATAAATTAAAATAAATTTAACTTAAATTATATATATATTGAAGTATTTCTCCTGAATTTCTTCAACTCCATCAGGACCTTAAGCTCAACCATCTCATATAATATTGGCCTTATGTTTTTTATTTAATTTAAATTAATTTTATTTTACTTTATCTTTTCTATTAATCAATAAAGGAGAAATATCCACATTACTATTTATTATAATATATTATTTTTACTTAAACTATTTAATTTAATAATTAATTTATATTGCTGTCTTGAATAAAAAATAGTGTTGCTAGCAGAATGCGTTGCCTCTAGACCAGTTTGGAGCACTGATAAAACAATGTTCGTCTGCTCGCCAGATTGATCACGTGACTCGAGCAACCCCTTTGCACTCTAGGAGCAGTCAGCCAAATTCGCCATTAGATTTCAACAATCAGCGTTTTTTCGTTTGTTGGAAAAAATGAAGATTGGATTGTTGCTGAATCTACTTTGATCACGTGACATTTTAGTGCCCCGGCCTGTCTTTCTAGTTGGCTTTGACCTAGTCATAATTTAGGGCTTATTGGTAAAAATGCGATTAAAGATGGCTACCTATGACGTTCTAACAATGTATGACGTTTCCGCACTCAGGCTTTCTCCTTAGGTGGTGTTGGCCGAGGCCTGTCTTTCTCGTTGGCTACGTTGTTAAGCGTAGCCAACGAGAAAGACAGGCCCCGGCCAACACCTCCTAGAGAGAAGGCCTGCGGACAAAAGGTGTATACATTGTTACATCATCATCAAGCGGCTATTCTTAATCGCATTTCTACCAATAATAAGCCCTAAATTTGGCCGCTTGATGATGATGTAACAATATATACACCTTTAGTCCGCAGGCCTTCTCTCTAGGAGGTGTTGCTCCGGCGCGGAAAAGTCACCTGACCATAGTAGTCCGGCCAATAATCCAACCTACATTGTTTCCAACAAACGAAAAAATATTGATCGTTAAAATCCAAGATGGAAACAATGAATGTTACATTTTTACTCGGATTAGTATGGTCAGATGACTTTTCCGTGTCTTTCTCGTTGGCTATGTTGTTAAGATGGTTGCCTCCCTTATTATTTCGTTTTTTCACACATTTAGAGTTCGAATTAAAATTTTTTAAATATGCCACGATGTTATTTATAGGTTAGGCTTTCGATTTAAATAAAATTGTATATGACCGCAGAGTTGTCCTTTAAGCAATCTAAGCTTACATATATGGCATTTAGTTTTGATATTTGAATTTACGGTGAATATTACTAATAGGCCTATTATAATAAGATCAAACAGAATGGATTCAAATACCCTGGAAAAATTAGCAAATGTAATATCCGAAACTAATTATTTGTACAATTCTTTCAAACTGTTTACACTTATTTTCAGTTTGTTGACCTAGAATATTCGTTTTGGGTATTTTTTTTCTAAATTTTTTCTAAATTTTTTTAAATGTAACACTAAATCTTTTTCTAAGAATGTTTTAAAGCTTTTAATTTAGTATAACATTCATTTATGACGCGAAGTTATTTAAAAACCTCTGATTGCTGCTTAAATAGAGAACTTGCTTGTTGTAATATGCTTATACATAAATTATTCCCGTAATTATGAAATCGTCTCAATTAAAACGATAATAATTCATTTGATAAAAAACATAATATTCCTTTATCGATTGTTCTGGTTGCATATCTGATAAGTTTCTTAAAGTTGATAATATTCTATTAAGGTATGAGGATTCTAAAGTATTAGTCTTAAAGCAACCTATACTCCCTAAGTCAGCAAATATATTCGTAAAAATGGCTTCGATCAAACAAAAAATGCAGTATTTTATTTTAAATATCTCTGAAATGTCCTTCACAATATTTGTAAGCCTATTTAAAACGAAGAGGTTAAAGCCTTCTAATTAAAATAAATTTGCATAGCTAAATCGCATTGAGAAATGCCTTTTTCCTAAGGTCGTAAAGAGATTCCTCTCAAGTAGGTAACTTCGTTAAGATTAATTTGTTGATAGCTCAAAGGAAGGAATGAGTTCATTCCCGTCGAACACTTAGAAGGGATAACTCATTCCATTTAGTGCTAATGGAAAATACGCTCCATTTAAATAGGAAAACTCAAACTTCAAGAAGAGATTTGTGCATATTATAAAATGTAAAACTTTTATATTAGCATCTGATAATTTAAAGAAATTTTTCCAAGAAAGTTGTGAAAACGCTATATTAAAAAATCGCCATCACATTCATTTTTCAAAAAGTTTCTTCTACGAGAATCGTTTTAACTTCAGTTCTTCAGGTGGAGTTTTATTTGCAGTTTAAATGGGTGAAGCCCAAGAATGTATTTCTTGAGATTGTCAACACTCGTTAAAAACTATATTTATAGATGAGTGAAGCAATATTGCATTGAATCCCAGATCGAGTGAATTATGAGTTAATTGTAACTTATTTAAAAACAAAATTTATTCCATCTGAATACTGCTTCATTAAATTATACAATTTGCTAAAAGCAGTTTAGTTGTGTATATGGACTTTTAGAGTTATTTTCGAAATGCATTTTTATTAGCATTTTGCTTCAACTTTTGTGCTATCGAAGTCTCTTTAACGCTTTCATCAGTCATCTCCTGCGTTACCGGTAAAATGTTATAGTAACATTAATAAATTTCAAAAACTCATGCGATGAGAAACAGTAGACGGTAGGCAGTTTATTCCAACGCGAATAGACGTATTTGTTATCATCGCTCCCTATTAAATGTTATTGGCTCCATGGTAATCGGATGAATGGATTCAGTTTCTATTGCAGCAGGTAGCGATCACTGAGATATAATCACTTATATCTAAGATGAGGCTATCATATTAGGAATCTGGAAAGTTGTTTTCCTATTTAAGCGCTAATTGTTTACAAAAGCCTCTCTTATACCAAGCCAAAAGCTTATCAGCCGTCAAACATGTTGACTGGCTATGAAATTTCCCTCCCCTCCTTTTGGAAGGAAAAAAACTGTTCATTTTATCGATCAATTACAGAATGGAAACGGCGTAATTAGAAGAAAATGAACTTTCATTATGACAAATATTTAGCTTTGTAACGCAGCTAAAACGGAAACGGTTAAATAGCAAATGGTCGGATGTAAAGAATAATCCCTTTAAAAATATAACGATGGATTACTATTTCATTATGAAAGTATTCGAAAAAATTAAAGCAGAAATTTTTAAATATAAAGTCTAGAATTTTTATTATTTTGATGTAAACAATTCTCCAAAGAAGCGATACAGGTGCCAAATTAAGCGATTCTCGGCTAATAGGTTGGAAATCTCAAAAATTTAAATTTCCTCTGTTTAACTGGATTGGCTTCATTCAGCACATCATGCCCATTTCTTGTGACACGATTTTCCATTGCATTAAAGAACATTGTTAACCAGAGATGTAATTTCTTAACTCTGCGGTCAAATCAAGGTTTCTGCATTCACAAAACAAATCAAAAATAATGGCCTCATACTTCGGACAAATATAGAATGCTTTCTCAAAAAAGTTGCAATCATTTACATTGTCAAAGGCTTTGGATTTCCTCGGGTCTCTTAAATATTTATGTTGGGTTTCTCATTAGTAAAAAAGAAATAATTCAATAGGAAATACGACTTCCAAAGCAAATATTCCATATTCAAGATATTTTAGAAATAAGTCGATATGGCTTGCATACAAACAGTTTGAACAATCAATAAAACAAATAAGCTGTTTAAGAAAGACGACAAATTTGATTCTCCATGCCCAGCTCCAATTGAAATCAAAAATAAATTTAATTTCCCTCTCAATCTTTCTCTCGTTAAAAAGTAAAATACAAGATAAAGTAAAGCAGATTAAGATAATTCCGTAAGGTAAAGAAAACAAGATTTCAGAGAAGTGTTTTCAAAAAAATACAAATTTATTTTCAATAAGTAAGAATAAGGGACTGCCACGAAAAAAGCTACTTTTTCAAGATTAAAAACGAATGAGAAGATTTCAATAAAAGATTTCATTGAAATGAAAACATCCAAAATGTAATTAAATTTTGAAAAGACTAAGCAAAGGAAGGAAGAATAAAGTAGAGTAATAATACAATACATAAGAAACTTAAGATAATTACTTTCAAGTTTCAAACTTTCCTAATTTCTCAAGGAAAAAAAAATGAAAAAAATAAACCTTTTTCAAGAACAAGTCTAAAGCAAATCCTAAAAATTCACTTTTAAGAAGTGCTGAACGATGACGGTTTTTTTCTATGCTTAAAATTTTTATGCTGAATCCACAGAACTCATTGCTAATTACTAGTGACCTTTACACATCTTCGACTGGCAATTCTGATTTCCGGATATGTCAGAGACCCGTTATCAATTACCAAAGTGATGGACAAGTATGCATTTGCGATACGGGCCTAAAATGAATCTCTCTCTCTAATCACTGTAGGGATATAATCACTGCAATTATATTGAAAAACATAATAAACGAAAGTTCTTTAATTTCTATGATTGTTAATGTTCTCAACTCTTCCTGTCAATAATTTTCACCATTCTCCCAATCAATAGCAGACGTGTAAACAAGCCACGTAATCTGAAAAATCCATTTATGCTGAATAGTTATTCTATATATCAAATGAAATACGAAAGAATTTCTATGATGAAAAAAAACAAATAAACCAGTGGCCTAGCCAGGATTTGAAACGAAGGGAAGCGATTTAAAATTTTAAAGGGCCGAAGGTACTAAGAGGTCACAATTTTTGTGAGGGGCAGCGTTAGCTTTATGAAAAAGCATAATGCTTTATACAGGGTGTCTCTGAATTCATGGTACAAACTTCTAGGGGTGATAGGTAGTGCTAACAGGACTAATGATTTCCTATGCCATTTTTGCCGTTAAGCCCTCTTGTGGGAGATAAACGCCACTAAAGGGGGGTTGCTGCCCCTGAAGGGTGGCTGCCGGGAGATCACAAACTTGCTACTGTCCGATGCCTCAACAAAAGTAGAATCTTCTGATACCAAAATCAGTGAATTTGTTGATATTACATTTACTATTAAAGTTCACCCATCATTTCCAAAGAAGCAGAATATCATTTGGCAGTATTATTTAAACATCTTTTACTGCATCTCATTGGGCATTACAGCATCACAGAGCGGGTGGATTTGGTTCTCATCTACGGAGAAGCAAGGTGCAGTGGGCGTGCTGCTGCACGGCTGCATCGAGAGCGTTTTCCACAGCGACATATACCACAGCACACCATCTTTGCCGTATTGTACAAAGTATGAGGGAGACTGGAACTATCAATGTCCATTGACCAGATGCAATTCGCCCACGAACCTATCGGACAGACCTACTGGAGGACAAGGTGCTTGAAGAGATTGGTGAGAATCTACGAGCTGTGGCAGCAGTATGCTCAAGACTGTTTTGTAAATGCTTAACATTACCATTTCTCAGTAATGACATTTGTGTCCAATAAAATTATGTGAATTACAAAATATTGGAGACCAAAGTGCTTTTGTTTGTCTAGTATTGTAGACATATTCCAATACTGTATTCCTCATTAAATTTTAATGTACAACATGCAATTATCTTTTAATACAAAGAAGCTTGTGATCTTCAAGCAGCCACCCTCCAGGGGCAGCAACCCCACCTTTAGTGGTGTTTATCTCCCACAGGAGGGCTTAACGGCAAAAATAGCATAGGAAAACATTGTTCCTGTTAGCACTACCTATCACCCCTAGAAATTTGTATCATGAATTCTGAGACACCCTGTAGATGTAATCAATTTTTATAAATCCTGTCTGTATGAAATGAGCGTGTGCCTGCATTATGTTTCGCATTCAGTTATCGGATCTGATCCGATTATCATAAATTTTTGCATGCCCATTTGCAAAAACTTTTGGAGTTTATACTTTAAACTTAAAAACAAAATTCTAGGACTTCTACATTAAAACACAAATCGCAGGTACACCCAATGCATCATGTTCTAACGTCTCGCATTCGCCATACAGCGGTCGCCACCTTCTACGTTTGAAAGCAAGAGTGTCGCTGCTTAAAAAAAACAACAATAATTTATTTAAATTTTACGAACACACATCGGTTTCCCAAGAAATCAACGTAACAATCAACTGTTGGAAGCTGCCTGATCATCTCATCAAGTTGGGGGAGTACGATTTTTAAAACATACTGGAAGAGGTACCCGGCGTTGCCCGGGATAATTACACTTGCACAAACTTTTCCTTTCATTGTTAGTCATGAGATATTGATTGTTGGTCCATGCAGAGCGTTTGTGAATTGCGTGTTGATACCATTGTTGATACCTATTGTTGTACAAACTTTGCCTTGCATTGTTGGTCATGAGATATTTCTCATTAATATGCCTTGCCATAACCATGAATATCGATTTTTGATCGATATTTATTATTTTTCCGAAATCTGAGGTAGACAGTGACCTTCCTCATGCTTTGAAGGTCATGTATGCGAAATTTTATCAAGATCGGAATAAAACTGTAGATTTGTATAAAAAACATACACACAGACCCACAGACGCACAGACCCACAAACATCCTTCTTTATATATATAGATTCTAGTAGGTCTTTATTTGGTCTCTCAGGAATGCCACGGATAAGTAAGTTTGAGTTGTAGGAATATTGAATAAAGTCTTCTAACTAATGACAACATACGCCGTTTTGTACAATGTTCTGTTCCCCGTTACGTGTGACTGTGCATTACTTTTCAGGCGCACCTCGTAGAAAGCTTATGTAAAATATATACTTATGCTTTAAATTTTTCGAATAACGCTAAAATACAAAGCTTCGTTTTAGTAAATAACGCGATAAAAAAGAAAAGGTGAGCAATTATATGAAGAGCCAGAAGATACGTCACGTGCATAGCGTTCCCTATTGCCCGAGAACAAACCCGGTGGAGCATTATATAAGAAAACTTTAAGAGAGAAATTGCGATTAAGCGTCAGTAAAACCCAGCCACGCCTTTGGGAAGAAGCACTAGACAGATAAAAGAAGTTTGGCGCTTTTAGACGAACATAATGAGACGTGAAAAAACGAGATAAATTTCATCGAAAATTATAACAATTTTCTAAAACAGAAACTACTCAAATTGTAAACTAAAATTTAAAATTTGTAATCTATGTCATTAATTCACGCGATATTTTTGGAGGCAAAATTATCTACTGTAATGTTTAATTTGTATTTGAATTTGTTCGCGCGAATAAATGACAGATTGAAAATTTTAAATTTTCGGCTGTGATCTTTAAGTTGAGATATTTAGTGGTCGCTTTCTTAGGAAATTGTGAATTTCTAATCTCAACGTATCTAGATTAATTGAAAACTATAACAATCGAATTAATTATTTTTATTAACTAGATCACGTAAAGTGCCATTTATGGTTTATAAACTAGATCACCCTTAGGTTTATAGTCTACACTGCTGTCAGGAATCTCATTCGAGAAATTGAACTGCACTTTTGAGTCGTCTGTCTTGAACACGGGCATTCTAATCTTCTGGAGCTCTTCAAATGTCCAGATGCACTTTTGAAAATTGAAACGGTATCTCTCTCTCTTTTATTTTCTTTTTCATTTCATTCTGCATATTCTATTCTTAAATGTCATTTGGAAGCTGAGTTGGTTTATATGCAAACATTTTTATGTCAATTGGATTAATGGTCAATAAGCATTTTAAATTGCACTGTAAGGTCATTGTTCTCTTTTCTGGGAATTTTCTCGCCAGATCAGCGTCATCACAAGGCTCATGCATGAATTACTAATATCTGGGTTCGAGTTTATTTGTGCTTTATTTCACCTTGAAAAGAAATTTCAGGTAAATTTCTTTAGTATTTACTTGAAATTCTCATTTGGAACATGTTCTCTTGGAATATTTCATTGATCTCTTTTTGGTATACGATTCGTGTTCCTTATATAAATGTTGAATCTAAATGTGTATTTAATAGGCGATCCAAACAATTAACGCCCAAATCAGGTGACAAAATGATACAAAGAGTCTAATTTGAAGATCAGGAATAAGAATGGGGTTCTGTAACATTTATTTTTTTAATTCTTATTTTGTGTGTACGTTATCAAAATACTCAAATAGGCGATTGGTGTATGATGAAAAAAGATGGAAGACGTAATGAGAAGAATTAAATTCAATACGAGAATAATGTTTCTAGATAATTCTATTGAATTGTTACGTAGGAAGGTAAACATGAATAGATAACGACATTCTTTCTATAAGATTTTACAAATTTTTAATCGTTTCGAGCAAATAGTCTTGGGAACAGAATAACTATTTTTCCCCACCCGTACATTATTTTCCTTTCTAACATAAAAACATAAAGAACTAAATTTTAATTGGGTGTCACTCAAATTCGTACGTGATAGAAAATTACTAAAAAAATTATTTGAATTCACCACAAAAATAGTTAGATTCATATAATTTCTCTTTTGTGACAAAAAAAGTTAAGTAAATTTTGTATCCCAGTATAATTAGAAGAGACTTGAAATTGAATTGAAACTCTCAAAAGGGAGCGTGGGGATGCAGAGATTCGAGAAAGAGAGACGAGAGAGGGAAAAGAGACAGACAGAAGAGATTCTATTACTCACTTGAGTGCTGTTGCACTGCATGTTTGCCTGTGCCCGAGCCAAGGCTTAAAACACGGGCTATTCGTTTCCCTTAACACAGGCCAGATGGCGCACATGATGACGCAGGTGGTGTAAGAGCAATAACGTTGCGGTGAGGCCGAGAACTTAATGCGAGCCCTCTTCCTCTTATGATCTTTTATCTTGTTTTAAGATAATGTTGTGACAGGTATTATAGAGAACAGTTGCCTCCCCTTCCCACTAGGTGATAAGATAATCGCGTGGTGAATCGGTGACGTTCTTCTTTCATTTGTCGTCAGGGTTGTTGGGGGGTTGCCACGGAAACGAGACCTCCGAGGGAATTGGCCCGGTGGAGATGAAGCCTAAAGCGGCGGAGACCCGCCCGCCTGTCGGTCCGATGGTCGCTCGTACTGTTTTCTTTCCTCGCCCGACGTACTCACTTTTCTCCCATTAGGCGCAAAATGAAGTCAGCTCAGCCCAGCCATCCGCCCAGCTCAACCAACCAATTCGGAAGAGAAAAAAAGTAAAACATAAGGAAAGACCTCAAGGGATGAGATTAAATTTCACTTTACCTTTAGTTAAAATTTTTACGTAATTACGTTCTTAGCAATTAACAGTTTCTTTGCATAATTTCTGTTGATTTTCTGAATATCAAGGCTTCAGATTTCACTTCTATGTAATAAAGCTGAAACTTGCAACGAAATGTAAATGGAATTTGTGATACGATATTGCATTCATATACTAGAGCTAAATTTAGCGTTTAATGTGATTTAAACAGGAAGAGCATCGTAAATTTAGAACGTATTAGTTTGATTTAAATACGAATAGAGTTTGACTGCTCGATTTTGAAAACAAATTCAATGATTATCAATAAAGAATGAATATATATGCAAACCATTATTAAAATTTGTAATAGCACAAAGAGAACAAGAACGCGAGCGTTTAAAAGGACAATAAGCAAAATCAAATGGAATATGCAAGCATAAAGAGACTCAAAAGACCATCAGTTTAACAATCTAAAATTAAATAACGATTGAAATCATGACGATGTACTTGTGTACGATGGAATTATTTAAATCAACCAACAGCAGCATTTATAAATTCACCTATATTAGCGTGATTATTTCAGGAATAATGGACTGGAAATTTTATTTGTTATGGAAGCGTCCAAAGTCAAGTTGAAAATAAAATATTGTAATTCTAGAAACTCTGTTCTACCTTTCTTTTGTATTTCATTAATAAATTAGAATTAGGATAATACAACATATTTCAGGATTGCACTTCCTATGAATAGCTTATAAAACCGGCAATGAATCTGTTGTAGAAGGCTTATGCAATGCATATTTTAAGTGCAAAAGTCTGCTGTTGGTGTTTTACACGTTTGTTTGTTTTACTTAATTTTACGATCTATTCAAATTGCCATCAAAATTTTACATAAACTTTGTGTTGCGTGATTTGCGTCAGTGAGGCACGTGGAGTCAAAGAACAAATAAAGTGAAAATAGGAAAACAAAATAGAAAGGATGTACAAGAAAAAATATATAAATGAAAATTAAGTCAGATAACTTAATTTGAGCAAAAAAAAATTCTGAAGTTCATTTCTAAAATTGTTTTCAAAAGGAAGAAAAATTTTCTAAACCGAAGAACGAAGCAGATATCTTTGAGCTGCAATGTCAACATTGAACCGATATGTATTTCCAGCTAGAAGATTTAAGATTTTTAAATTTTTGATGTACAAATATGAAGTGAAATTAGATAGCTAGGGGGGAACTGATACAGAAAAAGGCTTTGAAGAAATAACTACTTTGCCTTGTGTTTTTTCATTACACACGGTGATCGCCTAGGCTTTCCAGAACTTCCGTCAAGGGCGCAAGAGTCATGCATTTAAGAGTTTTCTTAACCGCAACAATGATTGTCGAGTTCATTCTCAACGCGAAAACTTGTTAGTGATGCGGTTTTAAAATCCGATAGACGAAGGAGGGTAGGGGAAATAAATTGCATTTCTCTACCTTCCTACAGAATAAGAATTAATTCCATGTTATTTCAAATAGGGATCGTTGTGGAAACATCCACAAAAACACCAGCAAACAATCCGTGAGGAGCAATTCGATACACAGAGGTGCGTTCAGAAATTAAATCCCGTTAGGATTTTTAAAAAATTTAATACAGGATTTACTGTATTTTCAAAAAAATATTTGATTATTTATACTTTAAATAAAAAAAATACTTTCCTACATGCGAGCTATGTCCAAAAAACTTTGATGAACGTTACGATAACAACGAAATAGAATATACATAGGATTGATTTTTATTGGCCTTCGAATTAGACATAGCATACTTTTCCCACGCTAATAACTATTGGAAAAGCCATGTTTGGGGATCACCTTGAGCGCTACTGTCACACGACTTTGCATCTCTAAAACGTCCGCAAAAAGTAATCCTTTCGTCAGTCAGTCACCGATCTCTTGTTAGTATCTTTTGAATAAGCTCGATCATGTCGGAGTTTTACTTGTCGATGTCCGACCCGGTAACATGGCAGATATCTCAAAGCTGCCTGGTAGGCGAGATCTGATGAGTGTGGTTCATAGGTAATAGGGGGGGGGGAATTCATTGCCGCACTCAAATTTGACCTTTGACCCCCAAATTAAAGGTCATCCATTTGCTAACTCGAAAACTATTAAAGATAGAGAAAAA
>JAHWFO010027233.1:3487837-3528237 GCA_023313115.1 Rhysida immarginata
TTTTTCTCTATCTTTAATAGTTTTCGAGTTAGCAAATGGATGACCTTAAATTTGGGGGTCAAAGTCAAATTTGAGTGCGGCAATGAATTCTCCACCCCCTCCCTTTTACCTGTGGTGTTTACTCAACAGATCTCGCCTACCTGGTAGCTTTGAGATATCTGCCATGTTACCAGACTTTTTGGACACCCCGTATATTCTGCTCCCAGCATCCTTCCCGTACCCATTAATCAACATTTCGTGCGTCTCCGTCAATTTTTTCCCGATTTGAAGAAGTTAAAGTTATGCCCTCCATTGCTGTTTGACAACGCCTCTTATGTAAATTGCACAAAAGAAAACGAGCAGCCACGCGTAGTCCATGTCAGTAGGCATCTCAGTATATGCTCAACACCAAAATTTATAGACACACCACGTATTTTCCGTTATTATTGAGGCATTTACCGTAATAAACGGGTTACTTATTTTTGTGTTCTTTGTCCATTAAACGAAACCGCTTTGAGAAATGACAACTCTGCATTGCCTTCGAGAACCCCAAATTTGTCACCACTGACAATACGGTTTAAGAACTCATCACCTTTCTCTGTATTTGACCTCAGAAAAGTCAAAGTCAATAAAGAATTGTTCTTGAAATTTTTGAAACATGCATGGAAAGGGTCGACGTTGTGAACCGTCTGTTCTCTCAACTTTTTCGGGTTGACCATACGCATCAAATCATGACTGATCAGGAACGGTTACTGCTCTGTACTTTCTCATGCACATTCTCATTTCTTTCATTGAACTGTCTAGCCCGTTCCCTCAGCATTCTATTTCTCAGGGCGTTTAGACCGTAGGCTTCACACGTTTCGAAATGTAGCCGATTTCACGTATTTTGCATTCAAAACAAATATCACAGTTAACAAACCCCTCGATCGTATTTAAACTTCTAAACGTGTAGAACAATACAAGCACTATTTGCTGTTCTCGTAATGGGGGTCTGCGGCTTGTTATGAGACGAGCAAAATCCGCGCTTATGCGTAAAACCATATTCGCAGTGCTGCAAATCGGAGATCTTTGCAAATGTTACTTATTTTCCAAAAGCGCTTCGTAAAAATTCTAGGATGTGTTAAGAACAAAGTTCATAATATAAAAGTCCAGATCTGTAAATATTTTGTCTCTATTGTTATGCAAAAAATTCTTATTACGGTGTATGTAAGCTAACTTCGAAATGCTTTGTAAAAAATGAAATCACAGGAGATTTTAACCAACGAAGCAAAGACGCAAAGTTGTTTTAATCCATATAATTAAGATTGCTATAATAATATGTAAATACGCATTGTTTATAGTTAGAAAACTAATCAAATAATAGAAAATTAACAACAATTACGCTTTAACTCATTAAGAAAATTTATGTAGGAAAGTGTCACGCATTATTGTGCATTTAGAATTACACTAGTCAACACACTTTTTGTAACAAAGACCACAGATAATGTTCTTAGTAGTAATTTGTAGGTAGAATCCGAATCTGCTTTCAGATTATTTCTATCACGTCAAGTTTCCAAGTTATGCATATCATCGAGACTTCTATGTTAAAGTAATGGGTGTGAAGAGAAGCGGCTACAATGTTAAAGTATCCATATTTTGAGGCCGCAAGGAAATTTACCAGGCCTCAAACACTGAATGATTTAAGAATGTTTCAATGTAAAACAAGAAAGCTGTGTTTGCTAGAGAAATTTAAAAATTATATTCGTAATGAGCAGAAAAAATACTACCAAAAATCACCCACTTTCATTTTGTTACAAGAAAAATATTAAATTTAGTGAAGCAGAATTTCATTACATTAGATATCGATTTTTGTTTGAGAATTTCAGTTTTTTTCCATCTTTCATGGAAACGCTTTGGAAGACTACACAAGAATTTTAAATCCCATTTCTAAGGATTTTTTAACATTGAAAATTAATAAAATTAAGTTTTAGCATATACAGTTCTGGAAAAAATGACAGGAACTTTTGTGTTTTCAACATAACATTTTTAATAATGAATTTATTTCGACGAAACTTTACACACCTGTGCCCACACTGCATTGACACCACTGGTTTCAATTCAGTCAAAATATTTAAAAAACTAGTTTAGCCACAACCTTCTCACCATTGCATATTAAAGAAATTCTGAACAAGAAGACATATCTCTGATAAAATAAAACTTGTTCACTAAGTATCTTCAAAATGAGACGTGGTAAACAACTTACCCATTATGAGAGAGGGAAAAATCATGGCATATAAAGAACAAGGCATGTCAAAAGCAGAAATTTCTCGTTTGATTGGAAGGTCCAAGCAAGTAATTTCATCTTTCCTGAAAAATCCAGAATCATATGGTACAAAGTATCACTTAGTGATAGAGACCACCGTCGAATTCTTCGCATGGCAAGCAACAAGCAAATTTCTGCCTACTCCATCAAACAGGCGATTGGAACACAGGCTCATTGAAGAACTATTAATAACTATCTCAACCAATGTCCTCATCTCCAACGCCAGAAAACGAAACGGAAACCACCTCTTACCAACCAGCACAAATGGCCTACGAGAAGTCCAGACCTTAACCTCATCGAAAATCTCTGGGGAATCATTTAATAAATGGTTCGGGCCGTTTATAAGAACGGGCGGCAGTTTGAGAATGTCCAGAGTCTCAAACAGGCTGTTCTTGACGCTTGGGAAGAAATTTCGTGCAGAACTCTTGAAAAACTAATAGAATCTATGAAGGACCGTGTGTTTCATGTGATCAACAAAAAATGGTGGATTTACAAAGTATTAAATACGAGCAATCTCATGGTAACTGAAGGTGTTCCTATCATTTTTTCCACCCTTTTTTTCAAAAATTGGTTGTGGCTGAACTAATTTTTTAAATATTTTGACTGAATTGAAACCAGCGGTGTCAATGCAGTGTGGGCACAGGTATGTAAATTCATTATTAAAAATGTTATGTTGAAAACACAAAAGTTCCTATCATTTTTTCCAGGACTGTATGTATTTTAACGACTTATCTGTGCAATAGTTAAGAACTATATCTTAGCTAATAATAACTAGTTAGCTAATAATAAACACTTTTCTTTAAGACTTTGTAAGCTTAATGCTATGCAGTAAAGCTAACTTCAGTGTTTCCAGGCTGAGCTTTCGCAAATCTTTAACAATCTTTTAAGGACGCTGAATAATATTTGAATTGCTATTAAATACCAGAATTTCAATTTGTTGTTTGTTGATTTTATATAAAATCATACTCTAAGGAAATGTATATGACCCGAGTAAGAATTTTGGGCATGATGATTGTATGTATAAAAAAATTTCGGCACTGGAAACCGCTAGTAATGCCAAAAAAGTAATTAGAACATAAGGCGCACTTGACTAATCCGAGGCTCTGCGGATATTCTTCAACTGCTGTTCTCACATCTCCAATACAGAAATCATATACAAACATAATATCGGTTTACTCCTCATTGGTAATCATAGCCATTGTTTATTTACTGTCGGTAGCCAAGGAAACACTCAAGGATGAGTAAACAAATGAGCTGCATTCTCGACATGTACGTAAATGTCCCTGAGCGATGTGCGCGGAGTCTTTTCAAAATTAATTTAATTACACACTTAAAGCGAAGTTGCATGTTGTATGGGTAGCGTCTTAAGCGCTATATGCCGGTTCTGTTTGTCTCGCAGAATTTGCAGCAACCTTTCGATTGAGTTATAAGTAAATTACAAGAATAAAAATATTAGTTTAGAATTTACGTTTTTAATGAGAAACCGTGTGATGCCGACCCACGTTGATTTGTACTTTTTAACTCAATCCCAGGAACAGTTAGTTAAGCTATGATAGTCGAGGTTCCTGGTTCGAATCCAGGTCGCAGAATTTTTCCTTCCATTTTTCAATCGAAAAATCATTACCTATGCTTGGAGAGCATCTTCAGTTTATAATCATTATTACCTTGTATTTACTTATGATTATCCTCTTGCGGGATACCCTTTATGAAACTGGTTTAAACAGTGAAGTAAAAGTGAGCGATTTGTATAGGTGAGTTTTCTCATTCCTGTCTACACCAGAGTATTTTCATGGACTACAAGTATAAGTGAACATCAGAAAGCCCCGGACTTAAAAGCGTAATTTTACGATTATAAGATCAACAGTTTTCTCCTAGGCCATGTTCTTTTCCTTTCGCTTCTTTCCGTCAGTTTGGTGGACAAAAGTCAATAATAATATTAGCAACTTGATGGTTGTCAATCGGTTAACACTTGCTCACATAAAAAAATGTAGACGTTTAAGTGAACGTTACAATTACATGATGTGAGTCAATTCCTCAGCTGAGCAACCGGTTGAAGAGGGCACCAATTGTATAGTTATTTACATTAGAAGGTTCTTGACTTCTTTTCCACTTCAGAAAAAAGTCCACGTAGACACTTGCAAAAACTGAGTTCTTCAGGGTGCAAATGTACACTCAGCATCAATTGAATTAGAGATACCTGTCTAGTGCAGAACCAACTTTCGCCCTGATTACGGCGGCTATTCGTCTCGGCATGGACTCGACAAGACACGGAAGCGTTAGGAAGCCAAACGAACCCACGACCCCTGAACGAACCCCCACAGTTCACGAAGACTTGATGGATTGGGGAGTTGAGGCTCGATCATCTCTCTCGATGGCATCCAAGATGTGCTCGAGGGATTAAGATCATGTGACCTAGCGATGGCACGGAAGAGATCTCCATCGGGATGTTGAAGACGTGCAAACGGGAGTACATGCTTGTCAAGGATATCCCGGTAACGTTCACCTGTGAGGACGTTGTCACACTTACGAGGGGCCACATTTCAGTCCACGTAAATAGTCCCCAGGCGAGTTTAGCAATTCCACCAGCTTGAAAAGTACCCTGCTGGATCCATCGCTTCATGTGGTTTTCGTCGTACTTGGGCATGTACCAACATGAATCTCGACTCGTTAGTCCAGGCAACCTTTTTCCACATGTCTGGGGTCCAGTGGCTATGTTCCCGTGCCCATGCTACTTGTTGCGTAGTCAGTACCCGCGTGGGACGATGGCTTCTGTACCCCATAGCGAGGAAATGGTTCTGGATGGTGTGGCTGCTTACACGTTTCTGTGCACCGGCGTTAAATTGCAGAGTGATCTGTTGCATTGTGGCCCATTTGTCTACCGTTACGATGCGAGCTAGCCTACGACGATCCCGCTCATCCGTACGTGGTTGGGTCCACAACAGCTGGTCCTTGCAGAGATGTTTTTTACCGAGATCGACGTACTTAAGCTGTACCAGTAACAAAGTGGCTCGTGAAAATCACAGTGCCTTCACGACTTCCGAGATGGAGTGACCTATTCGTCTGGGCCCCGAATTCGCTTTTAAGATCTTACCCATACTGCGTACGACTATTACTGACTCCTGTCGCATCATACTCCTTAGATTGTCCGATCGCTGCTTACGTCATTCTGTTTCCGTTGCTGGGATCACCCATAGCGCCACATTTGCATAATGCCAGCTGTCTCTAATTCAATTGCTCGTCAGTGTAACTTTACTAAAGATCATCGGAGTTGAGCGTTGATACGAACTTCCATTTCAACAATCACAATATCGACAGGCGATCACAACACCGCAGACGGATAGAGCGATACTATACACTATTATTTTAACAAAATTGATTAAAAATAAACTTTAAATAGAATTTTTTTTCTTAGGTTATCGTAAATTAGGTTACGTGGTAACAGGGGCATCGGCTGTCCCCTCTTACAATGTCACATGATGCCGGAGTGCAAAGTCTCATCGGCCGTCCCCTCAAAGTTGTGGATAGTTTCGAGTTAATTAGAGAGTCATTCTTACATTCATGCAAATCAGGCGCAGCTGCGCCCTATAGACCCTGCCTCACGAAGGGTAAGCCGATATATAAAATGAGTCATCCGCAGAAAAATCATGGACTTTTTTTTCCTCGGTTCATAAGTAATTCTTTATTACGTGAACTGCATAAACACAGAGTGTAAATGTAAGGGGGATGGTATTTAAAAACATTGAAAGGTCTCACGTATAAAAATAAAATTCAAGCTTTCTAACCTACCTTAATTTAAAGTTTGGCTTTATTTTCAGTTTAACGGTCCATTCCACTGGGGAGATAATACCGAGTCGCCAACCAAGGTCAGAAATTGTGACTATGCTATGGTTTTACAACGGGCAAGAGGTGAACCTACGCAATTATACTTATTTCTCTTCTGAAATAAGACATAACCGCAAAAATTCTTCCCACCACATTAAAACTCATCTTCCTCGGTCGGGTCTGAATTCCGAGTATTTTATGTGAGGACACTCACGATTATTTAGAGAAGGTTTATTTATTGAAGTGTCTTTTGTCAAAGGAAATAATTCAAAGGAGGGACAAATTGTAAAATCTACTACGGTTTCTGAGAAGTAATAAAAGAATCCAAATATCTTTATTATTACTTCTATATTTGAAATTCTGGAAACCGTTCTTTTATTAAGTAATTTAAAGCAGGTTCGTTAATAAATGACATGGCATGCACATCTGCCTTTTCAGACACGACCTTATTTACAGGTCAATACCGGATGAAGTTTTATTATTACCGGTCTAATACAGTAAGTTGATACCATTCTCTTCCTGTGCGACATAATGAATAGTTATTAAGAGGCAGAGGTTAATATCCGCTTTCCTCTGCCGATTTGGAAAGTCAATTAAAGAGATTCAGGCCGACTGATTGGATTGCTCTCGATAGCTTAAAGATAGAAAAGGAAACGGAGACAAACAGGACTGTGAGAAGGAAGAAAGAGGAGGAGGTCCAAGGAAATCATCTCCAATCTCATTGGCAAGAGAACACCTGGGAGAAGATGTGGGCAAAGGGAGGGCAGAGTTAATTAGATTGTTCCAATTGATCGTCAAAGGCCCCGAGATAAACAAGAAACGGAACAGACACCGCTTGAAAACATCCACAATCGCATATCGTCTCCCATTTTTTTATTTTTTTAAAAAAAGTCTCGATATTTAAAATTTGAAAACGAACACGCTTTAAACGATCATTGCAGAAGTGTTAAAAGGAGTGCCGAGAAGAAGCAAATATTTAATCAATAATTACATAAAATGAGAACACAATAATTTTAAAATCTATATGCATAAGACCTAAAATAACAGCTATAATTATAGTCTGAATAAACCATTAAGGAATAACATAATCAAGTACCGAAAGGCTAAACTAAACCATTCCCGGAACCATATTTTTCAACCGCCCTATGTTAACATTGTAAGTTTCTAATGGATCACAATGATACCATTAAATCGAGTACCTTTGAACTAATTCGGATTATCATTAATTTTTACCTTATATTCATTTATGACACATCATTCCAAGTTGTTTGATATATTACATGCCATATCTTATTGAAAATTTTTGATGTTGTCATAAGGGTACCATTAGAGCACGTGCCATTGTTTCGATTACAACCACTTTCAAAATGGTTCATTCTCAGAACCATATTTATCAATTGGCGAAAATAGTAATTTATATCCGCTTCTATCTCGTCATTACGCTTTGCTTGATATATTACTTAATATACACTATATGATCAAAAATATCCGGACACATGCACGTTTGCGCTCTAGCCACGATATCATGGAAATCAATAGGGCGTTGCACATCCCTTTGCCCGAATCACAGCTTCCACCCTTCGGGGAAGACTTTCCACCAAATGTTGGTGGGTACTTTCCGGAATGTTCCTCCATTCCTCCCGAAGAGCGAGAATCAGTTCAGGTACAGAAGTTGGCCGATGTGAACTGGCCCGCAAGCGTCTTTCCAATTCATCCCAGAGACTCTCTATAGGATTGAGGTCGGGACTTTGTGCCGGCCAACCCATTTCTTCGACCCCTGAGTCCGCAAACCACTGCTGTACACGCCTCGCTTTGTGGCACGGAGCATTGTCGTGTTGGTAGAGAAATGGCCCGTTTCCGAAAAATTGCCACAACGTTGGAAGTGCACAGTTGTCCAAAACATTCAGATAACGGTCGGAGTTCATGATTCCTTGCACAGGAACGAGCTGGCCCAGTCCGTACCATGAAAATGAGCCCCACACCATGACTCCTCCTCCTCCGAACTTGACTGTGGGCTCTGTGCACTCAGGTAAGAAGCGTTCTCCAGGTATGCGCCAAACCCAAACTCGTCCATCGGATTGCCAGAGTGTGTAGCGAGATTCGTCTGTCCACATTACACGTTTCCATTGGTCCATTGTCCAGTTTCTGTGGGCTTTGCACCACTCCAGACGTCGCTTGGCGTTGACCCTGCTGATGTGGGGCTTGTGGGCAGCAGCACGGCCATAGAATCCCATCGTGTGCAGTTCCCGATGAATTGTCATGGTACTGGCATCATTTGCAGAGGCGTTTCGAAACTCTGTGGCAATTTTTTCCGCCGAGGACTTCCGGTTGCTGCGGGTGACACGACGAAGCACTCGACGGTCTCTGTCCGTTAGTTTCTTGGGTCTACCGGTTCGTTGTTGAACTGTTGTTGATCCCTGGGTTCGTGGTTGAACTGTTGTTGATCCATTTCATAATGACATCGCCTACTGTTGACTTGGGTATCTGAAGAAGGCTGGAAATGTCACGCACGGACTTGCCGCATAGGTGACATCCAACGATGGTTCCACGTTGGAACTCACTGAGCTCTGCCGAACGACCCATTCTTGTCAATGTCCAAGCCGAGTTGTGTCTGAAGGTGTGGGAAGCTATTTAAATGATGTGCAAGTCATTATCATGTGACATTGGGCCAATCGATGATCTGTGAGGGGTGTCCGGATATTTTTGATCATATAGTGTATCTTCCCATTGCTAGGTGGGAAAAATAGAGGTACCATTTGTGCACGTGCCAATGAACCGATTTAGATAATATTTGTGATTGGTTCGTGCCATGAACCATATTCATCGACTGACGAAAACAGTTTTTGAAAATTTTTCATAGCCTCGTAGGAGTTAGTGTTACAGACAGACAGAGAGACAGACACGTTTCTCCATACTGACAGCATAAAGCACCTTTCGGTACTTAATAAACTACATGTTTAAATGCCACTACATTAATACATCATTTCAATTCCGTTCTACGCTCAGAATTTTTAATGCGCTTCTTTATTCTTTTTGTTGGTGAAGATTACCAAGATACTGTCCGAAATGTTTTAATTTCTTTCCTCATTTCATTTAGAATGAGGTTCAAAAACTAAAGGTAACAAGAATGATTTTACCGCCAGGGCGGATAAAAGGAGCACAATTTCGTGTTACAACAGCGAAACGTTAGTCACGGATACCTAGAACTAACCTTCATTTTGAAACACATTAAATAGAACCATATAAATATGAAAACCGAATTGTAAAATTCCTAAATAATTAAAGTAAAGTAAAAAGAGAATTTAAACGAATAAAATTGAAGAACCAAAAGGTTTAATGGAAAGTGTAGTATTTCTTTATTTATTCGAACAAATAATAGTTCTTTTATTTCTAGGCATTCCTATATAATCTTAAACGAAGTGAGCGTCATTTGTTGAATCGGTCTGTGTAAGCATTTATCATTTCTTCATATTCCATTGCTAAAGCTTTTCTACGAAATCATCTACAGTTCGTAGCCCACGTGAAGTACAGGCCCTGGCGCGGAAAAGTCACCTGACCATCTTAGTCTAAATAACAATGGTCATTTCAGGACGGCGTTATAGGGGCCGCAAATTTTGCCTCGCAAGGGTTCTTTAACGTGTAGCCGGCAAACGACTACACGGGACCAACGGCTTTACTTCCCTTCCAAAGGAAGTGCGTCATCTCAGGATTTTCCTCGGACGGTGATCACGCAACCACTGAGCCACCGAGGCCGATCTCCTAGCAATTAGATGCTGACACTAATTTATCTGACAGAAATTAGCTATTGATAATGTTAGGCCAATCTGCTGTTCATAGCAATTAACCATGGATAATAATAGGCCTAACAACTCGTATGCCATATCTTAGCATTGAAAGTTTCCACAGGTACCATTAGAACACGCATAACTAAACAAATTTCTACTATGTTTAATTACTCATTATATTTATTCATGAGAAATCGCTTCAAGTTGTTTGATATATTACATTCCACATGTTAGCATTGAAAGTCCCAATGGTACCATATGGTACCAAAAGAACACGTACTACTAAACCAATTCCGAACATCATTAATTAATCGTTATATTCATTATGACACGTCGTTACGAGTAGTTTGATATATTATTAAGGGGGTATCATAATAGTACCATTAGAGCATGTGCTATTGTACCTATTCTAGCTATCTCACCTTAGAAGTTGTTCGTGCTCTTTCCCATATTTACAGAATATGAAAAGGTTAAATCGTTTTCAAGTTGTCGTACTAAATCCATACTAATATTAGAAACGTGAAAATGTATTTATTTGTTTGTCCTTCTTTCACGTCAATACGGAGCACGGATTGATGTGATTTTCTGTATGTAGATAGTCGAGGGGCTTGAGAGTGACATAGGTTACTTTTTACCGCGGAAAAATATTTCTTTCTCACGGGAAAACACCGCTTTCCTAAATCCTTTTAAAATTACCTGCTTTTGCTTTGTAATTCCCCTCAACGGATGCCGCGAGCGGGCGAAACCGCGGGTGACAACTAGTAAGTAATAAGTTCCCTACTAATAAAGAAAACCGTTGGTTTGGGGGAGCTTTTCTATTATTGTCTATCACGTGCATCCTGCTCGCGCACCATTACAGCAATGTATAGAGCATGCGCGGAGCCGATACGGAATGCACAGCACGCGTTTTCCCCAATGCGAGAATGATTAGTCTCTTCAAAAATTCACTATGCCCACTCTCTCCATTACAACACAACGCATTGTTGAAATTATGTCTACAAACGGACGGACGTATGGGCAAACCGATCACATAAGCACTTTGTGAACCTCGTTAGCGAACCTCGCCCATTCGCCATTGCTGCATTGTAGAAGCTACAATCAATACGTCGGGTTTCTCACGTTTTTTGAAGCTGAAAACACGACATCCAATATAGATTGGTTAATAATGAAACACCTGTTTGTTTTTGCACCAATTTATTACCTGAAGTATATTTACGTTCTCATTCACAAAGGTTTCATTGAATGTTTTAAATGCAACTCTATTTTTTAAAATCTTTTCGAATAGGTTTATGCACTTTTCATTAATGAGGATCATAATAGTACATTTGTATTGTGTGTATCAAAAATTTGAAATGAAGAAACCAATGCAATGCAACAATTTCTGTATTAAAAGTTTGTTGGTTTTTTTTTTCCAGTTAGATAATCTTGAGTTTCGCCGAAGCGGTAGCCGAGAGCGCTAAAGAGCAGGCCTTTTCTTTCTCTTTGTCTCTCTCAAACCAGCAAGTCACGGGTTCGAATCCCGCAGATGGCATGGATGCTTGTGTTTGTATCCTTTACTACCACTTCATCTCGAGAGTTGGCGCCAGGAAAGGCATCCAGCAATAAAACCACTTGCAAATACGAACAATGGGAAAAAGCTAAGGATGCAGAAGATAACCTTGAATTTCCTGACCCGTACGCAATCAAGAATAGTTGGATAGATAGTATAAAAACATGGCTTAGGATACTGATGAACATATAGAAGACCAGCTTGTGATGGAAAACAAATACCATCAAAAAACGGTATGGATGCTGTGAATTTCTTATTGAGTGAAACGCGGTCTTCTTCCAACTCAGTTATTGGAACATGCAGCTTTCTCCAGTTATTGGGACACCTAACTGCTACAAAGCAAACCCCAGTTGATGCTGATGCTATTTTGAAGTTAAAATGTTTGAGTGGGAAGTCAATATATTCAAATAGCAGATTAACACTGCAGTAATGGCGAAATGATCGCAACGCCCCATTGAGACAGTTCGTTGAAGCACTTTACGAAAAAAGTGAATAGTTGAAACGACAAGTTTAAAAAGTTTCAATTTTCAAGCTAGAAAAACGATTTTGAGTTAAGCAATGAGGTTCAAATGGTTTAAGTGATCTTTATAAGATATAAGCTTACAAGAAAGATTTTTAAACGTTCCATCCATTGCGGAAGGCCTAATTTGAACTTTTAACGCTTTCATTAAATTTAACGTAGGCCTACCTGGCTTATTGGATTTCTTAGGCATAAATACGAGGGTGAATCATAAAGTAAGTTACATTCTGAAACAGTCAAAACAGATGTAAGTTAAGATCCCATACCCACATTCTGAGGTATGTTCACCATTTATTTCACTTTTCTACATAATCACCCAACAATTGTAAACATTTGTCTGAACGTGAAATTAACTTTTCCAGGCCGCTGCGATAAAAATCCGCTCCAGCGTTTCTCAACCATGCATGTCTGCACACTCCCATAAGAAACGCTAAGCGTTCTGGCAATTTCTTTAATTCTGATTCGTCGATTGTCCAGAATCAACTCATTAACGCGGCAATGTGCTCGTGAGTGTTGGACGTGGATGGTCTTCCTGAGCGGTATTCGTCCGTCAAATCTGGGCGCCCATTTTCGAACTGCTGGCACCACTTCACAATTGCAAGACGAGAAATCACATTATCCCCGTAGACACTGCAAATTTCCTTATGGATTTCAGTGCAACTTAAGCCTTTCGCCCACAAAAAACGGATTGTTCCGCGAATCTCCAACTTGTAGAGTACAACCAGTTGCTGCGCCATGACAACAATACTCTCGCGTACGCAGTAAACGCGTGAACACGTGGAATCATGGCACGTTGCAATTATAGACATACTGGCAACATCCTTAAAAACGGCGAATGATGTCGGCGCTCTTCGACACAGATGGTGCTGAGTCTAACTTACTTTTTGATTCACCCTCGTAAATAGGAATAAAGCAAAGAGATATTATCAACAGAATTAAAATTACACTGCGTTACGCGCCGAATTCAAAATTAGATGCTTAAGATATACGAGACTCATACTGAGACTGATATTCGTGAGCAACTTTTTTTTTTTTTTTTTTTTTTTTTTTTTTTACACGCCAGAATTTATTGATACAGAAAAGACAAATATATCGCATTAATCTATAAGCTTTTCTTCACTCTTCAATATAATCTCCATTTGTCTGCAACCATTTTTCCTATTGTTCTGGAAGCTTGAAAATTCCCTTGTGGTAGAACTTTGTTCCAGCTGTTCTAAGACACTGGATTTTATTCCAAGTTTTGCTGCGATTTCAGACACTGTGACACGTCTGACTTTGTTAATGATGGGTCAAACCTTTCCTTGTTCTTTCCAGTGAAAGCAGTTCGAGGGCGATCTCGGATGCTCGTGCCCCATCTTCTAACACTTCTAAGCGCCCATACATGCGTCCCCTAGATGCACGCTGCAGTCTTTGATGAATTTCACCAGCGGGATTTCCTCTTTAAAAAGGAATGTTTACGAAACAAAACATTTTTATCTAGTGGGCATGGTCACGTGATAGTCGCTACTGACGCCACAATAACTCTGTACGTTGTTTAAAGTTGGTAGATTAAGATGATAAACAGTTGAATCACTAATGTGACCACCTGCAGCTAAACGGGCTGGGAGAGACTCAATGAGATGCTTGAAAGTGTTCACAGGAATATTGAACCATGCTGACTGCAGTGCAGTTGGCAGTTGTTGGAGGGTGCGAGATGGAGGATCTATCCAGCGAATAACTCGCTCGAGGTGGTCCCATAGATGCTCGATTGGGCTAAATCCGGGGAAACTATGAACAACGGAAATACAGTAAATTCTTTCTTGTGCTCTTCTACCCACTCACGTACAATTCCGGCTGTATGAGATATCGCATTGTGCTGTTGGAAAATGCCATCATACCGAGGAAAAATAATGTTCATGTATGAGTGTACATGGTCGGCAAGGATCTTTACGAAGATACGTACTTAAATCGATTCATATTGCCATCCATAACGATGAGTGCACCCAGAGAATGTCACAAAAACATTCCCCAGACCATAAAGTTGCTTCTACCAGGTTGTTGCCGGCCACAAATGGCTGAAAAGTATGCGCCAACGTGCATCTGTCCAATGGAGCAAAAAGGCAATGGTGATCCTATTGCCTATCAGTGGATATCAGTGTCGGTACTGCGGTGCAAATTCCAGCCTCTTCCGCTGATGCACAGTCGTCAGCATAGGTGCTGTCACTATCCGACTGCTGCGGAGTCCCATACGCAGCAACGTTCGCTGAACTGTCCTTCTGGACACACTTGCGATAACTCCTGGTTCATCTGGGCAGTAAGTTGCTCCACTGTAGCATGTCGATTCGCCAGAAAGCACCGCCGCACCCGCCGTTTCTCTCTTTCATCTATGGCACGTGGAGTACCACAATTTCCACGTCGCTTATTTTCTATAGTGCCATTTTACCCAGTGCGATACACTTTTACCACAGCAGCACACGACCAGTTCACAAACTCCGCACTCTCTGATATGCTGCACCTCTTGGCCCGAAAGCCAATAATCATTTCTTTTTTTTTGTCTGATAAATTGCTCCGTTTCTGCATTGCAACAATAGAAATGTTTTTCGAATGCCTACAACACACTATATATACTCACCTAATCTGCTGATGGCACGTCATTTATTGCCTCATTTATTTAGTGCCTTCTGCGATTGGTTATTTAATGTTTTCTCTATATTAATAAATTCTGAATTTTATAAAAATGTTGCTCAAGACTTTCACTATGACCCATACTTATTATAATGTCTAGGAAAGTGTAGCGCTTACTGGTGGCGTAGCATCATCTAGCATACTCATAAGCCATCATTCTTGTAATTTTGTAAATACCTCTCCGATTTCTAACGAAATAAAATTCCTTAGATTTAAAAAATGATGACAATTCATAGAAAGATGAAACACTTTGTTATCTTTTATTTTCAATAAAGATAATTCACGCTACTGTCTTGTAATGTAAACACTCTGCAAAATGTAATCCAATAATAAGACCATTCCGATAATTTAAATAAGGATTATTTTACCGAGAGATCATGACATTAAACAGATTTCAATATTTTTTTCTATTTGATAATTGTCTGAATTCGTATCTCCTGGTGGGCTTCTGATGATGAAAGATTTTTATTCGAGAGGTTTTGTCATGGTCAAATATGTAGGGGCGAAGCGACGATTATATTCCGCCGCCCTTTACGGGTGATGGACCATTAACTCGAGCCCTAAAAAATCTGCCGTCCGGTTGCGATGCCCCCTTTGCAACCCCGGGTTGGTTGCTTTTTTCAAACAATTTATGGGTTTTATACAGCAGACATTTAGCGAAATCATAGTGCGCTTTCCGTGAGGGTGTAAATGTGTAGAAGGAAGCCATAAAGAAAATGAGGCGGGATTAAATAGAAGACTGCGTGGCTATCATATGTTTTTTAGAATTTGAATAAAAGTTTATGGAAGGAAGGACTGTGGAAATTAAGCTTGAAATGTGATACGGGTAAATGGGTATTTGACGTCATTTAATTGAAAAGAACTTTGTCCCGTATCTTTTTTCTTTTTTTTTTTTTTGGTACGATTCTTAATCTCGAGAGCACGTGGTTTAAAATAAGTAAAATGATGAAAAAAATCTTAATGCATCATTTAAATAACGTAGATAATTATTATAAATCTTTTGAATATACAGTAACAAGAAAACTATTAAAAGTATATATATCAACTAATTTATATTTCAATTTGATATATTATACATCTGATATTAGAAATAAAGATGATGCTAACTCACTCTAAATAATTAAAATTACTTTCTTTCCTACCCCGAACTCTTTCTTATGCATAAGAGTAGAGAAAAGTTATGCTTAAAGAGTAATTTTTTAAAATTTAAAGCCACTTTCTACATATGTCATATTAAGAAAACATGAAGCATAACTAAAGCACTTGGTGCGTTGTAAAAATCAGGTACGGCTCTTACCTGATTTCACGGAAGAGAGAATTTTAACGTAAAATACAGAGACCGGGCGAAACAGACTAAGCCATGCTCTCTGTTAGAAGCCACTTCGCCATTTATTAAAATTTTACAAGGATTATATGGCGACAATTGTTGGCATACTTTCTACCATAGTAAAGGTCGAATGACACAGGCACTGTGGCGCCCGGAGAAAATTGGGTCGATTGCTAGGCAAATCCTCTTCCTGCCATTCAGGAAAAGTCGTCGACAAAATGTTCCACCACTTTGGCGCCTACTACAGAGAAAAAAATTAAATGTCTCATATGTTAATGCAGATTATTTAATCCTTTTTAAGCAAAAACTAATGACAGCGGCTGTTTTAACGTTCTTTTAACGTCTACTTCACTTGTTAGAGATTTAAGCCATTCATTGTTGAAAAGGCTGAGGAAGACAGCATGGAACTTAATTAACATTAACGAAATGAAAATGTTATTTTCTAAGTTCTTCAGTTCCTTTCTTTCTTCACTAAATTGACTTTCATTGGAAAACATAACAGAAGGTGCTGAATTTTTTTTATTCTTTTGACACCTAACACAGTGTGTGAGCGTATTAAGAGAAATGTGAAAAGTAAGAAATTAAAATAAAAATCTCGACATAACACCTACAGAGTTACGTTCTACAGTAATACAGGGAGATCGAAAAGTCGTGCGCATCAAACTGAAAAGTTGTTATAAATAGTATTGCAGCTATTATACAAAGGCTTTTTAAAGGGAAGTGCTGCAATATTCTTTCCGCGTCAGCCAGTTTAGCATCCGTCAGAATGGCCAGTCTTCCGAATCTCATCCTGTCTGAAACTGAATCATATTCCCGAAAACTCTTAATTATTCTCGTTATCGTTGAATTCTTAGAACTGCAGAATCTGGATATTTCTGACGAAACTCATCTGGAATTTGTCTGATCAACAATCCAACTTTCATTGTCTCCATTTTGGATTTCAATCAGTGTTTTTTCGTTTATTGGAAACAAATCTAATAATTTTTCACTTGGACCACGGATTATGCGTTTTCGTTTCAAGTAAATTTGTGACCCGTTTTGAAACTTTTATCGAGGTATGATGAGAACTTGATATTTAGCAACATTAGTAAAAACATATTGGACATATCTGCACGTCTATTTCTTTTAGGCAATAGATGTTTGTGATCAAAAATGCGTCTATTTGGAATGGAATCAAAAATCCATCTGTCTGACAGGGTTAAGATAGATGTCGAAAATACAACAGAAATGAAAGGAACTTGAGAAGCGTCAAACATCTACGCCACAACATTATGGCTGAAACCTAATCAACATTTAATTGAAAATTTTTCAACGAAAAAATAAAAATCTATAAAATACAAAACTCCTTACGAAATTTTCTTTATGAAATTCTCTTTTGACATTGATTTATGAGTGTTCTTTAAGTAGTCGAGGAAGCACTTATGCATCGATGTGCTTTCAAGCCTAATACATTTGTGGTTCGTAACAATTTAGTTTGACATCCTGCTATAAAGCATAGTTTTATTTAAACCACTAAGGTGTCATTATCAGTTTCCTTTATACAGGCCTGACAACTGACTTCATGCTAGAGGCATGAGGACGTCTGCCTGTCATTTTGATGGAGGCGATAATTTTTTTCATATTACTGGAGTATTCGTTTAACTTGATTAAACATAATTTGCCATCAATTAAAGTATTTCAATGTTAAATTATTTCCGTTGAAAAGTTGGCCCCTTCCACTATCGCCCCTTAAATTTTCGCCCATTCCACTTTCGCCCCGGCGCAATTACAATTGTATATGGTGAATCTTCTAAGTCGTTTGGAAATCCACTTTCGCCCTGTAAATTTTATCAAGACCCTGAAGAGAGGCTAAGGCTATACGCAAGTAACTTGAATATAACGTAGCCTATTCTAGGGTTTTCAAACTGTGATGGTACTTCAAGCCATGCCAAGTGATGGTATTCGTATGGTTCTTTATTTACCACGAATCAATGTTTTTCACGAATAATCATCCAATTGTTTTAAATGGTTTTTAGTGGTAGGCGATTCCCTGAAAAATGGAATCGATTCTGGAATCGAATCTGAGAGGATCGGAATCGATTATTGCGAAAAATTGAATCTACAGGGTCTTTATAATTAAAGTTCCATTTTGACATGGCCATAAAAAAAACTACTGGACCAAAAGCTATAATACTTGGTAATATTATACAAGAAGGCATGGGAAGTTCATACCCACGAAAAAAAAAATTAGTTCAAAAGGTCACCACCAGCATGGAATGGCGCTCTATGCAATATTCGTATACGAACTCTTTGAAAAACTGTTCTACCAACGATTGTCGCAATATGTCCATGAAAATGCTTTAATTACTACTTGTCAGCATGGGTTTGTGCCCAAAAGAAACGTTGAAACCGCCTGTTATGAATTTTTAGAATTCACTTCGCGTGAAATGGCTTCTAACAAGTTTGTAGCTGCGGTGTACGTTGATTTTGCCAAGGCCTTTGATTCGGTACCTGTCGATCTTCTCCTGTATAAACTATCCAATTTCTATGGTATTCGTGGACTCCCGTTACAATGGCTGGGGAGCTTTCTTTCTAACAGAACTTATTTTCTTACCTATGATGAAGCATCTTCCCATTTGTTGAAAAGAAACTTGGATGTTCCCCAGGGTTCAATACTTTCTCCTCTTCTCTTTGCCTTGTTCATAAATGATTTACCCTTGGCTTTAACACCTCGCACATCTTTTCGGATAATTTTATATGCTGATGACGTAACATTTATAGCCGCCAGCTCTGATGCTCTTCAAATGATATCTGCGCTTAACGACGTCCTTACCGATTTGAAAATTTGGTCTTACAAGAATTCGTTGCGTGTAAACACTGGAAAGACAAAAGCTATGGTTTTCTATCAGAGAAACAAGCGCGATGTACCTAAAGTATTGCCTCTCTATTATGATGGTAATCTATTATCTACTGTTTCCTCCTTTAGATATTTGTGTATAACTATCTCTCATGACCTTAGTTGGGACCAGCATATTGACTCATTACTTATTAATCTTAACGCGAAACAAGGTACTATCTCCAGACTACGCTAACTGCCCCCTAAAATTCTATTACTCTTATATAATGCGTGGATTCACTCCTATCTTTGCTCCAGCATTATTTTCTAGGGATCTTCCACTTCTTGGAACCTTACTCGGATTCTTAAACTCCAGAAATGGTTCATACGAACTCTTCTTAGATTGCCTAAATTTGCATCTGTGTCACGCTATTTTAGCAAATACCGTATTTTCACCGTTTACCAATTGTATTTTGTTCGTGTTTGTGTATTCGTATTTAAAGCTTCGAATTCAATCTTGTTTGTTTCAACTCCTATTATCCTTGTTCCCACTGCTGATAACCATCGATACCCAACACGATCGTCCCACGACCTATATCCTCCGCTAACTAAACCTAATTACCGCCGTCGATGTCTGTCATATGCTGGTATTAGATGTTGGGCTCTTTTGCCCACCGAATTATGCGCTGTAGTGACTTATCCTGCTTTTTATAAACTTTTAAAATATCACGTTTTCCATCTTCCCCTGGACTTTCGGATTTAAAAAATTACATTGTTTTTTTTCTCTTGTTTAAGTTTTGTTTATTTATTAATAGACAAATAATAGTGTTTGTTGTTTTTTGTTTTTTTTTGTAATAGTCTTTGTTGAGGCTAATTTCTTTCTTTTTTCCTCTGATTATTAACATTTTTTGTTAGTGTATTATCTGTTTTTCTACTCTTTACCTTGTTTGAGCAATGTGTATTTTATTTATATTGGTCTAGGGGTGCCTCTTTGTTGGTCAATTTGACCATTCTGGCACCCCTCGAGCTCCGATGTTGGAATATAATTTTAATTAATATTAAATAATTAGTATCACTTTGGTATGTAATATTTCTATACACCCATGTGGGAAACGGGCGGGAATGAATTTTTTTAATTTTTTTTTTGATTTGGATGTAATTTCCTGTATGGATTTATTCAATAAGGAACCGCTGAGGTTATTTTATAGTTGCAACTCATGTTAACAGATATATGCACTTACCTTTTTTTTACTCATTATAGTACGTTCTTAAGTCTGCTTATTATTGTTGTTTATATCCTTTCTTTTTGGTTATAATGTTTAGTTCTACTAACTTGTACTCTTCAATATGTATTTGGTTGGAGCCCTCAGAGATCTAACTTGTCGGTCCATTAGACCACACAGATCTCTGTTGGGCTTTGTATGATATATCTTAACTCCTTAATAATAAATAATAAATAATAAAAAATAAAAGTTAACAAACTCAAAACTCAAAAAAAATTAGACACGAAGACACAAGTTAACAAGTCTTTAATCGTTACTAAAATTAGTTACAAGTTGAATGTGGCCTCCACCATTTACTGAAAGCAGGTTACACCGGATTACTGTGTCTAATTTCGTATACGAATATTGCATAGAGCGCCATTCCATGCAGGTGGTGACCTTTTGAACTAATTTTTTTTAGTTGTATGAATAACTAATGCCCTCTTACCAAGTATTATAGCTTTTGGTCCAGTAGTTTTTTTTATGGCCATGTCAAAATGGAAGTTTAATTATAAAGACCCTGTATTTTAAAAAATATTAAAATTAAATCTGTTTATTGTAATTTATTTCCATGGTTAAAAGAGTAGCAAAATAAGCACATAGAAGAAGCCATTCATGAATTTTTATTTAATAACAAACATGTTGTGAAGCAGAAACATTATAACAATGTATTGTGAAGCAGATAAAAAAAAGTTAGATTGATTGATTATTTGGTATTATGGAATCGCAACGACGCAAGTGTATCAAAATCTATACGATCACGCAATTGATTATTGTTAATAAATCATCTTTTTCTTGTTTTTAAAACATTGTTTTCGTTTTTTTTTTATTTTCTAAACTCTATTATTTCTTTTTTTTTCCAAGTTAAACAATTTAGATTTTAAGAAAGCTAATAAGGAAAGCTTTAATTTAAATCGTTCTTAATTAAAAAGAGAGTTTCGTGGGTTAGGAAAGTATTCTAACCCAAGGGCCCCCTTCAAAGGCCCCCTTAGGTAAATAACTGAATTCTATTTGACTTGTTAACCTCTCTTTTTATGAAAGTGGGTCTTAAAAGTATTTTTGCAGGGGGCGAGAGTGGAAGGGGTGAAAGTGGAAGGGGCGATAGTGGACGGGGCCAAAGTGGAAGGGGCGAAGATGGAGGGGCGAAGGTGGAGGGGCGAAAGTGGAGGACACCGTTGAGAAGGGGGTTCCCATGGGAACCGACCTCTAGCATGACGTCATTAATCCTCAGTTGTCAGGCTTGATAGATATAGACGGCCGTGCTGAATATGCTTGTGTTTAAACCTAAAAATTAAAATATTTCAAAGTACCGTAAATTGGGGTTACTTGAACCCTGGTGGTCTACTTGGACCCAAATCAAAAAAAAATAAAACTTAAAAAAAATATATATAAATTAAAAGAAAATGTCACAAATTTAATATAAATTAAGTTAACAGCAGAATTAGTGTTATTAAGTCTATCAATAGGAAGAATTGTTTAAAAATGCTTGTTATTTGGGTTCAAGTAACCCCAATTTACGGTAACGTCTTGGCTTTCCATTGAAATGAAGATCAAGTGTCGATGTGGCGTTTGCAACTAACCAACGATATGTTTCAGTCCATATTAAAAATTCATTACATTGTTTTCTTTTAATTCCAATATATCAAGTCTCAGTAATAAAATTCAATTCTAGTACGTGAATTAATGAATTGAACCAAGAACTTTTTAGTAACCATCCCCAACGAGGACAGGAAAACATTACACTATCTGTATGTCCTTTGGGATTAAAGATCGCCATACGTATACATGATCAATAAACTCTTATGTGGAAAGTCGAAATTCAACTCTCTCTCTCCCTCTCTCTCTTTCATAAGTATCTTAAGTAACAAACTATAATAGATAAGGTATTTGCTTTCTTCTTTTGGAAGAGTTGAGCGGCTAATAGAAGTTTTTCTCAACTTCATACCACTTGTCTTTTCGCATATTTTAAAAGTAATTCGAATTTATGTTAAAACATTCACATTTTCAAACAAATGACGAATGGCAGCATTTGGATTTCGAATTTGTTAATTTTACCGTTACCATTAAAAAAATTAAACTCCGTTTTCATAAGGTAAAGAAATCAGTCAATAAGATCAGGTGCAGGTGACCTAGTATTTCTAACACTACAGCAATTGTGCCATAACAGCGCCTCAGACCGAACATAGCAGCGTATCTAAAATTTTCCAAAATTGTTTTATTCTGACCGAACCGTAAGAGGTACGAAGGTTTGCCGATAGATGGTGTTAGGGATATGTCTCAGCTGTAATTGTGCCAAGCGAAGTCATTCTATGTCCACGTGATTTTGAGTTTGAGCTATTTTTGTCACTCTTTGTATTGGTCGTGTAGCGATTTTTGATATTAAAGCTGAAGAAAACTGCGGCTGAAACCCACAGACTGTTGAAGGAGGCTTTTGGTGAACAAGCTTTAGGCCAAACCCAAACATTTGAGTGCTTTAAGTGTTTCAAAGATGGCCGGGAGTCTGTGGAAAAGGACAAGCATTCTGGTCGACCGTCAACAAGCACAATTCCAGAAATGATCACGAAAGTGCGTGACGTGATCCGAGAGGACCATCCATGATGTTTGTGACCGCCTTGGACTGTCTTAAGACACATTTTGAGACGATTGAGGGAAAACGTGAGGCGCAAAAGGCCAGAGATGTGGAAGAAGAAAGACTGGCTGCTCCATCACCTCAATGCTCCGGCGCACAGCTCGCTCGCTGTGAGGGGCTTCCTCAACAAAAACAACATGACCGCTGTCCCCTGGCACCCTGCGATTTCCACTTCTTCCGAAAATTGAAATTGCGGTTAAAAGGGCGGCGATTTGACTCATTGAAGTGATCCAAGCAGAGTCGCAGCAGATGTTAAACATGCTTCAATCTGAGGACTTCCAGGAGTGCTTCCAGAAGCGGGAACATCGCTGGAAGCGATGTATAGATGCCCAAGGAGACTATTTTGAAGGTGGCGGTGGGAACTAAGAGATCGGGTAAGTTCCGTATTTTATAGAGGTACATTCTGGGTAGCACCTCGTATGAGCTTTTAAGACTTTTTTCTATTCATTCATACCTTACTTCGTTGTTCTGTGATAAATAGTTACTTTATATTAAAAACCTGGTTTCATTCATATAGAATTATCCAGTGTGCTTGAACAATATATTGCGAAGCAGACTACAGAAAATAAGTTTCTATCTGAAATACTGAACTTTTACTTTACATTTAAGGCAACGAAAACAGAGTTCCTCTGGCTTAATGACGGTTCAATTTCCAACTCCTCATTATTCTCCTTGAATTAGTGAACGAATTCTTAAAAGGACTTTGACAAAATAATTTAAGATAGAGGCACAACTGATAAATTTTGTGACAATCCCTCACAGATCTCTACAAGAAATTCCTCACATTCAGGTCTTAAAGATAAAATTCTGGCATTTATGAGAACTAGTAATAAGTCTATAAAAAGATGGATAATGCTAATTGAGCTAATAAGAAACAGTTCATGAGTAGAAGTTTGCTTCATTTCATTGGTTACTATGACGACTATTCATCCCTTGATTGTCATAGCGACAAATCAATGACGTCACCCCAATGCTCATAAGCCTATTAAAATTTTTTCAACCCATGTTTGGTATCTATTAAATATCAAGATGGAGAAACATCATTTATTTTTATTAATTAGTAAAGTGCAAGATTTTTTTTTTGTTTCAATCAATTATGTCAAATATGCAGTCAGATTATTCGTTATGGTAAATCAAGGTTTTTAATAGTAGACTAATAAAAACCAGATCGTCATTACAAAGAAGAGTAAAGCGTCTCATAGAAAGAAAGGTAAAGAAACTTTCCTGTTAGAAAACCCTGCAACACAGAAGTTTTGAACCCTTCGACAGAAACCTTACGGATAGTTGCTCCTACAATAGTTACAGATAGTTGTGCAGCATAAGACTGGGAACAATGAAATAACCAAGATAGGGTAGTTTCTAATTCAAAAATAATTGACTGGAATTGCAATTATTTCGAATTTCGTATGAAAAAAACGGTTAGAGAAAACAAATAAGAACTTCGAATCGCCCGAGAACAATAGAGAGTTAGGAACAAACGAAGAAGTTTATTATTTTGAATGAAATATCCACTCAACGCGAAAATGTGTCTGACATGTCGTGCTCATACTTCTATTTTCTTTAATTACAGAGCGTCCACCGATAAGCTTTCATCTTCAAAATCAGTGAGATTTTTCAGCAAAAAATTCTGTGTATAAGATTTCCTTAGAGAAAAAAAGCAAGAGCCACTTGAATCCGACAAACGACATTGCCAAAAACCCTAAATCAAGCAACCCGGCTCTTCAGTAAATCAACAGAATTCTTCAATGAAAAGAAACCCATTAACCGAAAACAGAATGATTACTCGGAGCATGTCATTTTCTTTCAAGTGATAATGCGGGTGAGGATCGTATGTAGCCTATGTCGGTCCGTTTGATTTAATATAAAGGAATCGAATATAGGACTAACTGAAAGAGCGGAAGCTGAATTTAACACTTCTACCAACATTATTTGATTTCATTCATTGTGTCGGAATTCATTATAATAGTGCTCCTTGAAACGCATTTTGAGAATAGAACCCATTTGATTTCTACTTTGAACTCAAAGGAAATATCCTCAAAGTATCCGTAGATGAAGAGGCATTATTCATAACGTGCTCTTTAATATTCTCATTTCTCTCCAAGCTTTATTCTAATTGTGCGACAGTAAATGCAATAACAAAATTATATTTTAATAGGATATGATTAAGAATAAAAACTTTTATTATGATTTTTTCCGTAGCTATGGGTCTTATATTAACATTGCATTGACATGACAAATATTAAGAACCTAATAATGTGTTGGACCATTCTTGGCCTTCAAAACTCCCGCAATTCGACCGTGGGATGGAAGAAAACGTTTTGCAGGCATTTCCGATAAGGCAATTGCGTGAATAGCTGTCAATTCGTGTATAGTCGCTGGAGACCAATGTAGAATTGGAGAGCAATCGTCAACCCTCTTTGCTTCAACATTTCTTTCAAGCTCATCTCTTGTGTGTCTTATGGGGTTAAGATTCGCGGATTCTGGAGACCAGTGGAAATTATTGTCATGCTCCTCCAACCATTCTTTGAAGATTCAAGCCATATGATATGGAGCGTTATTCTGTCTTTTTATGTGTTTGCTCACCCTATTGAGCGGTTATTTGACTAATGGTTGCACCTATGTTCTCTATTATTATCCTCTTTAGTCGATGTTGATGTTGCCCGCAATCATCGATCAAGTGTTTATGTGTGCAGGAAGATCTCTCACTGGTTTTTTGCTTTTCTGATCACTCATTGAACGCTATGGATACAGTTGCTCTGGAAAAGCCAAAACGTTTAGCCTTAATAGCGATATTCGCATCAGCCACACGACTATCTATCATCCCTCTTAGGAAGTCGCTTAAATTATACACCTTTACCATTTTACACGAAACCGATTTTCAGACACGTGTAGCTCCTTCCCGACGACCTTTTTTTTTATATCTACTTTACGTCACTGGAACCAGCTCGTGTACTATCACTACAGGGTGTTCCTAATAACTAGCATGTTCAATGTAATTTATCATAGCATGTAACATATTTCCACTAGTCACCCTTCATCTTTGCTATCTGGGACTTTTATTCCTCCACTTCTATCATCCCTAACTTTCACATACTACTAAGGTCATTTTTAAAGTAAGAACCATTTTAAGTAAGTAATAAAAACAAAATACTACAGTATATTTTCAAAATTTTTTCTTTACCAGGTTCTATGTACCTTTAACTATTTTTTCACGTAATTTCCAAGTTTATTTAAGCACTTGTCATAGCACTCAGTGTACTTCCGCATGATCACTTCATAAAAGCTGCCGCCGGTGAAGAAAGTCACGTAGTTTTCACTTTTACATCGTCGCTGAAATGCAAGTTTGGGAACAACTTGACACCTTACTGTCCGGACCGCGCATCTAGTGTCGCATCTGTTCCTGGATCTAAAGGAAATAACTTGATCATGAAGTGAAAACTGCGTGACTTTCTTCATGAAGTGAACATGCGGAAATACATTAAGTGCTTAAATAACTTGGAAACTATGTACTTGGAAAATAGTTTAAAGTACATAGAATCTGGTAAAGAAAAAACTTTGAAAATACATATAGTAGTTTTGTGTTTATTACAAAACTGTTCTTACTTTAAAAATGACCCTCGTACAATAGACAATATAAAGCTTTCATCTTTATGGAATTCCATTAGCTTTATCTCCATTTTACTTATCTTGCACTGAACTTGTTATAGACAACCCGGTCTAAATCACCGAATATGACGGGCAAAAAAGCTGTAGCAGCACAGAAATTTAATCTTTCCTTATTAATAAATGATTAGCATTTGTTATTATTTGATCTCTTACACAACAATTAACGAAGGCTAAATGACGGCCTTTGCCTTTGTTTGGTTGTGGTTATTGCCATCATGCAATCCTAGCATCACGAAGTTTTAATTACAGGGCTTTGTCAGGATGGAATTAAACAGGTGGAGGAAAATTTTAAGATTTTTTTTCCTTGAGGTTTTCATAATGATTTTCTGACGAAGGGCCTGATATTCCTAAGACATAAGGCAAATGTCCACAGAAAAATCTAAAGGTAATATTATTATACAAAGATTACTATACTCTATTTTTCCCTCATATTTAATGGCATTTTCAAATCCAAAGCCCTTCACACAATATTCACGTTTATTTTGTCCTTAGCAACTCAATGACTATAACGGATGACATTGCGAAAACAATCTGTTGGTCATATTAATGTGTCCCGACCCTGTATTTATTCCACAGAGCAGATGCTTCAGACGGAAAACATGTTGTTAATATTATAGAAAATATTTGACGAATTTGTTGTGGAGAGGAAAATCTTATTACTCGAATTTTGATATTGATTATTAAGAAAAATAAATTAGCCTTACTTTTAGGGCGGGAAGACCTAGCATTTTTAATGAAAGAAGATAGTCATTTGAAATATAAAACTTTCTCAAAGCCGCATTATGAATACAATTTTATAGTCATTCCTTATTTTAGCGGTTGTTTTCATTTCGTTCACTACAACACGATGGAAGAATATTATCTAAGAGGGCGTACGTCTTAATTCTCTTTAGCCTTTTAGCTTGTCTTCGGTATTAATGACTGCATACTGGATGTTCATTTTACTGTCAATGCGTTGAAGATGCAACGGCGCATGTGATTTCCTGCTTGGATGATAAAAAAAATTTCCTGCGGTATTTTAAGTAAAAAGTCAACAAGTCATTAATTAAAATTTAAATCGATTCTGTCAATCTTGTCTCAAGTGAAGTTGAAAACGGCAAACAAGATCAGCCAATCGATAACTTTTACGAACTACGTCATCGAAGGAAAAGGTAAGAAACAAAGAAAAATTCACTCGTTACCTCGGTAACTTCAAGAATCAAGGAACGATTTTCTTTCAATTATATTCAACTCAAATTATGTATATACGCAATGTATATAATCTTCCTCAAGGGCATTTCTATTGACATATTTTTTTAAATTAAACTATTAATTAAAAAGATTGCCTTCTACCTTTAACAGCTGCAGAGGGGACTCGTTCTGTTGACTTGCCGTTATTTATTAATCCACAAATATGTGTCAGTGGCAATCATCTTCCTGAAAAGAAAGCATTTAAGTTTTAAATTAAGGCTATTAATTTAGTTACAAAATTTTAATAGATGCCGAACAGAAATAAACATTAAGATGCGAGTACATATTCAAATATTTTCCATCACAAAAGAAAAAGCCGCCCACACATTTAGAAACTCCATAACCAATCTAATCACCTATTTATGAACAGATGATAAAGATTTTTATCACCTTTCACGTTGTACCCGGCTCGGTGGCCGAGAGGGTTAAGGCACACTCTCTTTCTACTCTCGATACCAGCGAGTCGCGGGTTCGAATCCCACCGAGGACATGAATGTTTGTGTTTGTTCCGTTCATAATCGTTCTTCCATCATCACTGGGGATAGTACAATAGACCTGAGGTCGCAGTGCTTGGTTCTTTGACAACCACCCCTTTAAAATTCATTACTCATTCACGTTGTACAAAACATCTGGAAATGTAATTATACATTAAATCAATCCCTCTCCCCCAAATTTGAATGTTCCTTACAACAATTTCTTTTTATTTGATATGCTTATATTTACAAAACTGAATAAAAAATTAAGAATTAAACTTAGTGTAGACTGTTCTTAAGTTAAGAGAATTGACTCTTAAAATATTGGTTTTTAATTTAAAAAATTTTTCATCTCCATTCAATAATGTAAAAAAAAATTATTAAAAAGAAAAATAACAGGCCAACGATGAAAATGAATTTGCCTTATTCTTGTGGGTTTTAGTATACTGAATCCGAGTCTGCTTTTAGATTCTTTCTATCACCTCACGTTTCCAAATGATTGTGAAGAGAGTGCAATGTTAAAGTAGTGGGTATGAAGAGAGGCGGCTGCAATGTTATAGTATTCCATATTTTTTGGCCACAAGTAAATTTATCAAGCCCCAAACTCTGAATAATTTTAAATCTCTCATCGAAAAACAAGACATCTGTGGGTAAAAGAATAAAACTGAGATCAGATACGGATTCAGCTCAAGAAAAAGCGTAAGAATCAGCTCTTAACGTTACAATTTTTTTTAAAGTTATTTTTTGTTGGCCTGTGTAATTTTAATTAATTTAAACTTTATGTTTAATTAAATATATGATTATTAAACAATATTCTGTATTTTAAGGAACTACCACTATAACATTCATAGTGCCATTTCGGGTGCATAAATTCTATAAGAACATTGATACAAAATAATACCTATTTATTTAATTCGGTGTAATTTAACTTAGTTTTTGCTTTGTACGAGGGTTGGGGCATAAGTCATGGCAACTATTTTTTTTCTCATAGCTAAGGGATGGTATCACAAAATGTCATATGTCTCGAGGAAACCGTTCATTCATAGTATATTTCCATAACACCAGATGGCCCTGTGATTTCCTTTTGTTGCATAGAGAACAATGTTAAATCAGTTCTTAGTCAACCGCCGTGCAGGATGGATGTAACCCGAGTTGAACAACGCTCGTATATCAATATAGCCGGTCTCCGCTGGCTTTGGTAAGAATTGGAGCACCCACTATACTCTCCGGACTTTTCTCCATGTGATTTTGATCTTATACGGACGGTAAGGAACCATTACGTGGTAGACAGCTTCGGACACGAATGAACATTGCAAATAACCGTATTGTGCAACAGATGACGACCAGATTTCCACATGGTGAGAGAAATGGTGAAGCAGATGATATGGGCGCCTGTCACATCGTTGGCAGCGTACTGTGAACGTTCAGGGGACTATTTTGAGGCCCTTTAGAACGGGTATGTGTGCTGTAATGATTCTGGAACATGAAAGTTGTAATGTTATATCAACTACCTTAATAAACATGAAGAGCAAAATATTTCCGTGTTGCTAAATGTCCGTACATTTCCTCCATTCCTTGTCCTTTCATCTATATGTTTCGCATTTTCCACCCACGGTCGAATTCTCACAAAAAAAAAATAGTTGCCATGACTTATGCCCCAACCCTCGTATTTTTTTAATAAATTTTTATAAAAAATGAAATGGAATATTGGCACACGAGACATTCCGAAATTTTGATAGAAATTGCAATTTATAACCTAGGACCAATTAAAAAGGAAAAAGTAGAAATGTGCGGTCCACCTCGTATGTTTGTCTAGACAGAAAAAATAGAAAAAATAATACTTCATCGCAGAGAGGCCAAAGAAAAATCAATTTTTGAAAAATTTCTTAAGTTACGAATGTAATAAATCTAAGCAGAGAAATAAAACATCAGGAGATTGGAAGGGATCATTCGATATTTCAAATGTTTTAAATTTTATGCTTCACAAACTGCTGACTTTCTGAATTTAAACGAGTTTCGTAAGAAAGTAAATTTTATCTATCGGCTCTGTGTTACACTTTCGACTTTGTACCATTTGCTCTTTAACCTTCACATTTACTACGAGAAACAAAACAAATATTTTGAAAATGCTTAACAAATCACTGTAATCCGCTCTTTAACAAAATTTAAAAAAAAAGTACTTGTATACCCTATTTCATTTTTCCAATTTGGTTGCTCAGTTGTATCGATAAAATGCTTTTCAATTTTAATTTTATGTGCATATAATATTTTAAAATATAATTTATTATTCGAATTTTTGGCATTAGAAGGTTTCTACCAAGAGTTTTTTTTCTCAACATTTTGTTCAAGTAAGAATTGATACCATTAGAATGTGTGACTAAAAATTTTAATTTAGCTATTAACCGTAACCGTATCGCTAACAATGCGTAGATTTGACAATGTCTAAGCACATTCTTCTAGGGTTAAAGAGCTTAGTCACAAAAAGAAAGAAAGTAAGACTTAAAAGCTGAGATTCTTGATAAATTGGCTCTCTTGTTAAGTCCATATCTCAATTTGAACTAGTCTATTTTAGAATGTTGACGCAAATATTCTTTGTCGAAAAACTATAGCAGTTTTATCCATATTAGAGGAAAAGATGGTAATGTGCCTCCCTCCCCAATTTGTTTTTTGTAATAAAATTATAAGCTATCCTAAACCACATATTATAGAGTATGGTGTTTTGTTGGAGTGAAATACCATTTTTTGAAGAAAAATAAAATGCTCAAAATTTAGAATAATCATATGTTGTTTTTTTGGGTTTTTTTGGTCAGTCCAAACAAATGACCTCCGCGTTTGCGTTATTAGTATTCAACGGCAGAAAGCAGAGACATAATATTCTTCTGGTCCGGCGCAATCACTATGAGCTCACATTTACCACCTTTGGTATTATATCCATTCTTCATTCCGACTATCGTTTTCTTTTGCTACCATGGCAGAAGATGCAATTAGCGTCTATGTTTGCGGTTATTCTGTTTAGATTATGGACATCTTCCGATTTGGAATCATTATCTATAATTTCCTCCTTTTCGTTACGCTGGTCGCAGGTGAGCCGCTCTGGACTTTGGTACGACTGCTTCTCCCTTGTACACTGCCTTTACCATGGACAGCACGGCCTCGGTTACGACTACGACCGCATTCACCACCAAATAAAATGAAACCAAAAAAGTTGATTACAAACCATATTACGAATAACAACAGGGAGCCGAATTAAAAGTAAAGTACTGGGTTTGACAAACAACAATAATACGTTCTACGGAAAAAAGCTAACGTGAGCTTACCTTCATTATGTCACAGACGGAACATTATCAATTTTACATTAAAATCAGTCTCTTTTTCATATTTTCTATAATAATTAAAACAAAAATCATCTGACAAGAAAAAACTTTCGTCATTATCGTGCATTGATAATATTGCTTTACCGACTTTTGAGTCAACAGGAAGCAATGTTTATACAGTGGTCGCTGCTTAATATGGCCACCTCTGGACCATGCTTAAATGGCCACATTATCAGATGGCTGTTTTACGCGAGGTTACCAAAGTACTCATATTTTTATCCAACAAGTCGAGCATGTGTTTGTACTTACATATAATTGCGTCGTAAATGCATGAAGGCGGGTATTTCAACAGAAGACCTTTAATTTTTTCTTCCTTCCATTGGGTTGCACTATGTAAGTCTGTCCATTGCGTTTTTTCCAACGATGAAACTAGCCTTCAGTTGCCTTAGGGCACGTGTGGCTTAATGTCTTTGCAATTTCATCAGCCTTTTGACATAAGAGAGGACCGTTCACTGAAGCATTTCTGTTTCTAACATATTGAAACCAACTTAAAAGACTCGAACATCTTTTCCATTTCGCTTACGCTTCCTGCTTGTCCCTTCACTTTCAGCTTTCTCTCTCAATTATTCTTCTTCTTTTACCATATTTCCTAACAGTGTTCACGAAATTTGCAAACGTTCAGCAGCTTCACGTTGACTACACTCCTTTGAATGAAACCGGTTCAAAAAGTCAACTTTTTCACTTGCTGATAAATCACATCTTTTTTTCTTCTGAGCCATTTCTCTTCACCTAACCTAACCAATGTTGCAAACTCAAATTTTAGGAAACAATCTAGCTAAATAAACGTTCTGAAGGAAACAATTTCTTGCGCCCATTGGCTTAGAGGGAAATGAAAAGTGGAGTGTTCATTTATCTGGAGTAAGATGAGATGAAAAAATTAAATTCGTGAAGTACCTCTGAAAGAAGGTGGCCATATTAAGCGGAATGTGACCATATAAAGCGAAAAATTTGTTACATAGGAAACAGTTAGAAAATTCCGGACTGAGCTGGAGTGGCCGTAAAAAGCGGGTGACCATATTAAAGGTCGCCATTACGCGGCGACCATTGTATTTTGCAACTAGTTATTGCTTTATTGGATATTCTACCCATTTCCTAGATGCCATAATAATTGATTTTTATTAGGTGAGGGGCCAATATACCAACAGAGAGCCACATTACTACCTTTTTCTTTACTTACTAGAAATTTAAGAAGTGTGACTTCACGACTCTTTATAGCAGATAGAATGAACTGTGCCCAACCAACTCACTTTAGCAAACTAGTAGGGCTCCTCCTTCATGTAGGATAAGTTTTGAGAAATAGAGGGAGCGGATTAATTTAGAATGATCAAATATTCAGGGATCTTTGAGTAATTTGTCCATTACGAATACAGGCTGAAAAAGTTAAAAGTAGAAATCCTCGCTAGAGGATTTTGGATCACACAGCCATATTTTTCGGGTACGAATGTGTACAAGTAGATGGCGATCATGTGAAATACGTATGTTTGTGTGTTCAATCAGGCAGAGATATTAACTTCCTATATTCAAAAGCATCAGATCTGCAATGAAAATGTGTGCCACACCTCTAAAATAAAAAAAAAGAAAAAACAACAACAAAAAAAAACAACACTAGTATCCAGATTTAGAATATAAAGACTGAACTATAAAAACACGTAAATCGTTCATAAATCGTTCAATCTTATGATGAAAACACGGGCTACGTTTAAAAGAACTGTCATCGTAATTATTTCTAATGGAAAAGTTTAAAATTATTTAGGAATTCAAACTGTGTCGGTTCATATTAAATGTGTTATTTTGGAAAATAATGTGTTTTTCTTTCCTGCAACTAAATTCCCTACTTTAATGTTGATTAAACTTGCATTAGAATTAATGTTTAAAATTGTTTGGTTCAAGAGCCTTCTCGAGATAGTTTATCTCTTTTCAAATATTAATTTTTTTCCAAGCATTTAAAATAGTGAAACAATGTGCTCAAAATAACTTTCCTTTTGCAATTTTATAAACGAAGAATATCGTCCGCCGATCATTTGTAGAATTTGAGGAAGATGCAAAAGAGTTTTAATCTTGTTTTTTTTCATTAGGGCCGCATCGTGTCCGTGAATTTTTCATGATTGCTTTTCCAATTCAATTCGTCGGCCAAAATGCCAACAGGAAATGAACCTTCTTTTTCATTTTAAATTCTCGCCAGCCCCCTTTGATTAGCGCAGCCATTATTCTAGCGCTATTGTTTCACCGGTGCCAATTACCTTATTTTCATGGCAATATTTTTCGAAATATTAAATTTTTAATTTCTATTCATAATCTTATCTTAATTAATCAACATACAATATCTAATTTTCCTCGAGTGAAAAAAAAATTGTTACATTGGAAATATTTTGAAATACAAACGTTATTAAAATGGTTAAAAGAAACAGTTGATTGTAAAAGACGAAAGTGGATGTACGAGTATATTTTGTTGGTCCGTTAGTTTTGAATATTTTGGTTAATTAAATTTGCTTTGTCATTTTGAAAATTAGTTCACTAATTTACATCATCTAAAACATTATATAACTTTGAGGGATTCGTGAGTGCTCTAGAAACTTCTAATATCGTTTAAATACTTTTTTTTTTGCACATTGCACATGTTAATTCTCGTACGTTTTCGACAAGTTTATTTCAAAACTTAAACATTTCTCTCTAGTTATTCGTTTGTTTCTTCATGTAAAGTCGCTGAAACGAAATTAAAATCTTATTTGTTGACCATCTTTTAAAAGAGGGACACCATAACTGAATATTATCCATATGGGAGCTAAATTAAAGAGAAAAAAAAAAAAGATACAAAAATGCCTTAATCTATTTCATTGCCTCATATAAAATATTAACATACCACTTCAAATACTTTTAATTATTTATATTAATTCAATTATTACATTAAACCGTAATTATTGCAGTAATTAACTATGGTCTAAATAATTAGGACGAGTTTTACATTTTAATTCAATTCATTTTCTGTATGATAAAGTTAAATTTTCACCTTCATATCGATGAATTTGATTCGATTCAAATAATGGTTCATTCTAGAGAGGAAGGACCCGAATGTTTACGAGTTGAAATTGTGTTATTGAAAAGGTCACATGGTGGGGCGCTTCCTATTATCCATCCGGAAATTGATGGGTTCTTCACAAGGGTTTCTAATATGATAATCATTACCGTCTCTTTGGATGGCAATCGAAAGGATCATGTGGGGAAAATATTATTTCCTGTGTAAGCAGGTTTTGATCTTGAAAAGACGTGACCTTTCGGCGATGGATAACAAATAATATTAGGAGAGTCTTTAAACGCCCGTGGAAGACACATTCTTTATTGAATTATTAAGTTCTAAAATGTTGTTTCAACAAAGAAGATAATTTCATAATCCTATACATAGGAAAATAATCAGAGTGGCTATACAATTAAAAGGTAAAAATCTGCATATTAATAAAACTCAAATAAAACACACCGAAATTATCCCTTACTACGTAGAAAGAAATTTAATAGTTAATATTGTGAACGATACGTCACTGATAAAATTTTAATAAGAAAAAATATTTTAATATTTCAATCTAAAATTTAATATGCCGGAGTAAGGTATAACCTAATAAGAGAATCCAAAAACAAATTATGCAATTCTACAGAATACCCTTTTTAACAATATAAATAAAATGTTTTTCTAAAAAAATTGTAAGTATTGAGGTTCTGGTCCTTTCAAGACAGCCTGCTCAGTGCGCTCTCCATATTAGGGTAACCCCATTGAAACAGGTGGAGAAGTTCAAGTATCCCGGGACTGCATTCACGAGAGATGGACGACAGGATAGAGTGATGGGATGCTGGGGTCGGTGCAGCAATCTGTGTCAGACTTGACTTGTGGCGATCCGTGGCCAGAAAGCCAAGCTCTCTGTTTTCAAATCTGTCTTTGTCCCCACTCGCACCTATAGTAATGACCGAAAGAGTGAGATCGCGGGTGCAAGCAGCTGAAATGAGATTCCTGAGAGGTGTGGCAGTGTTACCCTACTAGATAACACAGCAGCACAATAAGGGAGTCTTTAGGTGTTGAGCCCCTACTTCTCATTTGGTTGGTATGGCCACTTGATATGGATGCCGCAAACTGGTCTTCCTAAGCAATTGCTATTTTCCAAGCCAGTGGGTAAGAGACCAAGGGGTCGGACTAGAGCCAGGTGGCTAGACTACATGGAAATTCTGGGTTCGAGTCGCTTGGGTATTAATCATTGATGGCGGAAGATCGTGAGCGCTGAAAATCCTCCATAGGGCTGCTACCACCGCGACCCTAATGGATAAGCGGGTTTGAACAGTAAGTACGTAATTCCTTTTTCTTATAAAAAGTAATGTAAATACGAGGGTTGGGCATTAGTCATGGCAACTATTTTTTTCTCAGAGCTAAAGGATGGTATCGCAAAATGTCATTTGACTCAAGGAAGTCGTGCATTCTCATTATATTTCCACAACACCAGAAGGCTCTGTGATTTCCTGTTTTTGCACAGAGAGCAATGTTAAATCAATTCTTAGCTAACCGCCGAGCAGGATGGATGTAACCCGAGTTGAGTAACGCTCGTATATTAAAATAGCCATTCTCCGTGGAAGAAATCAGAAATGCTAGAAAATTCTCTGGCATTTCTGATTCTGGAACATGAAACCTGTAATGTTAAGTCAATCACCGTAATAAACATGAGGAGCAAAATGTTGGCGTGTTGTTAAATGTCCGTACATTTCGTGCATTCCTTGTCCTTTCATCTGTATATTTCACATTTTCCATCCACGCTCGAATTCTCACAAAAAAATTCTTGCTATGACTTATGTCCCAACCCTCATATCTTATATCTGGATAAATAATAACCATTAAAGCATTTCTTATATCTTTCTATTACATTCATGTTCAAAACCGAACCCAAAGACGAAATTTCTTTAAAATTCGTTGAATTTAGGAGCAAAAAAATTCGTTTGAAAAATTGTGGATCAAACCGGTAACTGATTCTGTTCCACTTAGATTGGATTCCTTATTTTCAACGGGTCTTTTCGGGAAATATCTGCCTTCTATGATGATCAAGTGTACGTGAAATAGAAATGGATAATTATAATGAACGGTTAAAAAAATATACAAAGGTCACCGAATCCACTGCGACAATAAACACCGAATTCTAAAGTGCATTTGGAATCTACAACTATGTCTGTTGGAACAGTTAGATTCACGCCAACATGTCCGTATATGAATCGTTGAAAGGACATAGCCATCGTTTAGGCAGCTCGAAAGGATTATAGCGTGGGGAGGAATTACAAACGACAACAGAGCTGATTTGATTATTGTCCAAGGAACAATGACTATATGCCTTTATGACCCTTATGTGGAAAGAGTGGTAAGAACTGTGGTCAGATCCTTTATGAATACGATACCGAATGGTATTTTCCAGAATGATAATGCACGATCATATATAGGGCGAGTCAAAAGGAACGTTACAACTATTCAATATGAAAAGCTCTTATAAGGCGACAAACGTCCAAATGATAATCCAATTCCTGCCATCGGCTGCATATCGGCGCCTATGGTTTCAAAGGTGCTTGTGATGCGGCATTTTTTTTTCTTTTGCACTCTCTATGTGCCACCCCTGCCGTATGATCTGGCAGAACTACGAAGCCGCATAAAAAAAGTGTCATTAACCCGTTGGCGCCGATATGCTGCGAGTATATGTCAAAAACTGGATTATCATTTGGACGTTTGTCACGTTATTTAGGAATTTCATTTTGGATCATTGTAATGGAACCATAACTTGACCAGATTTTCTTTCTGTTTTTGCCTTGCATAGTCCTCTATCACGGGTATGTTAACCGCAAGAGATTTTTAAATTGTAACATTCTTATTAGACGAGCCTTCGGGAACATATCTTAGATTGGCTTGCCTGTTTCTCTGCCTTGAGTTTCATAGAACCTGTTTAGGATACCAGCTTCCAGCTAAAATTCATCAAAAACCAATGTACTTCAAGATGTATTACCAGAATTTTTGCTTCCGCGTTATAAAGAAAACAATAGTGTGTAAGTGATAGGCTAATGGTTGTTTATCATACATGCATCGTTTTCGAACGTGAGATTTAATTATTTGATACTTATTATTTGACGAACATCATAATAAAATTTGTCTACGTAAGACACAATTATGAAAATATGAGTTTCATATTTCTATTTCCAATTTCTATTTCTGTTAGTGTTTTATGAAATTGTGAATTAGAGAAAAATTAATGCCATAAACAAGTTATTTGATCTAATTATTTAATTAACAAGAAACTTAGTCAGCAAATTGTATTTCATTTTATTAAATATGTTTAAGATGGAGTATAGAGACAGATAAGATCAAGAAAGTGCAGAAAATGCAGAGATTAGAGATTTGCTATTTATATAGAATATAGATCTCAATTTTGAGATACGAACAACAAAAAAAAAATCAAGCTAACCATGATTTTAGAGTCTTTGTTCAAAGTCTTTGTCTTAGGCAAACAGCTAAGCGATGGTTTGTTTAGACTTATAATGGTAAGAAATTGCAATGTGTAACTTGAGAAACCTTATAGACACACACAAAAGAAACAAATAAATACGAAATAAACTAGAAGAGCAAGTGATAATTTTGCAAACTTGATTAGATATGAAAATTATGAAATTACTAAAAAGAAAATCAAGAATACTTGATTCTTGTTTGACATCTTTGTTGTTTGCAAATGAATCATGCATACTGAAATAAAATGGACACTCTTAATAATCGGTAGCAGAATATAGGGAGCAACAGTTGGCTCGAAGACGATTTAAAGAGAAGAGTAACGGTTAAGAACAAGATCAAATCAAGGAAATTGGCGAACTTCAAACACATATTAAGGGGAGGGGGGAGGAAGACGACAGGTTGTTGAAGACAGTGACGTTGGGAAAAATGAGGGAATAAGTAAGTAAAGTCCAAAAGAATATCGCTGGACGATATCCAAGATTGGATCAACATAGAATTTCCTTCTTAACCATATAATTCAACTTAAATTTATTGAAGCTATCCAGTAAAAAAATTAAAGCTAGAAAGTTAAAGCACTATATTTATACCATTCTCTCTCTCTCTCTCTCCAACAATTTCACGATTTTTAAATCAACATTTTTCTCTTTACACTGGAAGCTTTTAAACATGAGTAAAATTGATTTTTAACATTTTCAAGGATTTTACTGTATTTTTAAATGAACATATTTCGCTTATACATTGAGAAAACAGATATATCCTTTGCTATTGCCTATTTTCCAAGTGCCATTGGTTTATCATTTTCCTTACAAATACGTTGTCTAAAATTCACTCGATAAAATAAAGAATATGAGCATGAATCCTCTGTAACATTTTACAATCTACTTTTTTTAAATGAAGGGAGAGTTGAGTGCAATTTTGTTTTAATTGAACTGTGTATCTTCCTGAGAAATTTATTATCCTACTATATGCGTTTAAAAATCTTATCTACTCTTCTTCTGCATAAATCTCAAAGTCATTTTTCTTTAAACAGCATGCTAGTTACTGATCTGTTTGGCACATCATTGTAAACTAATTACTAAATGAAAGAAATGGTTTTGATTCATTTTGGTCAATTCTTCTTTCTTCTATGATATTCACGTCTTGAAGTAAAATGCGAAAACCTTTATATACTAGAATAATTTTGTCAAGATTCACTAATACTATGCTTCATATGAACTATGATTAAAATGATAAATAATAATTAAATCCCATTTGATAAGATCAGTTTTGAGAAAAGTCAAATCACCTAACCATGGATAATAATCGAAATAAATAAAATAAGATTGTTCATTCAAATTTGTAAAGCAATCGTTTGATTATTTTTATTGATTATCAGAGTTCTTCCTGTATGATAAAACGAACAGGAATTTCTATATCGCAAATTCTATTTAGTGTCTTTTAATGAAGAGAAATGCTAATAAGCTTAATTAAAGTTAACGCCAAAATTTGGTCTTTTCTTCCATGAAAAATTAGGACAAATTTCTTTTGAAAAATATATCGCCGATGGAGGACAATACGAGTTAGATATGCAACTGATGCCTTAAATCTTTTTTTTAACTTAGTAATTGTCAACTGAAACAAGTTATGACCACCAGCAAAACAGCAGCAGCATTGGAGCTGATATAGAACTGCCAATAATTGGCTTCTTTTTTTTCCATCGTTTAAATAATTATCCAGTAGATTTAAAAAAAATTATTAATCTTAGTTAACACAAAAAATTTTGGTACGCAATTTTATTAATATCTTTAGTAATATTATAATTTTACTCACAGTCTTTTTCTGATGTGAAATTAAGAACAAATTTTTATTAATAATTTTAATCAGCTTCAAGTGATTGATTGTTTTGTCCTTAAGGTGCTGACGGAAGTTGAAAAATTGTCAAAGTTGAAGCAAAAATAGTTCAGAATACAATGGATATATAAACAGAGAGATAGCACGGTCTGCAATCAGTGAAAGCTAAGATAGGAAAGGGGTGATAAATGAGTAGTTTATTGAAACGCCGACAGTGCACTCTTTCTTCAAGTGGAGCGCTGTCATTGCAACGAAACCTGACGCCACCATTCATTTAACTTTTCTAGGGGATTCATTTTGTTGTTGTCATCGCAATCTCCGACGGAAGTCTAGTCTCAGCTTCGCGAGAACTTGGACATCCACCTTTCCTTAATGGTTGAGGATGGCGCGAGTGATTTATTTCGGCCAAAAAAAATAAATAAAATAAAAAACGTTGAGGGAGGAGAGATTTTATTTTCTGACTTTATTTGCCATGTATACTAAGTGAGAAATGTTTTTATTGTCCTATACATTATCAAAACTTCCAAAAATGTTTCTAACAACTATATGCAATTAGAATATTTTAATTGTTATTGAATAACGAAGTCCAGGAATATATTTTGATATTCAATGTTTTAATTACAAATGAACAGCTTTTAAAGAATTGACATCCTAAAGGTTTC
>JAHWFO010027233.1:3528247-3677632 GCA_023313115.1 Rhysida immarginata
TTATGTGTATTCTCAATTTGCAACATTTCAATATTCTCCGAGATCGGACTTTTGGGACATCCTGTGTATCATAATTATTAAAATTAAGGAACAATTTTAATTTTACAACTATTTTAAGAAATATTGCACTTTTCTTTTTTTCACGCTTCAACCGAATAACGCGCTATTTTCGTAAAAAAAGATAAAATAAAATAAAAAATAAAAAATAAAAAGAAAACTACGTATGTTCGACAAGCGAAGAATTCAGATCATAAAATTTAACATCACAAATGAAAGCGAATATTATATAAAAGCGAACTTAATCTATCCGAATTTAAAAGGGGTTTCGATATGGAAGGCAATTCGGTGCAAACTAATTAAAGAATTCCCTCAACGTTTTGCGCAGTGTGGTAACGTTAGTTGAATGCAGTTAGCAAGTATCTTAGGACAACAATAATAAAGGAAGCAAAGTTGGTAACCAAGAGCGAATTGGGTTCCGGATGTATGACGTCAGTGTTGCCAAGCATCCTTGTTGCTATGGCATTCTTATTGCGAAAAGGAGCCCTTTTATCAGTTAACAGCTGAATGGAAATGCTACGCACTTCCAATTTCAAAATAAGGACCGGGGTCATTGTACAGTAGAACCCTCCGCCGATAATAAATTTCGGAGTCAAGTTTAAAAGAGACTCATTCTCAAAACCTACCCGTAGTATACTATCACTGTATGGAACGGGAATAAAACTCACCCTTTCGTCAGAAAGAAGACCAGTGAATTTGAGAGCATCAATGACGAAGTTACGAAATAAACTTACAATGATAGAAATCACCTTAATTAATAATACCTAAGCAATTGAATTAAACTGACCCCCCTAACTGCTGAAATTAAAAGAGAATTTTTTTTAATGAACTGTTAACTTTAATTCGTATTTGTTTTACCTTATAAACGTGTAGAGAGGCCATAAATCTTGATTCCATAATTTTCCTAAAGAGATGATTTTTCACCCTCCCCCCCTCCCTTTCTCGAAACGGGCGTCAAACAAGCAATAGAAAAAGAAAGCAAACTAAATTGATTATTAAAAATGGCCAGGTGAGGTTAGGTCAATCGCAAATAAATAATTAAACTTTAGATGAGGTCGCTACCAAAGAGAAGCAATCTAATTACGGGGAGTGTAATCCAGTTAACTTCTCTCTGTGCCTTTTCTCTTTGCCGATGGAGCCGGAGTAATCAGTTCATATAAGATTTGCGGTCGATATTAAGGATTCCATATGCACTTCATATGCAGAGAGCATTGAACATCAAAGGCGCAGGGATCCTCCGGTAAATGCTTTATCTAATGAGCGAAAATCTTAAATTTGCCGCAGTAATGAAGGGAATGCCACCCGGAACTAGGGGACGGTGCACTAGAAGGAGCAAATGATTCGGAAGGCAGGGTGTTTTTCGGGCTTGAAACCACTTGAACCTCCAGGGACTTTAATCGACTACATCGATGGCAGAAACCATTTGTCAACAAGGTTCTCGCCCGTCTTTAAGCCAGATCTCCAATTTAACTCTGGCTGGAAGAGAAACATTCGAACCTATCTAATTGCGACTTCCACAAGAAGCTAATTTACATGGTGTTTTCCACGGCACTTCTACTAACTGATGCAGAGACAAAAGAAAAATAGAAACAGTAATGAAATCCTGGGGAAAAAACGATGAACAATAAATACAGATGGGAGGAAAAAATACTGACGGTTAGAAAAGGGAGAAAAAGCAATTAAGAAAAGGACTTGAGCGAATGAAATTAATCAATCTTATTACCCTGATCAACAACAAACCATTACTGTTAGTTTATTAAGAAAATATAAATTTAATTTTGAGCGCTACCTATTCGAAATGGTTACAGAAAAGATATTTTTGAAAGGCTGTTTGTATACTTCTATTAAAAAAATCAGATGGATTAAAAGTGACTGAAGATATTGCTTTATATTAATATGTGTAACACTAAACATTTTGAATACTTTTAATTTGTGGAAGCGATTTAACGAAAGAGGAATGGGAAAAAAAAATCTTTAACAATACGGTTCTTTTTTAAGTCTGTATTAATAAAAGACTGCATGTTTATGTATACATATTGATTTTACAATAACAGATTCTAAGCCCACACAAAATATTGACCTTTCCTCCCGGGACACCCGGTATTTCAGGATCTTGCTAAGTTTGGAATAATCACCCATGCATTATGAGTTCAATAGTTTATTTCGCTCTTACAAACTGAAAGACCTCGTGATTGTGAACTCTCCTTATGCTGTTGCCCTATAGGAAGCCAACGGAAGAATCAATTATGAGCTTGCAATGAGTTCCCGCGGTGCTTCGGATTCATGATCTCTTAATGAAGTCAAAATAGAGTTATAAAGGCTTTTGTACACGTTCTTCGTTTTTGCAAATCATGTTCCAATTAAGTAACGCGGTGGACTTTTCAGTTAAAACGACCTTTCCTACGAACTCTGAAAAATTGATCGAGTATAGAAAGCTAAGAGGATTACAGCTGTTTATCGCCACGACTGAGTTTGCATTATTACAGTACAGGGCAAGTCAAAATGATGGACCCGAGTTCAGAAGTTTATTCTGTGAAATCTAATGAACATATGGTATTCTGAGACATGTGTTACGAAAGGTAAACGTTCAAAGTTTACTTCACACACATCACATCGCATCACAAGTGTTCTATGTGAGCGCCTTGCGTAACACGACACACATCAAACCGATAGTCTATCTCCTGCCAAACCTTTCGTAGCATGTCGCAGCAATATCAGAATGGCTGCAGTGATGCGCGGACGCAGGTCATCCAATGTTGTTGGCAGCGGTGGTACGTACACATGATCCTTTACAAACTCCCACAGGAAGAAATCACATGGGCTCAAATCGGGGAAACTAGGTGGCCAACAAAGGAGAGGTCGATCCCGCTGAGATGCACGGCCTATCCAACTTGTTCCAATACCCCATTGAGTGGAAACTAAACTGTGATAGTTAATCTTTCGAAGCACATGTCTCACAAAAAGATACGTTCATTAGACATCACAGAATAGATGTCTGAAATCGGGTCCATCATTTTGACTTGCCCTGTATTTGAATTAATTTATTTTTACTCATTTTTGAACTCTGAAACGTTTAAGAGACTACGCAATCAGATATACAATCGTATTACTAATTTATTATTCCTTAAAATTTTATTTACTATATTTAGTTTTGGCTTACCATATTTCAGAAAAAATGCTTTGGGCAATAAAAAACTAACGCATACATGATAAGTAAATTTAATTCAACAATTATACATTATAAGAGTTATTCGAATGAAACAGACTGTGGCACAGCTTACAGTAAGAGTAGTTTGGCAATAACAATACAATTCTAGCTGTCGTCTCACGGTTGAGCCTACACGTGGACCTGCGGGAGTTTGTAATTGTTGAATTAAATTTACTTATCATGTATGCATTAGTTTACAGGCTGATTTCCAACGATCAAGTTTTTGTATACCTTCCGTAAACAAACTGGTGAACTGGGGCCAAAACCCGTTTTACCTCCACTGCGGCATGGACTTCTTGATCGGAGGTAAAACGCCGTCCCTTTACAGACTTTTTAGCTGTCTGAAGATGAAATAGCCTCAGGAGGGTGGGAATTCCAGACAGTAAAGGGGTGAACAAGGCCTCCCAGCGGAAACTTTGCAAGATCTTTAATATTGCGAGAGCTGCATGAGATATGACATTGTCAAAAAGGAGGATAATGCCACGGAACCAATGGCGGTCCTCGTAAACTCTGTGCATGCGCCGAAAGATTACCACTGATCAGTGTTTAATATTAAATTAAGATCTTATTATTTATTAAATTTAATTAATATAAAACAATTCTTCAAAAAAAAATTCACTGGTCATATTTCTTTCTTACACAGGAAGTGAGTCACAATCCGTTGAAAATGCTTGGACGTTTCCATGACAGTACATGTATACTGTTAGAAAATCGGTCTGCTTTATTGCAGCGAAGCCTCATGTCAACTGAATACATGACTTTTTGCTTATCCCAGTCTCAGTGTATACATTGAGTTAGTATTCAGACAGCATAGCGCGCTGTCTGTTTCAGTTACGATCCTTTTACAATGCACTATAGACAAAAATAATTTTTTTTTTAAATAGTTCCCTTCGCTAGCTACACACTTATGCCAAAGATGTTAAAATTTTTGGAAGCATTCCTGAAACTACTCTTCGAAATCCTCCTTCAGCTGGTTCATCATTACATGGAACATTTTCAACGCCAAGACACCCTCCTCGAAAACGATTGTACCATTCATAAATCTACGATTTACTTGCTGGGTCACCTAACTCTTTCTCAAGCAACGTTAGTATCTCCTGTGATTAAAAATGAAACGGCACTGGAAAGTCACGTGACCATATTAGCCTTAGGAACAATGCAACGTTCATTGTTTTGCAGCAAACAAAGAAACATTGATTGTTAAAATCTAAGACAGAGACAATGAATGTTGGACTGCTGCTCAGACCAATGGTCAGATGACTTTTCAGTGCTACGGCCTGTCTTTCTCGTTAGCCTCAGAAACGAGAAAGTAGCGTCAGCGATACCACTATCTTATGATGTCCAGATTACTATTTCGAATAGTAAGCGTCGATCCTGAAAACTTTTTGAAGCCGCTTTATTTGAACAAAATTATACTTTCATACTTAATTATTACAGTTCTTGACATCTTTTAAAAATTAGTACCAATTGTACTTAAATGAAGTCAACTGACATCTAAATTCCAACCATCCAAAAAATTATTTTGTACAAGGCTGATATTACAAATAATAGAATGTCTCGTTTTATCCTTCTCATTTTTATTTTTACTGCTGCTTTTCTAATTTCTCCATCAATCAGTGTTACTATATTAACAATCGCAGTTTTCGTGACCAGCCGCGAGAAATCCCTCCTATAAGGTTTTAATATACGACAAATGAAAACCTAGAAAATACGTAAAGCGAAGCTCTAGGAATTTGCTATCAATCAATAGCAGAACAGTATGTATTCAACCTAGTGAACAATATTTTGACTATTAATTAAATCATCTATAGAAACGACAAGCATGACCTGAAAAGGTCTGAAAGGCCCTCACAATAAAACGCAGAAGCTTCGTTTTTAAATTTACTTATTAATTTTCCTTTCAATTCAATCTGTTAATTATTAACAACACTTAAATTTAAAGAATTGTTTTTATTTATAAAAGAAAAAAATCATTTCAAAAAATGATGGGAACTTTTGTGTTTTCAACATAACATTTTTAATAATGAATTTATTTCAACGAAACTTTACACACCTGTGCCCACACTGCATTGACACCACTGGTTTCAATTCAGTCAAAATATTTAAAAAATTAGTTGAGCCACAACCAATTTTTGAAAAAAAGGGTGGAAAAAATGATAGGAACACCTGCAGTTATCATGAGATTGCTCGTATTTAATACTTTGTAAATCCACCATTTTTGTTGATCACATGAAACACACGGTCCTTCATAGATTCTATTAGTTTTTCAAGAGTTCTGCACGAAATTTCTTCCCAAGCCTCAAGAACAGCCTGTTTGAGACACTGAACATTCTCAAACTGCCGCCCGTTCTTATAAACGGCCCGAACCATGATTCCAAAGAGATTTTCGATGGGGTTAAGGTCTGGACTTCTCGCAGGCCATTTCATAACCCTGATGTTTTTGGTCTTGAACCACTCCATAGTCGATTTGGAAACGTGACATGGGGCGTTGTCCTGCTGAAATATCCAATCTTGGCCTCCGATGATTGGTCCAAATGGGATAAGATACTTCTGAAGCATTTCTTGGTACTTGACGCTGTTCATGCGGCCATCTATAAACACTAATTCCACCTTTCCACTGGCACTGAATGCCCCCCAAACCATAACTGAACCGCCACCCTGGATGCGCTTCGAAAAGTGCTTTGGTTCCTTTCGTAAATCGTGCCAATAGTAGTTCCAACCATCGGGGCCATCGAGGTTGAACTTTTTTTCATCACTAAAGATGACTGAGTTCCATTCGGAACTCCAGGTTTGATGCTGTTTGGCTAGCTGAAGACGATCGACTTTGTGCTGTTTGTAAGAGGTGGTTTCTGTTTCATTTTCTGGCGTTGGAGATGAGGACATTGGTTGAGATAGTTATTAATAGTTCTTCAATGAGCCTGTATTCCAATCGCCTGTTTGATGGAGTTGGCAGAAATTTGCTTGTTGCTTGCCATGCGAAGAATTCTACGGTGGTCTCTATTAGTAAGTGCTTTAGGCCTTCCTGTCGTTTTCTTTGTACCATATGATTCTGGATTTTTCAGGAAAGATGAAATTACTTGCTTGGACCTTTCAATCAAACGAGAAATTTCTGCTTTTGACATGCCTTGTTCTTTATATGCCATGATTTTTCCTCTCTCATAATGGGTAAGTTATTTACCACGTCCCATTTTGAAGATACTTAGTGAACAAGTTTTATTTTATCAGAGATATGTCTTCTTGTTCAGAATTTCATTAATATGCAATGGTGAGAAGGTCTCACATTCCCAGTTTGGAGGGGGGGGGGGACAGATTATTCATTTAGTTCCTATCATTTTTTCTACCCTTTTTTTCAAAAATTGGTTGTGGCTCAACCAATTTTTTAAATATTTTGACTGAATTGAAACCAGTGGTGTCAATGCAGTGTGAGCACAGGTGTGTAAAGTTTCGTTGAAATAAATTCATTATTAAAAATGTTATGTTGAAAACACAAAAGTTCCTATCATTTTTATACAGGGTGTAACGTAATTCAGGGACAATAATAAGTACTTAGCGTGATCCTTTGCATGATTACAAACTTAAAGTTCCTTATGCAAAATGTTCAAAACTCAAATGTTAAGGGTCTAAACATCACGCGAAGTTTACTGAAAATCTGTCGAAAACGTCATTTAATCTCAACAATTGCCGCCGATTTAATTGTAATCGCCCCTTTGAATTTAATGAACTGCTGGTACGGAAAGTTCATAAATAACGTAACGACGCAATTTAAATTTTGAGTTTTCGACATTTTCGATACGGAACTTTAAGTTTGTAATCATGCAAACGATCACGCTAGGTACTTATTGTCCCTGAATTACGTTACACCCTGTAGAAATTTTCAAATAGATTTTTCAAATTCGAGGAAATATTCTGCAGTATTGCGTGAGCGTGAAATGGCATAGCCTATTGTGCGGAAAGAGTTAATTCAGAAAAATATGCTGATCATATATTGAAAGGCTTAATTGTCTTACAGTAGCCTCCTATGTGTTTATGAGCGGCGGTTAAAAACCGAGACAAGGCTTCTGAGGAACAAGCATACAAGAATTTCTGTTTACAAGTCATTTGCTTATTACAGCAACGCTGGATTAGGCTTTAAAACTGGATACTGACAAAAAGAACATAAATTTAATCTTATTTATAATCAAGTCTGAAAGTCTGAGCCAATTATTATGATACATGCGAAGAAAAAAACAGAAACTTCAAAGGGATTTCATATAAAATATGGCGAGAACATTTTACTGAAATGAAAAAAAAAATCCGGCAGCAGGAGGAAGAATTAGGTAAATTTTAATCTCTAATTAAAAAGATAGAAAGCGAAATGCAATAAAAACTTTTTAACTAAAGATATAAATATAGGCAATGAGATATAAATAGGTACGATTCAAAATGGGAATTACGGAAGTACACAGGGTGACCCAAACTTAACCAGCATAATTGTTTAGGAACATTGTATGGCTCTAATGGAACAAAAATGCCCTAAAAACATTACATCTAGTTTCGATCGTGTGTGAGATATCGAAGTTTGTCTATTTTCTTGTAGAGTTGTTAAAGCAAATAAATAAAACACTTGAGAGTGCAGATCACTTTTATTCTGCATACTGACAGAACATAACATTGAACTACAAAACAAAACTAAAATGATACAAGGAATAAGAATAAGAAAAAAGTAACAAATCAATGTCGAGGAAGCCCCTCAAAATGGTTGCCCGCAGCTCCAATGCACTGGTTACAATGAAATACCTTTCACACGTGTTACAAGTACGACGATTCCTCTTCCTGTTTGGCATACGCAAAACAGGAAGAGTACATTTAAGAATAAATAGGTAAACCTACGTTTTTTCTAGGAAAAAACTCTAAATAAAAGAAAATAGACAAACGTCGATAATCTCACACACGATCGAAACTAGATGTAATGTTTATAGGACATTTTTTGTTCCATTTGAACCATACAATGTTCCTAAACAATTATGCTGGATAAGTTTACTAACTTATCATTTTGCATCTTATTAAATAGGAGGCTCAGTTATATCACGGCCTTCTAGAAACTACCAGGCCTAAACATGACGTCAGTAATGTATTGTTGAAGCTCTAAGATTGTGACGTTGAACTAACTTCTGTAATAGCACCACCAGTTTGACGTAACAATGTTTTATCTTTTCCATGTTCAGGCCTAGTAGTATCTAGAAGGCCGTAGTTATATTCCTTAAGAATATTTTTAATAATTTCCTTAATCTAAACAGGATGATAAATCCTTTTAAAATCATCTAAATTCAATATATGATCAAAAGTATCCGAACACCCTTTCTAAGTTTTGAACTACTGAACACCTTTGGGAAAGTTTGGGAAAGCAAACAGTGAGGCAGGTCGTAACGTCTAACAATTTACAAATGAGTTAACACGACTAACACATGCCCGTTCCAATTTTTTTCCAGTTAACAAACCTTTTTATGGGAACCATATATGGTAATTAGTACAAAATAAATATTAGAACAACGTGTAAGATACTAATGAATAGGAAAACTCACAGTTTGCCCCCGAGACGTGTTTTTATTTTAAGTAAGTACCGTTTTGATATAAAAAAGGACAATTTTTTTAATTCCTTAATGTTTATATGAAAGCCTGGACCTTAATTTACTTTTCAATGATTTGCAGCTTTGACAGTGTTACGCCGAGGCAAAAAATCCACAAGGAAAACATCCTGCTTATCCCAAAAGCAGTGCACATGATTTTTCAGGCTAAAATTGTTGGTTGAACTTCACTTTCTTGGGCGATTTTGAATGCGTCCATTCCATAAACTGTTGTTTTGATTCCCATGTAATGTGAGCAACCCATGTTTCGCCACCAATAATTTGCATAAAAACGTATCCCTTTCGACACGGCACCTCTCGAAGAAAGTCAAAGCACAGGCTAAACCATGGTTTTGTGCAACCATGTGCTGGAGTGGTTAGCAATTTAGGCGGCCCATTTCTATGAGGATGCAATTCAGAAGCTGGTCGTACGATACGATAAGTGCCTTAATAAAGGTGGAAACTATCTTGAAAAGTAGATTAAGATCCAGGCTTTCATATAAAAATTAAGACATTAAAAAAAATTATCCTCGTTTTTTTTTATATCAAAACTGTACCTACTTAAAATACACGCCTCGTATTTTACAATGAATCGCAAACATTCAATGTAGGACCCGCGTGTCATATGGCAAATGCCCAGGCGATAATTTAATTCTTGACTTACATTAGCAACACAATTCGTCTTCGTTAACTCCCGGTAGGTTTTGTGGGCATAGGCATCATACCCTTACAGAAAAAAATAAAATAGGGAATAAGGGTGGCTAACCGCAAAATTCCAGATTGTTGGCAGTATCACCGCCAACGCAACGGTGAAGTACTTATTTTATTTAGGTAACGCTGGACTATGTTGTGATAATGGGAGATGCACCATCTTGTTGGAACAGGTATTTCCTCTATCTAGTCTTCCTCTAACTGCGGAATAAGGAACTGTTGGAATTGATGCTTTTGCAATAATAGAGCTCCGGATTGAGCATAACGCATGTACATCAAGCACAAAGTTCTGGGGGGGGCCCCCAAGTCTCTAGTTTACGAATTACAAACTGTTGTAACAAGCACATCTCCCAGATAGTACGCGCGCGTTATTTACATTTCTCTCAAGTTGTTAGAAATGAATGCAGTTTTAGTGTCTTCGCTTTTATTTGCTATGATGGGATTATATGGGAGCCTAAAATGCCACTTTACGGACGCATAGTATTTACGTTGTACTAAACACGTACACTAGTTTCATTCATTTAGAATTACTTTGTACAAGTCAATCTCACTGCAACTTTCACTAATGTAGTAGATATTCTTCCCACAAGAGTAGAGACTATAAAAGCAGCGAACATTGTATTTTGTCGTTGGTTAATTTTATCCCCATTAGAGATTATGGATGTTCGAATATTTCTGATCAGTTAGCGTTCATTTATTTTGAAAGAAATAAATTACGGAATTCATGATCAAAGTATAATTGTCTTAAAATTGAAATCTTCAAGAAATGATTTCCTTTTGGGCAGTTCAGGCGTCGCAAGTGGTAGTCGACAAGATTAAACAATTGGTCGACCCGCAAAATAGGATCACTGCCCTTAAATGCCATTAGAAAAGCTCATATATTGCTAATTTATATTAAGAATTATACAATAAATGAATGAAAGAAGTATAGTCTTAAAAAACATTATATGATTCGTCAAGCAGTTTTATTTCTATTTCTGAACTTATAAATTTTTCTTGCTGTGCAATTAAAAAGGCATATTTTGTCGGCTGAGACAACACTTCGTTCATGGGCTGCAACAATAGCACAACTCCAAACTAACACTCAGAGAAAATGGGATTTGTAAATTGATTGTGTACGAGTTATTACGGCTCATTTTTGTATTAAATGCTATCATGGCACTGGTACTGTTGAATGGTAAAGTAAGTCAACCCGACTTTTATGTAAGGGTTAACTCGGTTTTGAAAATTTTTGACATGTGCCATTATTGTAGCCCATGAGCGACTTGTTTCTATTTCATAAGGATTGCCCATACTTAAACATCTACAGGGTAGAGTCACGTTATTATGGCCACCCCCTACGTTTGTCTTCAGGGTTGCCCAGCCGATGAACTGTCACGTATTGGGAATTGATTAGGTGACTATATAAGGTAGGTTTCCGCTATGTTAAAAACATATCACTCATTGCTGCAATGGGTAAGAAACGTGATTTATCAGATCCGGAAAAGGAGATAATAATCGGCTTTCGGGCCAAGGGTGGCAGTATTTCGGAAACCGCGCAGTTTGTGAACTATTCTCGTGCTGCTGTAGTTAAAGTGTACCATAACAGGGAAAATGGGACCGTTCAGAATAAACGGTATGGGAACTGTGGAGCACCACGTGCCATTGATATGAGAGGTGAACGTCGGCTGCGAAGGTGTGTGAAGGCCAACCGAAGAGCTACAGTGGACCAGCTTACCGCTCAAACCAACGAGGTTGCTACCAAACAGGTCTTTAAAACCACAGTATAGAGGATCCTGCTATGTATGGGCCTCCGCAGCAGACGGATAGTCACCGCACCCATGCTGACGAAGGTTCATCGCCATAAACGGGTTCAATTTACCCAACAGTGCAGAAACTGGACCACTTCTGACTGGAAAAAGGTTGCCTTCTCCGATGAGTCACGATTTCTGCTGCACAGAAGTGACGGTCGTTGGTGTGTGAGGCGAGAAACCTCCGAGAACAAGCATTCTGCAACCAATGTTGGACATTGGTGGCGCCAGCGTCGTTGTGTGGAAAGTGTTCTCATGGCATTGTCTGGGCCCACTGATACCTGTGGAAGGCACTCTCAACCGATTCGGTTATTTATCCATAATTGCAGATCAAGTACACCCATACATGGCGACTGTCTTCCCAGAGGGGGATGGCACATTCCAGCAAGACAATGCGACGTGTCATACAGCTGCAATTGTTCGGGGGTGGTTTGAGGAACACGATCAAGAGTTCCAAATACTACCCTGGCCCTATAATTCCCCAGACCTCAACCCAATCGAGACCCTTGGGATCACCTTGATCGTCATGTGCGTGCTATGAAACAACCACCGCGTACCCTTCAGAAGCTATCGGATGCTTTACAGTCTGCATGTCAACAGCTACCTACCAGAATCTTATTGACTCACTCCCACGCCGTCTAGCTGCTGTCCGTGCCGCTAAAGGCGGTTATTCGGGATATTAGCTGGTGGTCATAATAATGTGACTTGACTCCGTATTTGTTACAAGCAACTTTCGAGAAACTCAAGGTAAATCTCAACATAAACTCATCTTTAAAATAAAGTTTTCTTAAAATAATTTTTATTAAAAGAAATTCTTAAAAGAAATGATTCAGAAAAAGACTTGTATTTTTTTATTAAAATATAAGCGCAAACTAATTTAATTTTTTGTTTCTATGTTTAAAAGTTCACCAAATCAATTTATTTAAAGATTAATCGATTTTAAATTCATTAATTTTTTTTAAAGTATTGTTACTTGAAGATTGCGGTTTTTATTAAAAATTCGCATTAAAAAAAACCTTAGCAACTCCTCGTTAAAGTTTATTTCGGATTAGCATACAAACTTTGCATTAATGAACTAAAAAAAAGAAAAAGAATAATATATGATAACGCGCTCACCTCAGATGCAAATTCTAAAATAGATTTCAACACCACTTGCACTTCCCCGAAACAACACACAACAACCACTCGGGATTCCACTCGGAATTCTCTATTGAGAATGTCGCCATGAACTTTGAGAATTAAGCGAAGTCGTGGTTGAACATCCTTTCAAGATAAGGAGCTTCCCTTCCCTTTCCACGTTCAAATGGCCGTCCTTCATTGAAATTTCAAAGCATCGGTCGTCATCGTTGCCTTCTTAAACCCGAGTGTCGTTACGGTGCCAATTGGAGGGCATAATTAGGCCTTTAATTTTCACGCTCAAGAAAGGCTACTGTCATTTGCACAACAAAAGCACTCTGAATACGCAATCTATTCCAAAGAAAATCTGACAATATTGAATTGTTTCACTCTAGAAAAGAGGAATATTCATTACTTAAGAGAGGATTGTTATTTGAAAATAAAGAAAGAACGCTGTGGTTTAAGCATGCCTAAGCAATTGACCGATTGGCCCGGATTCGCCAGAATTTCGGGGGGTAATCTACAAGAGCAGCAATTTTTTTAACTCTTATTATCATTCACATGTTTCTGTAATGGAACACAGACAATTAATCCTTTACAGTATTTATTCTATAAAAGCCTAACAAGTTAAAAAAATCATTCACAGAATGAGAATAGTTCTATCTTTCTACGTGCAATACATAAAACCGCGTAAAAATAATGAAAGCAGGTTTTCCTAAATTCTTGTATGTATATCAAATGACTGGTTGGTTTAGTTGGTTTGTTAGAAACTATGGCGTCGACTACTTAGGTCATTTTGCGCCTTTTACACAAGTTATATCTGAACGCAGCCTAGGGCAAACACAAACATCCATGCCCACGGCGGGATTCGAACCCACGACCAGGTAGACTCGAGAACTAGAAAGCCTGCACTCTAGCCCTCTCGGCCACCTGGCCGGCATCAAATGATTGAATTCACATTCACTTAAAGTAGTTAAATGAAAATGTCCATTCTTTAATTCTACATAAATGTTTTTGGGAGTCATGCAGCTGAATATGCAAGAATCTCCAGAAATTAAATTCCATATCGGCCGCTCACATAGCCTTGTTGGAACTCCATCAGCACCTTGATTTGAAAACCAGAGAGAAAAATAGATTATCAAACATCTGCAGTTCTTATTCTCCGCTTATACGTTTATCATCGTACCATAAAATGATTAAGATAAATTTAATCACGCTTAACGTTCATTATAAGAATAAGCTACAGGGACGACTGGCTACTGGAGAAAAAAAAAAGACGGACCGCTGGAGTTCTTCGGGTGCATCACTATGATACACAAGGCCCATCGCAACTAATGCAAATTGGCGTATGGTTGTTTTCGCATCCGTTCACGTCCAAAGATTAAAAAATACTGATCGATTAAAAAATGTGTGCATGAAGCTACACCAAATCATTGGTTATGTCATTGGAATCATTCGGACACCGAATGAGAAAAAACATTGTTACGGTATTGTGAGGAAACAGTTCCTATTCTAGAGCGAAAACCAGGGACGTTAACAGCAATATTAGAAACGAATTACTTTTTTTTAAACTCACTTTGCAGAAATTCTGATTCCGCCTTATTGCTCGTGCCATGCTAGGTATATCTCTTGGAGTCCATCTTCAAATGAATGCTGATCATCTTGCGTGCTAATTCTACAGAACTGAAGAAGCTCTGAACTCGTCGGTTTTATCGGGAGACGAAACATAGCAGCGTGAACCTCATTACCGATTGCAAAGTGCTTAGTGTGACGGTTAGGCGTGGATTCCACATGCGTAAAACAACGGCAGAAACCACAAAGAAAACTTTTTGACATCACTTCCTGCTTTCGTCTTTTTGCCCGACAGAAAACTTCTGGGTTTATTTGGATTGAATTTTAGCGTACAAAGAAAGAGAATTTTTTGTCGGGCAGAAAGACGAAAGCAGGAATTGACGTCAAAAAATTATTCTGCTTTGTGGTTTCTGCCGTTGTTTTACGCATGTGGAATCCACGTCTTAAGGCTCAAACACATCTACACGGAAACTGCGCGACAAGATTAGACACACTTGCACGGAATTCATCCGACTGAACGTGCTTATAACCAATACCGCCTAGATCGAAAGCCTGCTCACGGAAAAATCATGCAATGTTACATCACCTACGGTAGAAATTACAGTATTTGATGTAACAATTTCTGGCTTATTATTGGTAGAAATATGATTAACAATACCCTATTGTAGGTGATGTTACAACGTAGCCTACGAAACAATGAAGATTGGATTGTTGCTCGATCTACTTTGGTCATGTGACTTTTAAGTGTCCCGGCCTGTCTTTCTAGTTGGCTTTGATGTTACAATGTATGACGTTTTCGCGCTCAGGCTTTGAGTAGAGGTGGTGTTGTTATAACACAGGAAGCTAACTACTTTTCTGTGGAAAAAATGGATTCCAATGTTTTGAAGAGGCGAGAATTGCTTTTAAAGCAGCAGAGAATATTATTATTATTAATATTTCTGCACTTCTATAATTAATTCTTCGTTGAAAGTTCTTAGTTCATGTTCAGCTCTCGCTTCGACTGAATAGGCCTCCATTTTTTAATTTGTTGTTATCGATACTCGACAGCAAATAATGACGTAGCAGCAACGAACAATGTGATTGGTTGTTCGTTTGTTTCGAACGGAAGAAAGTCGGACGAGCTCAAAGTCACGCGTATCGTTCGCATGAGTCGTCCGACTAGTTCGTAAAAGATGATAACCTGTCGCTTGAGTCGCACACGGCAACTTGACGCGTGAAATCCGTGTAGATGTGTTTGAGCCTTTAGTGTCTTGTGTGAAACTCGTCACTTTCGCCGCAGAAAACAAAATTAAATGGTGTAAAGAGAAGGAAGCAGGACGGTGCACCACAGTACCATGTTCCAAAAGTCGGCACAAACTGTTTGTGACAGAAAAGCCATGATCATAAGCATTAGAAAAATCTCAGTTTTTTGCTGTTGAAGTGGAAAATGCATATAGTCGCTTAATATACAGGGTCTTTATCATTAAAGTTCCATTTTGACATGACCATAAAAAAAAACTACTGGACCAAAAGCTATAATACTTGGTAATATTATACAAGAGGGCATGGGAAGTTCATATCCACCAAAAAAAAAAAAAAAAATTAGTTCAAAAGGTCACCACCAGCATGGAATGGCGCTCTATGCAATATTCGTATACGAAATTAGACATGAAGACGCAGGTTAACAAGTCTTTAATCGTTACTAAAATTAGTTACATGTTGAATGTGGCCTCCACCATTTACTGAAAGCAGGTTACACCACCTGTGTCTTCGTGTATAATTTCGAATACGAATATTGCATAGAGCGCCATTCCATGCTGGTGGTGACTTTTTGAACTAATTTTTTTTGGTGGGTATGAACTTCCCATGCCCTCTTGTATAATATTACCAAGTATTATAGCTTTTGGTCCACTAGTTTTTTTTATGACCATGTCAAAGTGGAACTTTAATTATAAAGACCCTGTATAATCATCCGTAAATGTTACACAAGCATTACACCACTACTATGAATGCGAGGCGACATTTGGATTGGTTCGTCTCTCATCGTGTCTGACCTATAGGCGACTGGAAAGTTGTTCTCTGGAATGAGTGTTTCCTGTTTGCTATATGTGTTTAGGTTTAGCGATAACCTGATGAACGATTTCTCTCATGAACGGTTTAGAGTGTGTTCTTCCAAGTGATAAGTTAAAATGAGGCTCCATAATGTTATGAAGTTGTTTTTGTTGGATGAGCCTCAGGCCATGGTTATTACACTAAAACCATGGTAATGTTCTGTATGCACTACCAATAACGGTATAGTATTATGAAAATACCGTTGTCTCTTCCAACACATTCAAGCTCCCTAGCCATTGCATGACATACAACCTCTGACAATTAAGCTCGGTGAATGAGTTCACACAACAAAATGCAAAACAGATAGAGCCACATTTACTTTATTGTCCTTCGAAATAATCACCCTGGAAGGCAATACACTTTTGGGATCGGGTGTATAAGTCCTGGAAGCTCCTTAGGGATGGCTTTAAGTTCACGGGTCGCATTTGCTTGAATGTCTGGAATGTCCGCAAATATGTGTCCCTTTAAGGCGCGTTTCAAGCGTGGGAACAAGAAAAAGTCTGCCGGTGCCAAGTCTGGTGTATAAGGTGGATGAGCTATGGATACGACCCCTTTGTTGGCCAGAAACTGTTGCACGATTACTGTTCCTCTTTGATCCATTATCCACAGTTACGTGCGCACGCTACACCTTCAACTGAAGAAACGAGCATCTGCTAAACCATTGCACGCACAAACGTGACCTGTCTGAACTTGCTTAAACAATGACTGGGCTTGTATTCACATGCATTGTTGCTCGCGTAAAGCTCGCACAGATTAGGGTGACGTCATTCACCGAACTTAATTGTCAGAGGTTGTATATTGATTTCTTGAAAATGAGGTAGAATTATTCGAGTGGTCTACTCAGTCCCAAGTATTATGAAACAACACTTTTTGGAATGAACTGAACGACGCATGTGAAATCAATGCAATGACTGCATTCGTTTGTATCTCTGACAGCAGTTTTGCATTCCGTTATTCCATCGAAAGTTATCGAAAATTGGTTGAACTTATTCCTCGATGCACTATTGTTATCATACACATAAACGGTGGATCGAATAATATCCTTACTCATTTTTTCCTTAAAACATTGTAAAATGTTTGCTATAAAATTAGTAGCCACAATTCTGGGATGTCCCAGGGACAATTTCCAGTTCACATAAACAGATCTGCAAGAGGTGTGCTAGCATGAGGGCTTGGTGACAAAGTGAAAAAACGATCAGGTAGGAAGAATTTCCTCCAGATCTCAGCCGTATTGAAACTGAGAAAACTCTTTTTATTGCCCTATTATTGAAGTTCTTGCTCTGAACTGTTCTCGACGAACTGTTTCTCATGTACTACAGAGATGTCCATTCTTCTACCATGTAAAGATAGAAGGAAACCGCTGTTAAAACAAATTCATAAGACAGCAAGTTCGAACTTGGTAAGGAAAAGATGTCCTGCACTCACGAATGGTAAACCATATTTTTTTTTTGGATGAGAAGAGATTTATCCTAGACGGCCCTGATGGATGGGATCCCTCCTGACATGATCAACGAAAAGAAAAGGTTCAAATGAGTCATCAAATGAATAGTAGTTCAGTTATGGTTAGGGGCTCGCTTTCTTCTATGGATAAAAGTTTTGGGCAAAATGCGAGTGAGTTTATAATTGTCCAGGAGTGTAGCAATAATCAAATTTCCCGAAATTATTCAAAAAATTTATAATAGAAAACCAAAAAATATTTCATTTACAAATAAAGTGTTTGTTAATGTATCGCGAGGTTTAAAATGTAGGCATATTTTAAAAGCTAATAAATGCCTTTCTTAATAAATGCTATACGCATTCTAAAATCACTAATTCTCTTATCTTTCAATTGCAATAGAGTAACCTTGCATTAATTCATACTCAAACGATATCTAGATCAATATCTTTCACGTAGGCCTATGTTTAGAACGGCTTTGTTTTCATTTGCAGTTTTGGCCGACAAGTGAGTAGAGCACACGTTTTATTTAAGGTTCTGTTGTTGAAAGGCGATTATAAAATTTGTCATTAATTAGTGAAATGCAAGTAGATGTAATTTTGGAAAATCCTAACGTTATACTGTTTAAGTAATGCGAATTGATTCGAAGTATTTTAAACGTTAATTTCAGTAAAAATACTTAAAAACATCATTAAAAATCAAATGTGGAAATTTTAATATGATAAGTTTAATTTCGTAACGAATAACACGAATTTGCAATATCTCACTATCTTGCAAGTAATAAAAAATCCTGAAGTTAGAGGTTTTAGGAGAAACACTCCAAGAGAAAAGAGACGAACATTTATGGTTCTTGGTTCAGAATTTTTCTTTTTCAAATTTTATTTATTCAATCGCAATATCGTGTGGCTAAATGCTTTTTTAAAAGTTAGGGTTTTAATTTACTTAAAATTCGTTGCGCAGATCATGTTTAATGCTAAAAAAACACCACATCCTGTACGCAATAGCAGTGCATTTTCTTTCAGTTCTTTTTTAAGCATTGTGTGGGGGCCAAGCAAGAAATTGTGATAGTGCCCTCTTATGGTTTCGAAAATCAATCACTTGTGTAAACAGAAAATTTAAAAATAAAATCATACTCTGTGCTTTATTCTTCTTCTTTGTCTTCTGGTTCTTCGATCGATTGGCAGCAGTCTTCCGTTTCGCTCGTCTGTAAGCCTATCTTACGGCTTGCTCACAGAAATTGGAACCGAAGCCCTTAATATTTAGAGACAAAAAGAAACCGATATCTTCAGAAATGATGCATTTTAGACAGATTTTGAAAGAGGTACAATTCAATATTGACTAAAACACAATTATTTATCCGTTTATCCTACATTTTAAACAGAAAGCTTGTGTTATTTCGTTTTCAAAGTCAAAATTACATTGATTTCTTCGTTTAGATTGTTCTTCCATAGCCAGTAAAGTTTTAATTTCATTTACTTATATTAACTGCTATATTTTAATTAATTAATAAAAGAGATTATTCTTTGCCCAATAGCTTATTTTCAAAAAAATTAACTGGTCCACTTATTCATTTTTTATAGCGACAGATATGCATTAGCAATCGAAGGATTTCACCAAAAAATAAATGACAGCACGCAGCTTCTCCTTCCAAGTGGTGTAGACATCTTAAGACTACTGCTCCATCGTAATTTCTACATCGTACTAATATCGGTCAGCCGATCTTCAAACAAAAACTAGGAAGCCATCAATTTCATTTGCTGGCAAGTTGGAGCGGAGTTCAGGCTTTAAACTAATTTAACATGGATGTTTCACTTAATAATTTAATATATTCAACCTTTATAATTTCATCACTTCACCAATATTTCCGTTGCACAATCCTTTTAACGTCCATAGGTTTTGACGGAGAGGAATTTGCCAATTGCACACGGAGAGAAATTTTTTGTTAATTTTTTGTTAATGAAATATTGGTCACTGTAACAATATTTTATGGTTAATCCTGTCCCATTAATATTTATTGTTGTGTGGACAAACTGTTTTGATAGTGTGTTTTGATCAGATCACAATTCTTTTTATTAATCTCATTAAATAAATATTGTTTTCAGAACAATAGTCTTTTGTTACCACACTAATACACTACTGCTAGAGCAACGATTTTTCCTTGCATGGATAATGGATATTGATGACACATCAATAGTTTTCTACTCCTACAGCAATAGAGCTATGGGCTCTTTTACAATTTTTATTTTCATGATACCCTATTAAGATTAGTCTACATATTCTGTTTTTTGAAAACTAATATATATACAGGGTATGTTAGTAGTCGTTAAAAAAAAAAATTCACTCCGAGCAAAAAAAAAAAATTACAAAACAGTGCCAGTGTAATCTATGCTCTCACAAAAGTGCTTCGTTGTTGTCTTTGTGTGGCCATTATTCTACAGGACCTGGTGTGAAAATGGAGTCTGAAACGAAAGACAGAGAGAGAAAGAGCATAGAGCTGTGACGGAAAAGCGCTATCACTAGACGCTACTGCTCTTAAGAGGTTGCATTATGCCTCTTCTTAGTCGTTAGTTCGTTTACCGAACGTCGTGACTCATTCATAGTGAACGAGTGTTCATGAGGCAAGTCTATTATGCAGTAGGGGCCTCTCTCCTTTCTGCATTGATGAAATGAGGATGATCAAAAGGGACAAACACAAATATCCATGCCCTCGGCGGGATTCGAACCCGCGACTCGCTGGTTTCGAGAGCAGCGAGACCTACGCCTTAACGCTCTCGGCCACCAAGCCGGCGCATTATGCCTAGAGAAAAGGAAATTTAATGACTACTTTTTCTTTTAAGAAAAGTTATTGTTAGCAAATACCTTCAGCAAACCTCCTTTCGGGAAGGCACAGCATTCTACTTGCGCCCCTCTGAAATTGATTAACATTAAAAATAACCAGTAAGGAATACAAACTGTTGTTCATCGGAGTCGATTAGTGGAAAATTTTCCTATGAAATTCATTAACTATTTATGAGACTATCCGAATAAACCATGAATCATTACTAAAATTAACTAAAGAGGATAAAAACGGAAATTCTCGAGGTTATGAAACGGAAATTCTCGAGCGCTTTTCGCGACATCTAGTGAGTGAAATTTATAACTGTGGTCTGCTAGTAAATGTGAAATCAGATTTATGGAAAGAATTATAATAATTTTCATACACCTTCAACAATCTGACCTTCATTGTTTCTACAAACAAAAAACACTGATTATAATTATTAACATCCAAGATGGAGACAATGAAATGGTTAGGTGACTTTTCCGCTTCCAGACCTTGTTATCTCGTTAGCCTAGTCGACAGAGCTAGTGACGTAATTTCTCGACCAATCAACAAGTAGATTATGATCAGCAACTTCCGATATTGCTGCATGGGCATCCGTATATTGATGACAGAACAATATATGAAATAGTCTTCTTCCGATATTGGTGCGGTATCAATATTTAGTTGACGCTACATAAAAAAAACTACATATTAATATTGAATTGTAATGGTGACAATTTGATAATGTAGTAAGATCAAAGTTTATTCATGATGCATCAAATAGTATTTTTGTTTCAACAATCAAGCACTTATCAACTCCCTTATTGGTGCTACATCCAAAGCATTTCTCTCCGTGCAGATAAAGGAGTCCGTGTGCTTCGTCAGATGATGCCTCCCGAGCAGCGTTGTTATTGTGTTCAGCAGCAATAAATGTAACAGGCACACCTAAGTTACAAAGGCATGATTCGTTGTGTTCCGAAATTTCCTTATTGCGAGACATCAATATAACGGCGTCAGAAAAATGGGCTTTCTCGTTAAGATTGTAACTTACAAATCTAGATTTTAACAGAAATTCACTTACACACACTTCACCAATTGCGAGACGATTGAGTAGTTTACGAAAAGATGCCTGGTTTTCACCTACTTGACTTATAATTGTTGTTAAATGGAATACTTTATTCAGTTTTTGGTAGGCCAATTTTCCTTGAACAGCAAAAGTAGACGATGGATTCGGTTGCTTATACATAGATGTATCACCCACAGGAAGCAACTGATTAAAGTCGCCCGAAAGCAGTAATGCATATCCGCCAAGAATTTCATGTTGTTTTTCAGGATTTGCTTGAAGAAGTCGGTTGTCTATTTTGCCCAGCAAGTTCAGTCCAAGCATTGAGAATTCGTCAACAACAATTAGCTTTACTGACCGCATTGACAATTGAAATTCGTGTTCGGCTTTACCACATAGCACGGACATAACGGAGCTCAACCCGAACGTTTATTATTCTTCAACGACATCACATATGTCCGTATTTTTTTAATACAAACCACCTTCAGGCACCACACAAGCTGTATGCGAGATTTGGCTACTATTACTTTAGTGGTTTTGACGTGATCACCTTACAATGGTGACTGAAAAGGAGCTACGCTCCAATTAACACTGTTGCCAACTTACAGGCAATCGAGCAGTTGTACAAATTTTTAACTTTTAAAGTTTTCAAACTTATCTTCATCCCTGAATTATTTCTTAGTAATGTCGTTACAAATTTGTATGGTACACTTTATTTGTTAGTATTTCACTTTCTCTATACTTCTCATTAAATAATTGGTAAAAAATAAGTGAATCTTTGAAAAGGAGAGTTCCACAATTGTAAATTATGAAGTTTATAGTTCCTTCAATTATGGACAATGTAAGGAAATAATAAAATATAGGGATTCCTCAGAAAATGTATACATACATTTACTTTAATAGATGTTATCTAAGGATTTTCCATCACAGCAAAATGGAAATGAATGAGTAATGAATTTTAAAGGAGTGGTTGTCAAAGAACGATTATGAACGGGACAAACACAAACATCCATCATGCCCTCGGCTGGATTCGAACCCGCGACTCGCTGCGGAAAAGACCTGTGCTTTAACCCTCTCCGCCACCGAGCCAGCGCAAAATGGAAAGTTTGCATTCCAAGATTATTCCATACATTAGATGAAGGCAACCCCATCGAAGAAGACCACACTACCAGTAAGACATGAAAACTTACCTCGCTATTACTGTGTAGTAGTAGCTCGCCGTAATCAGAAGTGTCTGGACGATTTTGGTAACCATCTAAACATCTGTTTTAATTATAGAAGTCAGAGGTGACTTAGGCTAGGGTCACACTGGCGTAAAACGACGCGTAAATACGCCGACGTAACGACGCCAGTGGCGTCACTTCCGGTAAATAGCATGGTGCCGCGCTTGGCGACGTCGTTACGTCGGCGTATTTACGTGGCGTTTTACGCTAGTGTGACCCAAGCCTTACACTTATTCCTTATGTCTCTGTACGAATTTATATTATTACTCTTGTACAGTTTTTTCTTCAGTTGAAGTGTGTATACATTTTTTTGATGAACTCTATACACGATTTCACTCCAGTCTTGCATTTTCAGTGTTTTGCATGATAAATATGCGTATAATAATATCGTATTACAGAAATATCGTGAACGTTTTTATAGGTACAGGGTGATTCAGTCAATTTCTGACCATTTCAGTACCATGATTTATTGACCAATTAATGTTTACAAACTTAGCATTTCAGTATGATATTTTAGGCAGTTCGGAGTTTTTATTCCCGTGGAAAAGTCTTGATGATATGCTCAATGTGGCCACCACGAACGTTTTGAACTGCTCGCAGCCGAATGGTGAACTTGTTCATAACTCTATCCAGGATTTCTGCATCTACAAGGGTGGAGCAGTCGACGATGCTTTGTCGCAGCTGGTCTAGGGTTCTTGGTGCTGTAGTGAACACACTGTCTTTAAGGAACCCCCAGAGATAAAAATCACATGGGTTTAAGTCAGGACTCGTAGGGGGCCAAAGAAAGCCACCTCCGAATCGATCTGGAAACCTGTTTGAAATGACACGATTTCCGAATTTCTGATTGAGAAAGTGTAGCACTTCATTAGTTGTGTGAGGCCTAGCCCCATCCTGTCGAAACCATTGATGTCGCAGCTCGGGGATGAAGAAGGTTTCCAACATGTTAAGGTAAGCCTGTGACGTTACGGTGCCCTCAAAAAAGAACGGACCAATGATGCCTCTTTTGGAAATCGCGCACCAAGCCATAACCTTTCGTGGATGAAGAGGTGACTTATGGATCTCATGAGGGTGCTGGGAACCCCAAAAACGAACGTTGTGTTTATTAACGTCACCTGACAGATGGAAGAAGGCCTCATCTGACACTCACAGGTTGTCCACAATGTCCTGATTGGCTTCCAAACTCCATCACAAATTGTTGTCGCTTCTGTCTTCCAGTGTTTGTTACTCCTGATAAACATGGATCTTATACGGGAACATGTGTAAATCCTTTCTCAAAATTCGCCACGTCGTGGTATACGACAGCCCTTTTCAATGGATAGGCGGCGAACAGATTTTTGGTAGAGGAATCGACCAACCTTGTGCGAACATTTTCGACAACTTTGGCCGTTCGAATACGAGCTTCGCTCCCGCCTTTTTTCTTGCCTTTAACACATCCAGTGGCACGAAATTGCTTGATAAAATCCATGATTGCTTGCCTGCCTGGTGCGTCTCGACACTTATACTCCTTCCGGAACTTTCTTTGCACGGTTACAGGTGATTTTATCTCGAAATATCATTCAACAATTTTGCATTTCTGCTCTGTTGATAAAGCGGGCGCCATTTTTCAACAATACGATTTTCATGCAGCGCCGTTGCAATAATACAAACTCCAACTATTTAGAAATTCGATATGGCGCTCATATTCTTTCAATTGTTTATCCCTAATGCACGTCATTCGAGTGAAATGGTCAGAAATTGACTTAATCACCCTGTATATTAAGATTCAGAATAGAGCTGATGAATAGAGTGCTCTTCTAACATCTCTTGAAATTTACTTTTCTTTTACTCTCCTTGAAATTTGCAATCTCTTGTTACACGTCGCCCTAGGCGACTGCCTGATTTTGCTCCTTGCATGTGCATGATTGTGTGAAGTTCCTTGAATAAATTGTCCTTCAGCCAATGATTAAGGAAAGATGGTTCAAAAAAAGAATTTAAAAGATAATTTTTTATTTGCCTGCAAATTTGCGTTTAGATAAGATTAATGAAAAAATTCTCTTGACATTCAGCCTTCTTCTGACAATGCCTGATAGATAAGATTAAACCAAAAGACCTAATAGCAATTAGCGCTTGTTGGCAATCTAATTTTCTGCATTAATAATTAGTAGAGTACGATATGCTAAGCTTACCTAATTATTACGTTTAGTTTTACAGTATATAATAAAATAATAGTAATGTATGCAGCTATGAAAGCTTGACCTATTAATGAATGATTCCAGCACTGACTTTAATGATAAATCATTTTCAATAGAGAACATCTATCGTAAGAAGTTTGCTGATTTGTTATATGCTCTTTTCTTTAAAGTCATTTAACAATAAACATGCTTAAATGGGTTGATAAAGCTTAATGCAAATTTAAACAACACTCTTTCCTGCAACTCTGTTATCCTGTAACCCAAACGTCGAAGCCATTTCCTTAGGTTTTAAACTTTTAAGTTAAATCTGAATATTTAAACTCTCAAACTTTATTTGTTAATCTCCTTTGGAAATAATTCCCTCTAATCTTTAATTATGATGAAAAGTTGTCGACTGCTTTGGCTTCAGGCCAGATGATGTCATTTTAATTAGAGTGAAGTCGCTTCACATCTTCAAGGAGTAACGATGGTGTGGGGGATGGGGGAGGAAGACGGGAGATCTTTTTCGCATGTCTCGTTAAGAGCTTCCCTACAAACACAGCCACCAACAGTAGATTCCGCTCCACCATCATGCCCCCAGTAAGTCTTTAGAAAAATGACAAAGTTTTTCTTCTTGCTTTCAAGACGATGAAAACTAACAAGAATTTTTAAAGGAGGTTTCAACCCATTATCAGCTTAAAAGGTTATTTGCAATGTTGGTCTAGAATACGCTTTTGATAAACTTTTCAAACCACTTTAAACAGCTACAGCCTTTCCCCATCGCTGCATGTAAACACTGCCCATTCTTGATACCCTTTCATAATTTAACTAACGATATTAAATAATACGGATATCAAGATGATGTCGTTATTTTTAAGTGTTTGGTTAGCTAATTTACATAATAACTCTTCAAAACGATTTTAAATATTGTTGCATTCCAAAAATGAAACACGAAAAATAACATACTGTGCTAATTAAAACTACTACCACAACTGCTAACCGCGCAATTAAAACCGCGCATTTTACAGTCTTTTCTTAAGAAAGTTAATTTTTGATTTCAAAATTCCAGTTAAAACTAATATGTATTATGCTAATTACATTTATGTTGGTCTACTCAATTTTAATTTTAAGCAATCTAAACCATTAATGTTACTTTAATTTAGTCTTCCTGTTGAGCCACACCCTGTATGGCAAACATTCAATTACGAAATAAAAAAAATAAATTTTAGTAAAGACATTTTCTAAAGTTTAATTTCTTTACGGATGATCATCAATAATATTCATTAAAGTGAAACGATTATTTCTCTAGCAGCAATATTTCTCTCATTTGGCAAATATACAACTAAAAAGCGAATTTAAAAGACTTAAAAAATTAAAAAGCAGGTAATTAACACACCCAGTTTGCTATTGAGATATTACCATTAATAATTACATTCGGTTGTCACTCTTAATCGTAGCAACACAGTCAACAATCAATTAATATTTTATGGAGGTACAGGAATCTATTCTTGTAAGCAACCGGATCTAGATTCGAGCGATGAGTGGGTGGGCGGGCAGGGAGGCGGCTGTCGAGCTCTCGCTTTCTCTTCCCTCTTCATCTTCATTGCGGACTAAGAGCTCGTTTCCAAGCATCAAAATGAATCCTTATTAAATAATCTTATAAATCGTTTCAGATATTTTACCGGTAAAAGATGGACAAGGAACCGAGCGGCATACAAACAACGGGAAGAAGATAAACGCATTACTGAGAATGCTCACACCCTCCAATTCGTTTTCCCATCGCTCGAACCGTGTTATCACGTTGAAAGCTCACAATCGATTTTCTGCACGATTTCAATAGGTACTAGATAGACAGGCAAATGCTAGAAAAAAGAATCATCACCTGAAGAAAACACGAATAGATTTTAGTGTCCCTGAAAATATAGATTCCAAATTTGTTAATATCTTCAGAATATATAATGTTGCTTAATTCTTTTTTTTTTTAAAATCACCGAATTATGTTAATGGTTACGTAAAAGACAAGTGCTATTTTCCTCGTATTATTCCTCTAGGTAAAAAAATGTTAATATTGTAATTAAAATTACTATCAAATAAAAAGCACACTCAAAATTACTTATCCAAACAATTGTTAGTGAAAGTAAATGATACATCTCTTCCACTTAAAAAAAAAAATATTAATTTTAGGAATTGTTAATTCATTGCGCTGTCCCTGATTGTTGTGTTTTCCGAATGTCCGCCATAAGATCATTTTGTCTCATCAGATATAATCATCCTTGGCTATTTACTATAAAATTTTGCATCTTTGAAATAAATAAATAAATAAATTAGACTACTCGAAGAAAGATAATTAGAAAGTTTTGAACCTAGGAGATAATTCGAAGAAAGATAATTAGGAGATAATTCCTTCAGAAGGATTTGAACCCGAAAAGCTTTCTAATAGAAACAACTTCCGATTGGGCGAATCTCGTTAAACTTCCGATTTTAGTTATTAGACATTGTCACCAAAATAAAATTAACAATGTCTAACAACTGAAATTCGAAATTTAATTGGAGACCCCTAGTCCAACATTCGTTGGACAGATAATAACTCAATAGTAGTAAGCAATTTCAATTAAATAATTGCACTTTAAAACGCATTTTCCATAAAGAGTAGCTCTAAAATTTAATATTTTTCTCCCTACAACTTTACATTTTTTGGCATTTTTTTTAATCGATAAGGGAAAGCTACGATATTTTTGGGTAAAGGGAAAAAAAAGGAAATCTCACGTGTAAACCAGATAGTTCTATGGTTGAGTTTGCTGGAAATCAATAAGGTCTAGCTTTTCCAGATCGAGACTTGAATGTCAACTTTCATCCTGAAAAGATCACAGGTTGAAGAACTATGCGCGACACTCCCACACACCTATCCACACAAATCCTTGCCGAAAACGTCCAGCTCGTATTTTCAACTCTAAAAAAACCGCTACTCAAAATTAGAATTTCAAGAAAAAACTTTAACTCTATTATGCATTCAGACAATTTAACCTTAATATTTTTTTTTTGCCTGGACTATTTATTGCAATGTTGAAATTACTTTTTTTTACTTTACTGTACAGACTTAAAATTTTCCAAGAATTGCATTCAATGTTTGGTTTTGAGCCAAACTTTTGTATACAGTATATTAAAAAAAATCACGACGAAAGGGGCAATATATAAATAACAATATATAAATTGTGTATAAACCTGTGAAGCTTAATTGAAATTTTAAAATTTATCCATTTCATAACAAAGTTCAGCACATTTAATTTCTTTTATATAATTATGTCGTGACGATTTTTTTACTATCAGTAGTCATTATCATATCTTAGGTTAATATAAGAAATATTATATACCTATATACTACTATATATATACTATATTGTCTACGTATCAGAAGTAATAGACAAAGTCGCCTTTTTAAAATAAAAAATAGATATTCCATTAATCTTAATTACTAAATTTAATTTAAGTAGTCATTATGGTTATCTTTCGAAAACTATAACTCTTGCATTCACTTGTATTAAGGTGAACCTTTCAATAGAGTAAACGAAAAGAAAAAAAATAACCCCATAACTTATTTTAAATTTCCCTAAAACTCTCTTAATGAAACCTATTTAAAGAATTCGAAGCTATGGAGAGCGAGTTAAAACTGATGGAGTTGGAACCGTGATTTAAGAACACCTTTGAAAAGAAAAATACCTTTGCCTCCTCCCTTCCCCCTTCAATCCCTTTAATTAATGGCATAGGGTCATCCATTCTCATGTCTCAGGCCAAATCCAATTCCTTTTCTTATTCGTTCGTCTGATTAAACCTCTTCTACCGTTCTCTTCATCACGTCTCCCCTTCTTAATAATCGGGCAGAAAAGTTTGCAGAAGTTTAAAAGACAAGAAATAATCAAGTCCTCTGATTTTTCTTTTCTCTTCCTCCACCTCCCCCCCAACTCCCATTTTCCCTTCGTCACTTGCCTCGTTTCTCATTCTAAAGGAAGGCCAATATCAAACAAAAAGATTGATTAGAAGTAAGGAAAAGGTTGACTTCCTATAAAGTTTCAATTAATGGTGAAATGAAAATCAAAGGTTCATTGCTTTAAAAAGAGGAGCAGAAAAATTCACTGCAATCAATACAGAGGAATTCATTAGTGTTCCCAGCAAATAAAATGAACCTCAAACGGAGAAACGATAACCAAAATTCGGTTATAACGAATCACGTGGAGAATTAAAGTGATCGAATTCCCTGAGACTGATTACAATCTTGTTTAAAGGAAAAGGTCATTTGAACGAAAAATTTAAAAATATCAAATAACGAAATTTACATTCAAATTTCACTTGCATTATATAGTAAAATGATTTTACTTGGATGGCTATGATATTAGCGTACAAAATTTCAATTTTTATTACCGAAAAAGTAATTGCAAATCGACCTCTTTTATATTTCAGGGTCTCTTTAACAACTCAAGAAGTGACCTTTACGAAGTTTCTGGGGAGAGGGCCAATGTTTTATGCAAATTCACGGCTCGCAAACTTTTCACATATTTTCTTCAAATGTTAGAAATAGGGCCCCTTTCCTTTCCCTTCTAGCAGATTTATACTTGTAGAAAACCAAGGTCGGGAGAGATGGAATTTTATATTCTTCTCGCCAACAAGTAGTCTGCAGCGAATAATTTTGAGCAACCTACAAACGGTTGAATCGTTTTAAATTCAAGCTAGTTTGACCAAAAGAAATCGTTGACTTTTTTTGTAACTCTACTTCTTATTCTTATCCCCGTGCGGTAATGATACATGATGTTTAAGTCATTTGGCATCGCCAGATATATCGGGTAAAAAATTAATCAAAATTTATTGCAGTCATAAATTAATAAAATTAAAATTATTTCAAAGTAAAAAAAAAATAATAATAATCGAAATTTTCTAGCCAGCTTCCTTATTCCAAATTGTTTTTCCTGTTTGAAAGAACGCATCGTCATTAGAATTACAATGGATCAGTTTAAGGCAAAATGTGTTCAAATAATTTTTTAATAAATGTAATTTATATAACGTATTTTACTCGCAGTAAATTGCTTTATTTTTCATGGTTGAGTAATTTTCGTTCTAGAAAATTATAAACTTCATTTGTTTATTGCTTAAATATCTATTCAAGTAAACTTGTATTTAAGTGGTAAATTTTGATACAGATTATTTATTTATTATTGAACATTTCGTTGGTAGGTTGTTTACATAAAATTGTTCTCTATGAACCCTTTTTAATATTTATTTACGAATTTTATGTTAGGCGAAATTTTAAATTAAACGAAAACGGTATCTTGGAAGTTCTCATCGCTCACAAATGGTTCACAATAGCGATAGCATTCTGACAAAGCAGATAAACAAGTTAATGCTGAAATTTAAATTGAAGATTAATAATTAGTGAAAAAACATCGCAGTGTTTAATATGTTCGAATATGGTCAACATCGGAGGCGAGAGAAGGAGAGGAAAGCGCGTTCACGGTTCTCGTCTGCTATTGGCTCAAAAGGTCAAAGGCAAAGAAAGTCATTAAACAGAGCAAAGCCACATCCTCTCGTGGAAACAACTGGCAGAGAAAAAAAAAATAGGTCTTACCAAAGAAACAGACGATAATGGTAAAATTTAAAAAAAGACCAGGAAAAAAAGTTCAGAGAAAAAGAAAACCAGTGCAAAAAAAAAAAAATGTTCGCCTTGTTGGAGAAATATTGGGTTCGGTTTTGTTTTTTTATTTTATTTTTTTCATCTTTCATCAACCTACGAGATTATGAAGGGAACCCAAGAAATCCTTTTGTTTTTGAACATTCTTAACGGTAAAAATTTGCTGCAAAGATCTGAAAAACAGTTTGTTTTTTTACATTTTCTAAAATAAGTAATAAGATAGGTTTTCAATATGCTGTTAATTTATATTATTTTCATTAAACTAACTTTGCTTTTCATTAAACTTTATTAAATTCATTATAATACAAAAAACTGAAAATATTTGCTAATATTTACCATAAAAACACATTCGTATTGTTACAAACTATCTTAAAGACACACAAGGACAGCTTGGGCTTATGCGGAACCAGATGCAATATGTGAATAGGAGGGCAAATGGGCAAAAACTGGTTAGATGAATGATAAATTACATTTTGAAAAAATTATTCTAGATTCAAAAAGAATAAAATGTTAAAAAATAAATGGAAATTCTTTGGCTCAAGTTGTCGCGCAGGACTGGAATCTATCTCAAGCTGTCTCTGACTGCATCGAAAGCTTTTTCAGTGAAAAATTGATCGACTCTAATGAAATGGCCCATTAAATCTCCATATACAATGAAACCAGCGATCGCATTTACTTACTGAAAGGTAGTGACGCGTTGCTTTCAATCTGAAAGAATTAAAAACTTAAATATTGTTAAAGAAAGTCAAGCTATCAATTTTCTTATCCAAAACATTTCTGTATGATCGAAGTACGATTAGAGGAATTCAAGTAGTATTTTGTGGAGAGGACAAATATAAATTTAGAAATGCATATAAGGGACAAATGCATTACACTAACTTGCCAAAAGTATTGGGACGCCCTTTAGAAATGGAAAATTCATGTAATGATAGTGACAGCACAAAGCAAACAATTACGACGGTCGTCCAGAAAGTGAAGAACGATTTGTATATCTCAACAAAGAACAAAAGATATCAAAACAAAACTTTATTTGCAACTACACTAAACCTAATACTATTTTTCTACAACAAATCAAATTTGAAAAGACCAAAAACAAAAAACAAGGAATTAAGATTTAATGCGACGCAATCACTTTTTAATCAACGTTACTTTTACTATAATGATGATTAATAAGCTCCAAGGAGGACAATCGTCTGATTACTTGGCGTGTTTGTTTCCTGACTTATATTTAATCATGGTAATTAAAAGAGTTGCCCTCATACGAGGAAGAAAGTTATAATAGGATTTAGTTGAATGAAATTTTACAAAACATTATTATTAAGATAGTAAATTAAAGATACAAAGGAAACTTAATTTTAAAAATTATCTTCAGAAAATTTAATTTTTAAGCCTTTTCCTTTTCTTTCTCTCATTTCTTCGAGTAACTTTCTAGTTTAATTTATAACAACACGAACCAGATGAATCGACAGTTAAATTTCGCAATTCTAAAACCTTTCCCCCTAGTTTAAAACATGTGAACACATAATATGGCTCTTCTCCGCCTATTAGTTATCTCTGCAGAGGATACTGAACAGGGATATCTAAATCTGGACTCCCCTCAATACTTCAAATAATTTAATATACAGAATATTTATTTAAATTTGAAATCAAGTAATAAATTTTGAATGGTTGGTAAGGCCATGGAGAAAAGTTAATAGTTCTTCTGACATACAGTAATAGAAATATGTGGACTTTCTAGCTCACACGGATAACATTTCAAATTTCCACCACGAACTAAAGAATAAAACGAAATCGATGAGCCCAATTTCGGTTTTTAAAAAATATACTGATGAAAAAATCCTCTTTCCTTATTAGCTTCACATAATTTTATTCACTGAATTTTATGTCCACTTTCCTTTTTACTACACTCCATCTACTTTGGTTGTAGTCTCCTAATGGACATTTGCTTTTATATAGTCCATTAGCAGAGACCTGCTCCATTAGGGACCAAATGGACAGGATTTAAAAGAGACTTCCTTTATTTTCTCTCTCACATACGCTAAACAGCATGTTTCTTAGAGCGAGTTTAATCAGCTTTTATGGAAATGAAAAAAAAATATTAATTTTGGACTAAAAAAAAATGACCTGGCAAAAACTATCGCTAGAATAAGAAGAAAAACTTTTCGATTGACTTATCGTCGGATTTGCACACTAAATCGCATTTTAAAAAAAGGAATAAATAAAAGATTATTTAAATTTAGGATCTGTACTGTTTCGCTTACTTCAAGAGCATTTCATATAACACAATCCTTTATGTATTATTTCTCGTGTCAACACTCCGTTTTCTATGCACATACAAAACGCAGAGCGATGACCGAGATATCAAACTAAAGGTTTTTGGACTAGCTTTTGACATATTTCACTTACATTTCGTTAAAACACGTTGTTTCGTTAAAAATTATAGTTAATTAAAAATAACGAAAAAGTTGACCGCAAAATATTGAAGAGAATTGACTCTCAATAGTCTCAACGATTGCAGTGCACGGATATACTGGTATAATTTATTTAACTAGAGTTTTATTTTAAAGATTATTTATGCATTGGAAAAGCATAAATTCTTTTTATCAATGAAATTATATAATGTACTTTAAAGTCAGCAACACAATATTTATTAAGTAGCGTAAGAATGGAGCTACTTATTGTTTTCACAATGTCCGTCTGTCTGTCCGTCCCCTTCATAATTTCCGCATTTTTTGAGGTTGACATCTGGAATGTAGCTTACTATGGGCATGTGCACTTTCACTATTTAGTTTGGTTTTGATTGGCCCACTAGGGTCGGAGTTTCGGGGGCGGAAATTAGAGGGGACCAAAAGGTCTACGCGTATTTATGCATATAAAGAAGAAAAATTCGGCATGCAGATTCCTCTAAGCAAGATCAACATTACTATGAAGTTTGGGCCAAACTGTCCTAATGGGGTCGGAATTGTGGTGGTGGCAGTTACTTGGTGTTTAGAACTATGGCAACATATGGCATGCCGTATCATTCGATCAGAAATGATGAGAAACGAAAGAAGATAGAGCTCTTTTACACTTTCTAAATACAACGTTCGAGAAAATCAATTTTTCGATTTAAAAAATTGGGAAGGCGTGGAGGGGGGGGGGGGGGGGAGATAATAGGGTAGAAAAAAATGATCTGAGGGCTTCTACTACTTTCCTATACCTTCCTCGGGAGGATTAACTTCTTGTTAACAAGAAAGGAAAGCCTCAGAATGCAACGACAAAGCATATGCAATGGGCCTGATATCCATACTTAAAAGCATTAGCCTGTGACAAGCCATTTTATATTATACTCCGACTCACTATATGAAAAAAGCTGCAAGGCAATATGGGAAAGCACATCACTACTTTTTCAGCTCCGCCCCGTAAAGTAGTCTCCGACTGCGCACGCGTAGTGCTCAAAAACATGAAGATGACAATTGATCTGCGCGTTGATCTGAATGAGATGACAATTGGTAACGTGGCTTTCCCATACTGCCTTGTAGCTTTTTTCTTATAGTGAGACAAAGAATAGTTTCTTATTTGACAAATGACGTATTTCAATAAAAACAGTTAAAAACAACGAACTTTAATTCCCTCTGACCCGTCTCTAACTCTTGAGAATTCACAAGGCAACCATTCAAACCTACATCTCAGTTTCAAATCAAATTGAAATATTTAATTCACAAAGCTACTGATTGCCTTTACCAAATAAGAAATTGCACTATTTTTATTTTTATTAATGCGTCACATAATAAAACCGAACTCCTTGTTTGTGTGCAAGCATACACTGGAAGTAGTGGCGGGGCACGGTGGCAATAGCACTTCGCTCAGCTCTGAAAAATTTACGAAGGTAACTGTAACGGCACTCCCTTCTAATAAAATAAAATAATAAATTAAGAAATTGTTATTATTTATTATACAGATTTTTTTATAATGGAAGACAATTAGCTAATTTTCATAATCTATTTTTATAAAAGTAAGTTTTTAGAATCCATTCAATGGATTATTGTCTGCTGCTACTTCATAGGAACTAGTTTCATTGTTTTCATGTGAAGTTTATTCGTGTGCTTTGTTGAGTGGTGGAGGAAACAAGTTCCGTCAAGCGCCAACAGATAACCCGCATACCGCTTCCGAGCCATACCTGCGCGCAAACAAACAAGTTCTTTCGTTTCCGCAGATTATTTTGAAAGAAACAAAGTAGTGCGATTTCTTGCTTTGCAAGCATCAATGATTTATTCAGGTGAATAAAATATGAGATATAGGGTGATCACAAAGAGGTATCTCATAAAAACTTGTTCTATAGATGTTAGACTTTACGCACACAAATAAGGGGACCATATTTACTCACTATCGAAAGTAACATAAAAAAGAGGGGATTGGTAATAATGAAACTTACATTGTTTGCAGATGACATTTATCCGGCTGTCTGTCCCCTTCATAATTTCTAGATTTTTTTAAGGTAGAAGATTGAAATTCAGAATGTAGCTTACTATGGGCAAGAGTGCCTTCACTATTTAGTTTGGTTTTGATTGGCCCACTGAGATCGGAATTACGGGGGTGGAAGTTAGAGGGGACCAAGTGATTTATGTCGTATTTAGGTATGTAAAGGAGTGAAATTCGATATGCATATTCCTCTAAGCAAAATATACATTCCTATGAAGTTCGGGCCAATTTGTCCCAGTGAGTCGGAGTTATGTGGGCGCAGTCACTTGGTTTTTAGAAGTATGGCAAGCATATGGCGTATATCATTCGATCTAAAATGATGAGAAAGGAAAGAAAATAGTATTTAGAAAATATAAAAGAACCCTAAGTTGGAGAAAATCAATTTTTTGATAAAAGAAATTGGGGGATTGAAAAGTACAGATGAAGAGATTAAAAATAGATGAACTCAGGGCTTCCGCTATTTTCCTATACCTTCCTCGGGAGGCTTAATTTCTTGTTACCAATAGTAGATAAACAGTGTTGAATTTTTGTTACGTTCGATCATGAGTAAATATGGTTCCCTTATGTATGTGCGTAAAGTCTAACGATCCATATAACAAGTTCTTATCAGAATCATCTTTGTGACCACCTTGTATCTCATGCTGTCTTGTTGATTAAATTGGTTGATTATACTACCAAATTACTTCTGAAAAAAAATTTGGCAAATTTTATTAGTTTAAGGATGCCGAGTACGAATCTGTTAAAAGAAGTTTTAGTTTTCAAGATTCATACGATTTTCATCTCAAGAGAAGAACAAAATCCGTACGTGCGTAAGAGTTTTATGATTTCAAATTTTATGGTTTCAATTTTTTTCTTATTATCGATGCTATTAAATATACTTCAGTTAGTGATCATTATTGTTAACTGTCAACTTCCTTGCGTTAACCTACGAGAATTTTCTATTAAAGTTAATGGCAGAACGTTTTTTAAAATACGGAAAAAAATTTAAATGTTAAAGATATGAACATCAATTTTAAGAAACTGATCAGAAGAAAAAGACAATTAGATTTTCATTATAAAACTTTACCTCAAACAGGAAATACTTTGAGCATTACACGCATCGTAGCACCGCAAAGAGCTTAAGATACTGGCAAGCTATCGAAATAATGGCCATCAGTGACTGAAATAATAATAATAAAAAAAAAGAATATGAATATTTACATGTTCTTTGTCTAAATTAAAATAGCAAAGAAATTAACAGGGTAGGCTTACTCAAAAACACCAATTATTTTTGTACAAAAAGGAAAATAGATAGTTTTAGTTTATAGACGTTATCAACGTACTATATGGAATGTTTATGTTTAGCAAACTACCATTAGAGGGTAGTGATTAATAAATAAGTTCTTAGAGAGGCCAGCTGGAGAACCTTAAAATTTAAATAAGAAATAGAAAATCCATAAATAACAGTTACATACCGATTCAATGATAATTGTAAACAAATCATATAAAAAGAATCATTATAGCTTTCTGGCTGGACCCCACTGTAGTCAGGAAAAGTAGAATATCAGGCTATGGTGCGTCAAAGGTTTTGTAATATGCGACATCTTTTACCGTTTGCCCTTCAACTTTGCGTGTCCTTAAATTGAACTATATTTCTATGAAACATAAAAACGGGGTAATATTTGACTTACTAGGGAACCTCACGGAGTGATAATAAAATTCCGAACCGAAACTAATATAGGTAACATCTATATCCAATAAGATATCGATTTTAAAAAAATTACGTGCCAAGGTTAAAATTTAAAAATTTTATATGCACATTAAATACCCATATGCACGTTGTAGAAAAATTTACGAAACAGCCGAAAACTTTAGAACAGAAGGTGCTAGAGCCATAGAATTCAGATCAATCTATAGGAAAGTGTCCAAGCCCGATTGAATAAAAGTATTCCCAGTGCCTCTAGTGTAAGTGCTGAGAAGTTATGAAAACTAACTTTTGAACCATCATAAACAGAGAAAATGTTCCAATTACAAAGTTGTAGAGCACCACGCATCTATTAGAAATCCCCCCCTCGCCCCAACCCAAAAAAACCCCAACCCCCCACCCCCCAGGGGGGGGGGGATCTCACTATATGGAACACCTTCGGACACTGTACGTTGGAATATTCACGTGCAGAACAACAAACGCCCGAAATCGCTCATATTTAATATTTGCCACAATAAAAGAATGAATAAATTAAACAAAACGGTCACTAAATTGCAACACTTCAGGATACTCAAAACAAAAGGTGAAAAGGATGTCGAGGTAACTATTCAATCAGCACTGGCGATGACGCATAGCTGAAAAATTATTCTTATTCCTGATTCAACCTTGCTTAAGTGCTGATGGAGATTCGTTTTGGCCAAGATAGAACATTAAATCCAAGGTTCCAAGAGAATATTTTTGTGGCTGAAAATTTTCAAATTGAAAAATCATCAGGAAAAGTAACCAAGAAAATTTTCAGAAATTGATTCACGGGTGCATGCTTTCCAAAAAATTGGAAATGAAACATTCCTCCTTGATTCTTATTCAAGCCAAACTCATCGGTTCTGTTACAGCCAGATGAAAAATCAGTCGAATTCTCACAATCCACTCTGGAACAATCTTTCGATTTTTTTGCATTTCTTATTTGAAAAAAATTCTACAAAATTACTTCAGATTATGTGCTGATGGAGGAACTTGACGTCGAATTACATTACAGGAATAAAATATTTAAAGTTCCACTCACTTCTACACAATCATGTTCTTCTCCAAGATTCAAGACCATGTTTTCAATATGGGTGTTTTAAAGCGGCTATCTCGAAGAACGACGGACGTTTGTGTCAGCTCTTCAATTTTTCTTTGATAACGATTTAAGACATTGTAATTTTCGTCAAAAATACAAATTTATAAACCTAAATTTTACGGCTCTAGCCCCTTTTGTTCTGAAGTTATTCAATTGATTCAGGAATTTTTTCTACACCTTATATATGGGTATTTAATATGTCTATAAAATCTTTGAATGTCAACCTTGGCTCGTAATTTTTTATAATCGACATCTTATTGGATATAGGTGTTGTCTATATTAGTTTTGGTTCGTAATTTAATTTAATATAATCGATGTTCCCTAGTTAGAATACAACAGTTTGCCTAAAAGGTGTCTGTAATCTAGAACAATAAAAAAAAAATCACTGAACGTTACCTGGATTAAATTTTTTACAAATGGCCTATTCATAAATTCGGCGAGATTTCCAACACCTACGTTGGTAAAGACTTAGATTGTGTTCAACTTAACGCAGAAGGCTCAGAGTAAAATTTGTCGACGAGTACTCCGGCGTTAACGCGACAAATCGCTATCACTTTAGAATAAGAATAGTATTCTATTCACAGAGAACGAGTGAAGAATCCCGGCGAGCCGTTTTCTGAGGATTCGCCCCCGCTCAAATGTTAAAAAGGCGAACAAGCGCAGCAGGCAGCGACAAAGAGTGATTCAAGCAATCGGAGATTTGGAATAATAGAAGCTCGAAAGGAGGTCAAGAAAGAGAGCACATTCCGAAGGAAATAAGTTATCATGGCATGTGACAGCCATCTACCTGATCCTTCGGAATTATTTTCTTGTAAAAGTAACTCTTCAATTAGCATGCGCTCAATTCAACCTTGCATGCGAATCTTAAGCGCTAAGTAACTTTGGATCATTAAATATTAATTATAAATCCAATCAATTAAAAATCCTAATTATTTTATAGCAACTGAGAAATCTCGCTGAATTTATGAGTGGGTCATTCTGGCCATTTGTAAAAATTTAATCTGGATATCTCCACAAATGTATAGCGTTCATTTTTATAGTTCACCATAGATCCCGCATTTTAGGGGGAACCGCGCAACAAAGAGGATTTTTTTTTTACCTTGCATTAAATTTTATTATCCACATTTCGATTTGTACTGTAATACTTTGACATATTAATGAAGTTGGAGGCATTGCAGGAACATAGTAGGAAGGAAAACGCACAGAATTCCGACAGTTTTCATTCCTATCGCTCTCCGCACCACATCCACGATTGCAATCGCGTATTACAAGCCATCAGCAAGCCTAAGCGGTCTTAAATGAAAGTAAATATTTTATTACTTTTCTAGTTATAAATTACCATCCTATATTATACAGAGTGTTCTCGAATAACGTGTACAAACTTGGGGGACAGGTTCCTTATACCAAAACAAGAAAAAAGTTCATATAAACATGGGTCCTAATTTGAACAATAACTGAGATATGAATAGAAATAAAAATGGTGCCACCAAGATCAACAAGTTAACAACTCGAGTTCTATAACATCTACAGGGTGCGGAAGGTATTTGAGGACACACCTTCGTTTGGCTACTGCTGCACTATAGTGAATTGTATGTCCTTTCCGTTTCCGGAAAGCAAAATGGCGGACCATCAAGTAACACAAGTCATGAAGAGACATGCAGTAATCGTGGCAATAAAGGCAGAACACAGCGATTTAGAGATATCACGATTTCTAAAGGTCGCAAGATCATTCGTCCACAAAGTGCGGAAGGAGTTGGAGACCGAAGATGGCAATGTTGCACCAGTAGCAAAGCGTAAAAAGCATGCCTCACGCTCTGACATCATCAGAACACTTGAATTTATTCAGCAAGTGCAGCAGGCCATCGATGACAATCCCAGAACATCCATGAGGTTACTTGCCAAGGATCTCCACGTGTCGGAAGGAACAATCAGAAATGTTGTCCATGAAAACATCAGATATCACTCGTATGTTATGCGAAGAGGTCAGTTTATGTCAGAAAAAACACGGGAAAACCGCCTACTCAGATCGAAAAGACTCTTAAACAAGCTGAAAAATCCGTGTGAAGCTGATTTACTGTGAATTTTATCCGATGAAAAAAAACTGACCAGGATCAGAAGGTGAACAGAAGAAATGACAGATGGTTATGTGTAGACCCTTCGGAAGTGCCACGAGTCATGCACACGAAACTTCCTGTAACTGTCATGGTTATAGGGGTTGTCAGCAGCGAAGGACATGTGATGGCTCCCATTTTGTTTCCCCAAGGCCTTAAATTTAACTCTGCGGTCTACGTTGAGACCCTTGAAACAACTGTTAAACCTTGGATAGACACGATACGTAACGGAAGGCCTTACGTGTTTCAGCAAGACCCTGCCCCAGCACAAGTCTCGCATGACACAGGAATGGATGGCCGACAACTTTCATGATCACGTAACCCCTAACCTTTGGCGTCCTAACTCCTCTGACCTGAATCCGTTGGGCTACTACGTATGGAGCGTTGCGGAGAGAGAGGTCAATGAACACCCCCATAACACCAAAGATGAATTGAAAGCTGCCATTGTTCGAGTAACCCAATATGAACCATGACCATTTGATTCGCGCATGTCGTCGGTTTCGATCTCGCATTGAAGCAGTTATAGAATCTGAAGGCGGATTCATTGAATAGCCATATAACAAGAAGGTTTCTTGTGTATGCTCATGATATGTTTCGGTAATAAAGTTATTATCTCAACTTATATCTGTTTTCTTTCTTGACGTGAATCTGTGCTCGAATACCTTATGCACCCTGTAGGATGGTGAAATTTGGGTTCATACAATTGTGTATACCATTAAAATTTGGTCGAATTCCAACGGTTTCCGAGTTAGGCATTCAAAATCCGTAATATGTGCTGGTTAGTACTCAACATGTGAGCATGTGTTATGATGTTGAATGCGTAGCTCGGAAACTACTCGTTTAAATTCGACCAAATTTTAACGGTATACACAGTTATGTACCCTATTATTCCTCCAAATTTTGCCATCCTAGATGTTATAGAACCAGAGTTGTTAACTTGTTGATCTTGGTGGCGCCATTTTTATTTCTGTTCATATCTCAGTTATTGTTCAAATTAGGACCCATGTTTATATGAAATTTTTTCTTGTTTTGATATAAGGAACCTGTTCCCCTAGTTTGTACACGTTATTCGAGAACATCCTGTATAGACATTAAATTTTCGAGTTATTATCACATATTCATTTGTTTCGTATTCTTTATTTTCGCATAAACAATTCTTCATATGCTTTTGTTCCGTTAACCGAAAATTCTTCAGTGCCGCAGTTAATGCTAGCCGAACACACCTTTCAGCGAATTCAGATAGAGAATAGTTTATTTCAAATATGGCATTTTTAACATTTAAATCTCTATCTAAATTGGGATATAAAGTGCAATGCAAGGTGTAAATTAAACATTGGGGTTTCTTGGAGGATTGTTTCTTAAGGACAAAATAAGATAAAAACGTTCTTAGGAGTTTAATAGATGGCATACGTTTCGAGAAAAATGACTTTGAAATACGAAAACTCCACTGAAAAAACATTTCAATGTTTCGATCAATGACTGAGGAAGACAGGATACGTGTATATCAGGGTAGGTAGCGTAAGTCCCATCGGTACGAACAACTGCATGAGAAGAAACCGTGCTGCAGCACGTCGAAGAACTTGCAGGAAACAGTACAAGAAGAACTGCACTGAGGGAGGTGTTAATCACATGACAATATGGAACATTCTAAAAGTAAAGCTGCTGTATCCCTGCCATCTGCTGTATCATATTTCACAGTCATTTTTCTAGAAACGTATGCTGTGTATTAAAAAACTTCCAAGAATATTTTCGTGTTACTTTGTCCTTAGAAAATGATCCCCCAAGAAGCGCCCAGCATTTACTTTACGCCCTGTATAAAAAAAAAAAATTTTCTCATAAAAGAGATTCCTTTAATTAATCAACATATAGAGTTATATAGATTATGTAGAGTTATCGACATAATCAGGTGCAACCAACAGTTGTGTAAACCATTGCTGTACCTCAAAGACCCACACGATGATGACCAGTTTTCGTTCCCACTGAAGGTAGATTTAATTTGGTTTATCAGGGCATTATTTTCAAGGGTTATCAAATTATAGCGCTCAACAAATTTTTAATACGAAATTAAAAACTAATATTAATAGATTCATCTTCTTAATATAAAACTTTTGTGTTTATATTGCTAATTTTAGAGAATGCAGATTTAAATGTCATAATATAGTGATTGTTCTTCTGTTCTTTTATTAGTAGAAATAATTATGAATGAACCATAAACGCATAAAACTTATGTCGTGGCCTACGAACTTTACGGATCTCTATCGACAGAAGAGAAAAAAAAAATCTTTTAGTTTGGTGTCCTTCACAAACCCCCTGCGAACTTAAACCGCTCTCATCTGCTTGTGGAAATCACCGCCTTTCTCAATCCTGGATAATTCCATTGAGGGTTTGAATTCTCGGTACCAAGAGTCTGATTCCCCCAAGTCAGATCCCTTATTGATTACTGGTTTTGAATGACAAACACCTTTTTGATTCCTTAATGTTTACCATTTTAAGATATTATATTTTTGATTATCTGATTATATGCATATAAATGTGTATATTTTGATCATTTGTGCGACATGGACATAGTTTTGTTTTTAGAATATACAGGGTGTTTTTGAATTGAGTACAGATTTTTTGGGAGATGATAGAAGAGGTCCTTAGAAGTATTTTTTGTCATATGAACATGGAGTCCCCGCAGCTCCGTTTACTTACAATACTGCATTGAACAATCAAATGACACCGGGACGCAGTGTGCGTTGGTAGGCCTAGATTATTTTATTTTTAACAATTAACACAAGCAATGTACTGTATGACTTTTACAGTAATTGTTCGAAATGACCGCCATTTGCTTCATAGCACAATTCGCAACGCCCTATGATGGATTGTTGTACGCGTGGAAACAGTTGATGTACGCCTTATGAACAAGCACGTGCACCTTGAAATTTCTTTGCAAACAATTACTTTAAAAGTTATTACAGTACATTGCTTGTGTTAATTGTTAAAAATAAAATAATCTAGTACTTTCGTTTATGGTGCCTACACCGAATACCTTATTGATGTTTCGAGAGGCGTTGGATGCAGTGTGATTCAACCTGAACTCTTAATGCATTATCACACGTAATTCGTATGAAGTCATGACTATCTTCGTTTGGATTCAACGCTATTAAATATCATCGCAGACATGCAAATTTCAGACAGCTGGTCGCCGATATCTCTGGGAATGTACCACTTTGTTAAGGGTACTTGTTACTAAACGTGGAAACCGTGCTGAAGCGCGGAACCCACCTCGAAATTTGACATTTGATATGCAACGACCTGATATTTAAGTACAGCGATGAGACGAATCAAATTCTGACCACACGTTCTTGGGATTAAATTGGATTGTTAAGTTTAATGACTATTTTATTGTCTTTTATTCAGAATCGTAGCCAAAATTTTATGATCCTTTTTAACGTGAGGAAGAAAAAACACAACAAGAGCTTACGATTTTACATTCTTTCCAAAGAAGACAGAATCTAAAATAAAACTCTCTAGCTATTTGGCTTGGAAACCGAGAATTCGATTACTGGAATGTGGAGGCACAACCACATTCACCATCGAATCCGCTTACCTTTTCGATATCGGGGGACTGTTGCACAAAGCCCATGAAGAATGGAAAAAGTAAGAATGCGAAGCCTCAAAGAAAATAAGTTTACTCATTGAAAACCTATAAAAATCTTTTTCATAATTGAGATTTAATTTAAAAAAAAAATATCTGCGGTCGTTTTAAGAAAGAAAATGCTTTTTGCTAGAATTTCTTCTTTTTTAAATTGCATTAAGTGGGTCTGTGTATATTGGAATATGTTCAGAGACCTTGTCTGCCGAAGAGTAGCTACGTCGATAAAAATTTATGGGATCACATGCAAGAAAATGAACGCTCTTGAATCATATATCTTATCAATCTAATGCATACGCCATTGTTTAATGAATTAAAATGCCCGAGGAAGGGGGGGTCAAGCATTTATTTAACATTAAACCCTCGGTTTTAGAAAAAATATTTTTGAAATTTTAATAATATATTTAAATTTAAAGATATCTCGTCGAAACAGTGGAATCAATTAAAAAATTGTACCTTAACAAAAAGCAGATTGCGGATTAATTGGTGAGAGTGTATCTTTGTGGTTGTGATACATAAGGATAAACGTGACCAACTTTCCAAAAGGAGGATTTGAAGACGGTACTGGCAAATGATGAAGTCTAGATAGAGCAGTAGATCACTGTACTTTATTTACGTAGATTGCACTAACGGAAACCATTGTCACCAAATCTTGGCAGAGTAAAAAATACATGGCAATCGGAAATTTTTTAAAGATGCTAAAACACATAAATAAATATTAAAAAAAAACTGGTGATAAACACAAATGACGGACCGTAATTGCAAAATTTCATATCAAAGGTGCGCATTTAATGATGAATACAACCTTTGATTAAGTGGTTGGCATTATTTTCTATATGCATTTTCTCTGTTCTCCATTTTAATTTATTGCAACCAATTTCGAGAGGTTTGAAATGTAGACAATCATAAATAACGGTTGAAACAATTTTAAATACAGGTTCTAAATTTTCCTACAAATGAAACCCTCGGGAACATTTTTAATGTAAATAAGGATAGTCATATAGATGCATTAAAGTCAAAATAATATTTTTTATTTGGATAATTAAAATATTTTTTAATTTATTTTCTTCAGTGACATAATCACGCGCTCGACGAATGCCACTCATAGACCCTTTTTATTAATCTTTACTTGGGGCACCTGAATGACTAATGACTCCATTGTTAATGGAATGCGTCTCATTAGAAGCTTATCGTTCATTTTGAAGGCCTCCAGTCACGATAGGAATGCAGTTCGTTTCATGCCTTGAAACATCCGGACTTCTAAAAATTCTAATTAATTTTTTTAATATTATTTATTCAAGCCATATCTCAGGAAAGTAAAAGGTTGTTATTAATAATGGAAAAGGAAATTTATTAATGGTAAATTAAAGAAACGTTATATAGTATGCGCTAACATTAAGAACATTTCCCTAATGAAAACTTACATATTTTGCTTTTTGAACTTAAATTTTGAGAAAAGTGCAGAAGAGTTCAGGGTAAATAGTCTCGTTTAAAAAAACTGGTTTCCAGAAAACGAAAATAAAATTCTCTCTAACACAAATGATCAATAAAATTAGCAATTAATGACAAACCGCTGAGTTAACTTACAAGTTTAACTAGAAAGGAACGATTAAACGCTTTTTTACATAATTAATGGGAAAGCTTTCCATCTTCACTAAAAAAATAAATAAAAAGCTAAGTAATTCACTCAACAGATCATCAGCGTTATGTCAACAATGCATTTCAATTAGCTAAGGTTTTCTAATTAAATCAAGTCTATGTTTAAATACTTATTAAAGGAAATTATGCCGGCAAAAGAGAAATAATGCATGTAATAAACAGGCAGTTTCCCCATCAGGATGACAAACGTCAAAAAAATAAGCAATTGCACGGACAAAATACAAAGAATGGTTCGACTATAACCAGGTTCGTAAAGAAAATATTCCGTCGAACAAATTTTCTGATTGTTTGGAAAGGAAGAATTTCCCACCTGAAAGCCCTATGATTGGGTTTCTACTTAGAGACAACCTTGCTGTACCGTGTCCGCGATGGCCCAGTTGGTAGAAGCGACGAACTGGATATTCGTGATTCCTGGTTCGAATTGAAGTCGCGGAATTTTTCCTTCCGTTTTTCTTGTTAATATCTTTACCTTATCTCAGAACAACTCCAATTCTTATTTATCTTCCTTGCTGTTACTGCCATTTTGACCTGTTCCCGAATAGATAGGATATGTGTGCCTATTATAACTTACTTACTTTTTGATGCTCTATCCGAATCTGAAATCAAAATAATAAAAATTTGAAAAAATTGACCACAGAACGACCGATTTCGCAAATTCATTAGTTTACTGTTGAAAATTCCTGGAAAATATCTTCTCTACGTTATGCTTTTGGTACAAGTTTTGTTTTTATTATTTTATTTATTTTTATTTTTTTTAATTTTTTTTTAATTTATTGTAATCCATCCAGGGCCTGTATGGCCAGAGACCGACGAGTTGGGTCCCTGGATAGACATGGATTAACGACTGCTGTATGATGGTCGCAGCAGCCAGGGGGGTAAAGATTGTGTCTCACCGATGATCTAGTGAGACTAGTCGTGCCTGATGTTGCTTAACTTCCCTGAAGTTGTGTGTTCAGTGAAAGCCCACCAGGCCACGGCCTCCCCAAATATGAAGGCCATACAGGAAGATGGCCCAAATATGAACATTGAAATCATGGTACATCCCTCCTACTTTCCGGGTTTAGCCCCATGTGACTTCCGGCTGTTTTCTACAGTAAAAGAATTAATTTTGGGAAAGAGGTTTGCAACTGATCAAGAAATTGACAGTTGTCAGGGTACCCATACAAATCTTGGCAAAAACGGTCTCCGGGAAGTCTACGAAAGTTAGATCAAACGCTGGGATCTTTGCATCGATGCGCAGTGAAGTTATTTCGAAAAGGAAAAATTTGTTTTCGTTATCTGCAATAAAAAAATTTTCAGGAACATTTGTCTGAAAAATTTTTGATCTACCTTCGTACATACCTAAATACCACGTAGATCTTCTGTTCCCTCTAATTCCCATCCCTATAACTATGACCCTGTGCACCAAAAAAAACCCAGACTAAATAGTAAAGTAGGACACGCCTATGGTAAGCTATATTCTGAATTTCAACCTTCTACGTCAAAAATGTAGAAAATATGAAGGGGACAGAGGGACATTGTGATATCAATAAGTGCTCCATTCTTCTGCTACTTAATAATAAGTTTCAATCTATGCTAATGTGTATATACAAACTGGAAGGAAAAATTTCACGACCTACTGGACTCGAACCAGGGAACTTTCGCTGTAGAACTTTTAAGCCTTCCCTTTTCTATATTGTAATTATGATATGCTTGAAGAAATTTTTGCATTTTTTGCCTTCCTTTTGGGTAGTAAGAAGTTTTCATTTTCATAATCAATAATTTATGATGAGTTATCCACTAATAACATGTTCATTTATATTTATTTCTCTCATAAAGCCATCAAGCGGTTATTTCATTTTTTCCCATCAAAATACTTAACGAGTACAATGCTGCTTTAAGAGATCTATGAAATTTCGACTGCCAACAACTATACTCTTGGGAGCTTTAATTATAATTCACTCATATCTGCTGCATCTAAATCTTATGTTACTACATGTTCCGTGGCTGTATTTTGTCCCCTTTAATGTTTTCCATTAAAAGGAAATCCATTACCATTTTCCTTCCTTGGATAGGAAAAACCTTATTGGAGTTTTTTTTTTCTCCCCTCCCCGTTGCTGTTCCTCAGCCTCTCGTCACCCTTTAACCTTTTCCTAAAATACATCAGCATTTTGGGCTTAAAATTCTGCAACGTAACAGACGTCGTAAATGAGTGCACGAGTAAAAAAAAACAAAAACAAAAAAATAGGGAAAGGGAGAAAAGAGGCTCCTAAACACATAAATCTGTGACAAAAGAAAAGCCCATTCTCTCTCTCTCTCTCTCTCTCTCTTCCGTTTACTGCGAAAGAAAGCAAATTGCCATTCGGAATATAAAATTCGTGTTTCAAACAAACAACGCAGTCATGTGGTTGTAAAATCGCTGCATAATTAAAATATCGTTTAGTCTGATGTTTTTCTCTCAACTTTTTTTACTTTCAAATTCTCGATTCAATTTCTTGAAAAAAGACTGCTACGGCAAAATACGATACGAGAAATATAGCTTTAATTCCTTAATCCATGATCGAGTCACAGAATAAGAATTTTTTTCCTATTCGTTCTTTTAGTTATCCAACAGGTAATCAAAACTGAAGTTTTTGCCATGAATTTTGCTCAAGCCTTATAAATAGTACATTTGGTTTAGTTTTATTTCAAATAGTTTAATTTCTTTCTGTTGGGCTTTTGTTCGCATCCAACAATCCAATACAATAAACTATAAGTCGTACTTCTGTTCGGATCAAATTATTACTGTTTCGAATAGTTCTTTGGTGGCCAATCATATTTTAGAATCTGCTCATATTTTTGCTAAGAATAGGCTCAGTCAGCTATGGAGAAATCAATTAAAAAATAAACTAGTAATAAGGTGAGCTGCAAAATGATAAGTAAAATCTTAATGAAGCAAAATTTGAAAAAGCTATTAATTTTAATGAAAACAATAAGACAGGACAAGAGATTGTTATCAATTTTCTCTTTTATTACACATACAGTACAAAAAATGTGTAAATACACGTAAGACACATACGCCCACATAAAGACACGTCACTTATAACGTGTGATCAGAATGGTTGTGCCTATGTATCTTGCAACCATAGGTTCTCGTTTAACAAAACTTCTTCATACACTTCGTCACTATCTTCATCGAAATTCATATTCTCAGTTAAAAATTTCTTAAGTGCGCTGTCCGATAAATAGCTTAGGTCCTCACTATCTTCTCTGTCGATGTCGTCAACAATAAAAGCAACTATACTAATCATGCCTTAATTAGCATATCGTGCGAAATAACTTTACATGAAAAACACTGAGAAGATATGAAGAGGAGCCACAAGAACATTATTTGTATCTAAATTATTTATTTAGTACTGAGATGTGGTCAGGTAAAGTACCAGGAATCCGCTGGCAGGATTCGGCTGATATTTTATTTCTAATTATCTTGAGGGTCTCAGATTGGCCTGCTTTTTACCCTCAGGAATGGCGCCGCTTCTGGTTTTGCCAATGTTATATAGTAGTACTATAATAGTACACTTGATGTTCCTTTCTTGTAAACTAAGAAGTCTCGCTTCTTGCATGCTTTCATAATTTCGGAATAGCTGAATTTGATGTCGGAAATAGCTGAATACCTGTCAATTTTCGGTGACATAACTAAATGTTTTTAGCTCGCTGTTCGAATATAAACTATGTTAATACCTGCCCTAACAATATTCCAGGTGTAATGAACGCGCGCGCCACATTTAAATATGTAAGTTGTTACCATAAATCCCTAACAATCCTCTGGGCAAAACAAGAAAAATTATGAAGTTTTTGTTTGTAAAGTAAAAATTTTTATTTTCTTCATTAAAATTAATAGCTTTTTCAAAGTTTGTTTCATTGAGATTTTACTTCAGAAAATGCAAATGATTTTATTTTGTAACTCACCTTAATTCGTAGTTTATCATTATTAGGACATCATAACATCTGCATTTCAAGCAGGTACGTATATTCAATTGTTTTGATATTTTACAGCTTTCCATACAAAGGTTGAATTCAGCCGTTCTATTTATTTGCAGAAGTATGGAACTATTTACTGGTTTTACCATAACCGTCCTCCAGTCTGTGCCCTTCATATCTTCGAGAATCTGTAAATAACTGCTGAAAATAATTCTACTTCACTATTTAAATAAGATTTGGTCATTGGCATCGAAGGTTAAACCGAGTCATATACTAAATGGGTTTTAAAGGGGCAAATTTTTTCAAAGTTATTTTCCTTAGAAGTTTAAGAACTAAGCGCTTATTGCACGAAAGAATGAAACTTCATTAGCAAAGCTTCCATGGTTATAAGGGCAAAGCTGCATCTACTGTATCGTACCAAAACATTTTATTAACAGACGTACGGAGCTGCTTTTTGATTTTGTTCATCTGTGGGTGTGTATCCTTCATATTTCCGGCATGCAAGTTAATATTCTATTAGAGTCTTCTAGTCAAGACTTAACATTATTATGAAATTAGGGCCGGAATTAAAGGAGCCAGTTTCCTTGAACTCATGCTTCTGCTACTTTCCAGTAACTTCCTTGGGAGGAAGGAGATAATACGCTTCAAAATAATAATAAGTTTGCTATTAGGATGAGGTCTTCAGACCTTAACCCTTTTTTTTCGCCTGTTCCCGTTCGAATGCATCTTTCTGTGCTTAAGAACTTGCCAAAATTTGGTAGTAGCATTTAAAAAAGTAAGTAGAATAAAAATATTGGAAACATATTGAAGTGCACCTCATGTTCAACACCTATAATGAACACTAAAGAATACAACAAGGAAACAGAGTTTTTACGCACTATAAAAAACAAATGGCACAAACAAAGTCAATGAGAAACTGCTCTCACATATTTATGCCAAAGATGAGTTAACTGCAAATCTGGCTCAAAACCTTCTATTTTATGCACAATTGACGAATACAAATTTTAACAGTTGCATGGCATTCAGTAGCTACCTCATCGTGATATGCTTATACTATCTTCGAAGCATGCAAGAAGAACCAGACATTCAGATAATTCTTCTTTTAAATAAATACTCAAAGATCTTTTTATAGGACTTTTAATTACCTTTAAAACGGTTTAGTTACCTTTTAGTTACTTTTAAAAAGGCAAATCGGATCATAAATAATGGCGGTTTTCTGAAATCATGATGAGGTCACCACTGCTATATGTCACACCCGTGCGCGAGACCATCGAAAATATTCGATAGCTACCCTGATAAAATAACCCTTCTCTCTTCCATCTTTGAAGCTGTCACGGATTGACATATGCTCTCCTAGTATCATGCTTGAGGACGTGCTCGAACGTTGAAATAAACTAAATAAAACAAATTTTAAGAATTGTTAATCACGATAGTAATTTAACAGAACGTTTTGATCTTAGTATGAAAATAAATGTTTATATCCTCTGATAAAAAGTATTTCACACTATACGCAATAAAAATTCTATTACACCATAACTTAAAAATGGTTCAGCCCAACTTGAGAATTTGTATCCGATTTTGAATAATGGTCTGTTCAATCCATTAATTTTAATTTTCAGCATTATTTTTAGTTCACTAAATTATATTGCAGTTCAAAAACAAATTCTTGGTATCTTTCTGTTGTATTATCCATTATTTCTAAAATCCCAGTTCTGTCTGTCAGTCCCTTTAGACTTGGCCCCTGAAAAAGAACCCCTGAAATCACCTTTTTGTGTTCATTCCAATTTCGGGCTTTTTCCCACAAAAATTTTTTAATTCAATCATTTTTCCTGCAGTTTTGTTTGCGTGGAGAAGTTTGGGCGTTATAGTTTTGTTTCGCCAGTTTGATTGTTATTGAGAATGGAAACAGTGAAGATAAAAAATTGTTGCACAGAATCAACTCTCAAAGTTTGTTTCAACAATTGGATTTTTTAGTCAACGGGAATACGCTATCTCAAGAAACGCTTAAAGAATTTTTAAGCTACACAAAATTTTCCGTGTTTTTTAAACGGGGTTTAACCCTCGTATTATTACTATAGAGCCTTTTATTTAGAATCACGAAAAGACATTGAATGATGATTGGTCTTGCAATTTCTTCATTTTAGAAATTAATCTAAACCAACGAATTAAATTTAATTCGTTGATCCAAACGAAAACAATTTTAGTTTCCGTTGTATTTGAAGAGAGGTCCAAGTGATAAGAATGAAATAATAAAATTAAGGTTAACATTTGCTCCTTAATAAAGTAGATTCTTTATAAGTGAACTGAATGCTGATAAGAGATATAGTTAAAAACTAACAGCCGTTAATTACTTTGTTATTTATACAAAATATAATCTATATCATTGTTCAATAATTTTTATATTATATACAATTACTTTTATTGTTAATTAAAGTTGAATGCCTGTAGGAAAATTACCATGATAAAAAATTGGAAAACCACAAAGTCCGAAATAATTTTATTTATTCTTGAACATGTCATTTTGCCAATTTATCGTGATTGCATAGTTACAATTATGTTATTATCACAAGGCATATAGATTTCATAAAATTATTAATGACACGAAATTATTTTATATTCAGTAAAGACATTCATGTTATATTATTTAGAGTTTGGACTTTTTATTACCATAAGTATAATAAATTTTATTGAAGCAGCCAAAATTCCCAGTAGTTTTCTAAATGCCTTGAAAACTGTTTTAGTAAAGGCGATTCTTGATGGATCTGATCTTCATGGAAAAACGATGATTTTGTGCATTGTCATCAGTGAGATCCTCTTTGCGGTATACCTTTTGCATTAAAAACGTCTCCCCTCCCCCAGCTCCTATCTAATGGACTCAGTCGATATTGAAAACTTCCATCTAAGAAATATGGAAAAATTTTCCAGAGAAAAATTTGATTTAAAAAGATTTTATGCAGTAAAAATGCTCAAATTAATTAAGAGAAAGAAACTAACCGCTTCAACTTTAGAAAAAGAAAAACTTTATTTAATGAAGGCCTTTTTTTCATTTAATGCAAAACTGATTGACATCTTTCTTATTCCAGTCGTTTAGAGAAAATTAAATTCTGAAATATGATATCGTTAAAACCAGGGAATAATCGCTTGAATGACAAAGAACAAATAAAAGAAAGGAAATAAGCTTGAAAACCGGAGGTCGAAGAACTTGAAAGGGTTTCCAAAAGGGAAAAATCAACAAGACAAAATGAAAAGAAGAATTAAACCAACAGAACAAAAGGTTCGAGGAGCGGACAAAAGTACTGAAAGACGCGAAGATGAATAAAAGAAAGCAAGAAGACAAAAAGGTCGACAGCAAACATTCTTCTAAGGAAGAACGCATTTATTAAGGGCGTGAGATCGAATAGGAGAAAAATTTTGTGGAAAGTTGGCTGAATTAGCATTCATTACGATTTACATTTTCTCTAAACAAATTAGTAATTATTAAGGACACTCTCCCCTTCCAGCAGCTTCCGGACCCAAACCTCAAGAAAAAAAGAAATAGAATGATTAAATTTATTTTAGCTACGATTATAATTTCCTCAACCGCATTTCCTAGAACCTGCATCTCATATTCTTCGCTTGAATGTAAGTTTCAATTTTTTAACATATTACATTAATACAAGGAAAATAATCACAAAATTTCTAATTTCCCCCATCTGTTTTATGCATACAGAGATACATCAGCAGAGCAAGGAAAGCAAAGCTCAACTGCAAAAGAGTGGATTCATGAGTGTCATTTCTACCAGCCAATTAGATTTTCTTACTAGTATTTCCAAATCAGGGTCCATCACTCGAGTTGTAATTCCAGATCTAGAACAACTAAACAAGCGTCTTAAATTTCAGTTGCAAATACAAGGGACATTTCGTTTATGAATTTGGTAATAAAGAACATAGTGAAGCATGTTCCTAATTCATATAATTTCTCTTATTGACTTGATTAATTAGCCTTCTATATTCACGCATAGATATATCGATACGATATTTAGATACGTAGACCGCTTTGTTTACAACCAAACCTGCGACATATAAATTAGAAAAATTATTTGCTTTCTTTCAAAAATCACGAGATAGCAACGGTCATGCTATGGTTTTTTATAAACGAAACGGGAAGTCTTTTTCTGCCTTCATGGATATACGGAGTTAATGTGTGATGAGCAGTATGCAGCCATTTTGTTCTATTTTTTGCCTTAAGAATTGCGGTATTCCTTCAAAGAGTTCTTTTAATCCTTAAATTAGTCCTCTTCAGTCATTTTACCATTTAGGATTTCTATTCGTAACCAAAAATTTTTTAAGTATCAAATGAGTATTGATTTAAAATGGTTTGATTTTTCTAATTAACAAGTAACCTGTGCTTCTCAAAACACTTTAAATCATAATTGGTTAGGGGAATAAAAAATGTTAATCGTTTCTGCTAAAGCAGTCGATGTAGTTTGAGATCTTTGTGTATTGCGATTACTTATAAAGGATAAATGAATTGCAAGCCCTAAAGTAGTAGCATGCAGCAGCTCTAGCGAAAATTTATTGAAAATTCAAGTATAAATAGATTTTGAAAGTATCAAATGGGAATATTTTTCCATTAAAGAATATTGACCTTATTTCTTAGAATGTCTATACTGCCTACATTTTTATGCTGCGTTTTCATTGAAGAAAAATAAATACTTCCAATGATTGTGTCGAAGTTTGTTCAAGGCCATAGAGTGGCAACACTTCTTGTTTATAGACTGCTGCAGTTTGCGAAGTGTGAATCCTTTATTTCAAAAGGACGGTTAATACCAAACAAACCAATCCTTTAAGTATAACGTGAAATTCACAATCGGTTCAACAAACAGCCGCTTCGTCATAAGCAAATTTACGAGTGGCGATAAAAAATTCGTAGAAGATGGTTGCATCACTTCTTGCGTTGGAATTTTCCCATAAACAAGAAACAGCATATCTACGTATATGACATTTGAATGGAACCTCTAGGCGGGCGTTTAAAACTTTGCACCTTCCTCTATCTAGTGCGCCAAATGAGTTTCTGTCTTTTACGAGTTTGTTTGAAATAAATATTGAAATTTGTTCTATCTTTTTTAATAACCCTCTATATTAATCTGTTGGAAAGACTAAAACCCAATGATTCTATATTTTCAATCATTTTCTGCTATCCGTCGAAATGTGCCTGCAAGAAACTTTCAAGATGGTCTTCCCATGTTAAAGAATAGGAAAGTCGCGCCCGGCAACAGCTGATGCGCATTTCTTAAATTTCTGTAATGTGGCGGCCCTGCCATTCCATCGCATATTTACACAGTACTATGGGAAGACAACCCATTTCTATTAAAGATATTCTACCATATCGCCAGACAACACCTCCACTGCTTCCATCCAGTTGGCTAAACACCACAACAATGCACGACCGCATGTGGCGAATAAATAACTTAATTTTCTATTTTCAGTCTTCTCCATTCATCATACAGCCTAATTCAGCAACTTCTGAATTTCCTTTTTTTCTCTCTTTTGTGACTGAAGGAAATACTCGTTCAACGTTCAAATGATTTTTGAAACGCTCGAAGGCGATTTTAAAACACGTCTCAAGAAGATGGCCTCTCCTCCGTCTTCGAAAACTGGAAGAACACGTTTGCACAAATGCATCCAGATGGATGGGGCATCTTGAAAAAAACCATATTCAGTTAGATTAAAATTAGTAAATGTAAACAAAAAAATGGGTTTCAGTTTTTTTTTAATGAAAAAAAAACCCCTCGTGTATAGGTGTCGATAATCTTGGATTCGTTACGGTAAGCACTGCTCCACCGAAAGAGTTGAAAGATTTCATAAGACAGCATTCTTCACGTCTGCAACTGGATAGTGGATTGATAGATTTTTATGCTATCATTTTTTGACCTACCATAGGAACCGGCATTTTTCAATTGATTTTTGTTCTCCCTCTGCACTAGTTCTAGTTTTGTTGGTCGTCGTTTTCATAGAGGCTGAAAACTGTTACGCACGATTATGTTTGAGAGCGCTCAGTAGAATAGATGCTCTCACTTTCAATTCCTGTCTAATGTTTTCTTGCTGCAGGAGCAATCGGTTTTCAAGAATGATATAGAACAAAGCTGACATCTTCAAATCTGTGAAATGCTATGAAAGGTTATGCATTTATTATGAACATTCTATATTTGTAAAGATGTTCTAAGAGCAGTTATAAATAACACTGTTTACCATGTCTATTCATCGTAACTTATACTTTTGAATCAAAACGTATCATAGCTTTTTAAATTCGCATCTTATTTGGTGAATTTTTAAAACATTTAGATTATTAGAAGTCTCTTTACTATAGAAGTAGGCTCAAATTTGATATGCAAAAAATTATGACCCAAAAAATTATCCATACTAAGTTATTTATAACTTTTTCCGTAACAGAAACATCGAAAGTTTACATCCCAAGATTATTACACGCTTTGAATGAAGACGACTGTCACATAGGAGATTATTTGTTAATAGTCTGCTAGGGTAATGGATAGGAACAAGTGTTTGCCGTATTCAAAAGTATCTCGACGCTTATGATAATTACCATGAATATTTATCGTAATTGTAGAAGTCAAAGAGGGATTATATTCATCCCTAAATGTCTATATGAATTTAGTTATCCAGCTTTTATCTATTTTTTTTCTTTTGCTGAAGTGAATATACATTTTTGGACCACCCTGTATATTAAATTCTTGTGTTTACGACATAACTTATTTTTCTTAGAGAGATAGAAAGGAAAGTGAATTTTTATAAAATAAGAAAAAAAGCTCTCAAAATGCTCTGGGCAAAATTTTAAATCGATTCCCATTATTTTACTTAAATCTGATATTTTCCACCAAATTTAGCTCTTATTTTTTCTACATGTATAATTAAAATTCGAAGAAATTTTTATGTATTGTTTGATACCGTCGCGTTTTAAGTACGCTTCCCTTCCAACAATCAGTAGCGAACGAGTCTAATAATTAAATCAACGTTTTTCCTCTTCCTTATTGCCCTGTCTAGCCTAACAAAATAACAATGCAACATGGTCTATTACTTTTTAATAAGGGAAAGCTATATTAGTTTTACTAACAAATGTCATTAAAACCACTACCTTTTATGCTATTACCTTTTTCAGTAACTATTAACTTGTTTAAGAATAAACAAGCTACTTTATACAGTTTCCTCATGACCATAATCCCTTTTGGGAAATTAAATTTTTAATTACCGTACAATGTTATTCGTTCTTGTGATGTTTACTCTTTACACAACTTCAAAAGTTTGTTTTTGAAGAGAACATTTATACTCATAATTAAAAAGATAAACAAATTCTCCATTCATTATTTGAGTTTATAAATTCAAAGGAATTTCGTCGAGCCATCGCTGGCGGTCGACCAGTTGAGTTCTCTTGCATCTCCACAGAATTGTTATTACACGTGGTTGACTTCCCAATGCGTTTCCTACCTCGAGCGATTCCTCAAAATGCCTTTCTCGGATGGAAAAGGTTTCCCAATTCATTCCATTTGAATATTATCGTTCATAACCCCATCGATTGCTTCAAAGAACGCAAATAACTAGCCTTCCTATTTCTCCGTTCGATTTTCCACTTCCAGTGTTGATGATAAACGCTATTTTGAAAGGAAACAGTTGGAGGAAAAATCTCCTAGGTAAACTGAGGACTCTTAACATTTCAATTACGTATTAATGCTAACTCCAAACGAATTTTTTGAGAAAATGTTTATTTAAAATGGAAAATTTAAAGTTGAGCGTAAAGAGACAACAAAATACACCTAAAGCGAATTCGATATGGAATAATTTCTATTGGAGTCTTTCGTATCGTAAACGGATTATGCCAATATTTATAAGTCCTATTAAACAAACGATTTTTAAATAGAGAAGCATTTCAATGATTCCCATGACAGCCAAAATACAGAACAAGATTCTTTTCAATTTCGCCGTTGAGCGAGTCTATGGATGATGCAGAGTGGAATTGTGCGTGTTCAAGACGCGTTACGAAACACGACGGACGTGCAATCAATATTGAGAGAATGGAACATCTGGGAACGACCAAATTGTGTGAAGAGTGCAAATTTTATTGTCTCAAATTGAAGTGACTAGTTGCGAAGTCTAAATGAGAACGTCCGGGAGTGAAGTTTACACAGAAATCGCTCGCGGAACGAAGCCATCTTTTATTCTTTTCTTGGCCTTTATTCCGTTCTCTCTCTCTTTTTTTTATTTCATTTCTATGGTAAATTTCTTTACATGCCATTACAAGTTTTATATTGAAACAGGGAAAAGCGTAGTCGGCAAGATATTAGAGCGAAAAGAATTTTATTATTGAATGATGCGACAACTTGGTGCCCGTTATTAAATCCATTTATCTAGCTGCATTCCGTAAAATTGCGAACCCTCTCCTAATAAATCCTTCTTTAAATTCTTTAACAAGGGCGCTGGTGAAGAAGGGAGAAAAAGGAAGAGGTAAATGCTACACGTTTTAACCTCCCGGGATTTAACAAATTACGGACATAAAGATTTTTTTTTTTTTTAGTTAAGTACTATCATGTGCCCTAGGAAAAATTTTCTAGCAGCATCCATGCGCTTTAAAGAAAGGCCTGGTATAGAACAAAAGTAAACATTTTAAGCAATTATTATTTTTTTCCGAAATTTCCTCATTTATCAATTACAGTATTTCCATATTAACCCGTTGCATTTTTGGAATTTGCGTACCTCCATGAGTCGCCGAAAGCGGATTAATACGGCCAGTCGCTTAATTAATATGAGGATTAACACGGAACGCTTATTTATGCACGCAATTTACGAGTGAAATTCCTGGTTAATTGCCCTTTTAAAAGTGTTTCATTTGGTATTGTCTGTATAATAAAATAAGCCATCCACATTTTCAAGTTCATCATTTTGCAAAGTTCCACGAATTCACGGCCTCGCAATTCGCCACAAAATGTTTAATGGCTACAGCAGAATAATCGTGTATGCGCACGCTGTCTACTGAGTTTAAAAGAGCCCCTATTCGGAGTGAATCTTCAGAATTAATAAAAAGAAAAAAGAAAACTAGAGAATTTGGCGTTTCTTGCATACGAAATCTTCAGGAAAATCTTACTCCATTTAAATAAAACAACGGTTTTATTAATTGCCTCAACAATTAATTGGCAAAAATAAAATGACCATAGTATACGTATATCTCTAGAGGTGTCTCAATTTCAATAATATCCATTGATATTCGAGTAAATATTCAGATTGATACAGGCGGATCTGATGAATCAAAATTATTAAAACATCTACAACACCGAAGAGTTGCAAAACTTTCTTCAGATGTAATTATGTATAACAACACCCTACAAGGTGTTGAATTCGATTTCTCTTATTTATTTTCTAGTGAACCATTTGAATTACAAGTATGAGGCATTATTTTTTTTCCCGTTTCCATTTATTAGTTTTAATTAACTGAATATACGAGATGTGTTTCAAAAGTAAGTCGGTGGTTATAAAATGAGAATAAATGAAAAAAATGAAAAATTTCTTAGCGTTTCCAAAAACATACATCCTTGCATTATGTTTCAACACCGACTCTTATATAATTATTATGTTTCATCATAGTCCTATTTGTTCCAAATACTTTAGATATCGTGAAACAAGCTTCTTCACCGCTGGACTTTAGCCAGTTTTGGACTTAGGTTTTCACCTCTTCATTTCCCTCGATTCGTTGAGACGCCAGACAATTCCTGAGGTGTAAAAAAAGAGATGCTAGATGGATGCGAGATCAATCCATGCAGCGGTGTCATTCCGGTTCAATCAAACTGAAAATATTCAGACAAACCCATTCTTAAAAGATATTATGGTAACTGTTCCGGGAGCAAATGGTGTGCTTTTGGTTGATTTCATGGAGCTTGGAAAAGCCATTACATCACAAACTGATTCGAGGAAACTGAATAGTTGAAAACTTCATTGCAAATTATTAAAACAACGAGTTACAAATTGTATCCACGCCAGAAGGGTTTGACTTGTTCACTTTGTGCAACGCTTTCTTCCTTTAAAAACTGATCATTCCACGTAACAACTTTTGTCAATTTCATAACACCTTTGTGGTGCATCGATTTTTTGGTAAAGTCACGAATCCAAAATGTTATCTAAAACTAATTTGAGTATTCCGTAAAGATTACATGCTGTACATCTAAATTACCAATACAGAGGAAGTTTAAATAATGCTTTTAATTGCTCTAATTGCATAATAAGTTTGAGTCTAAAAATATAAGCACAAAATTATGCGTGGCATCAAGGGGCACCTTTAAAACACTACTTTATATATGTATAATAAAATTTGATTTTTGGTGTTTTATTATATCAAATAAATAGCTGTATAAGAAATTATATACATTAATGTAAATTATCCAGTTGCTGCATGGATGCTCTTTTTATTGAATAATTAATTTTTATTAATCACAATGATTACCAATCTGCCTGTAATTATTTCATTATTCAACTTGTATCACAGATATTTTACTGCTTGTTTAAATTCTTTTTATTATTTAATGATGAGTTTTCCGTGCACACTTTTTGCCAAACGTTCATGATTTTCACCGAAAGTCACCCAAATGGTTGGATTTACAGTTTCGTGCAAACTTTTTGCCAAACATTCATGATTTTCACCGAAATTCACCATGAACTTAGCTTCGGACACTTTCCAGACTTCGTTACGAAACACGGAACCATAAAAATATGCTTATACCATAAATATTTTACCTGCAGTTTTAAAGCATAACGTAAAATTTCTTGTTCCCGGGAATATTTTGATCTGTCTACAAGTGCATGATGCCGGTCAAAGAAATCACTTGTATTTTTCAGGTGATGTACTCTGAAAAGCTAAGCAATTAGAATGAATTATTAATGCAGAATTAAATGCTTTTATAGTAGAATCAGCCTCCTTAAGTAATTTATGAAAAAGTATACTTTTCTTCAGTTGCCCTCGAAGTCCACATCCGTAAGTGAAATTACTTCATCCATTTATTAAGATTCTGGTATTTCACCTTAAAATTAAGCAAGAAGGCCTATAACGAATTACTTTCTTCTAGTAATGTGGAACAACTTTCGAGATCTATTTTCCGAATGTAAAGCGCAAAACGAGCACAGGAGTCAAATTAGGAAACAGAAGAGCAATGCCGGAAAGTAAATCAAATTGTAATTTATTTCCTAAAATATGAGTAAATTGGTTGTTGGCATTTATTGCTCCTTTACGAGAAACTCGTGTGATGTTTTTTTTACTCAGCTCATTTAGTTTGGCATTTGCATATCTTAATGACCGTTCATAACGTATCATATTGCCAGACAACCATTTTTCTCGTCGCATTATCATTTATCATCTGCCTCAGTTCGAATCACTGAGTTCGGAGTTTTGATCTCTGCTTTTTTTCACAGTCCGGTGGCTTCTGAAATGGGCAGTGGCGGCAAAGCTTTCCAACTGGGAATAGAACGGCGGCTCCGGAATAGGAAAACCAAACGTCTTTAGGAAGAAGAAAAAAAAATAGAGCTAGTAGGAGAAAAAACGTAGATGCCGTCTCGTTATGTCTCTCGTTTTGCCGATATATTCGATTTTATCCAAGGCTCATAAAAATCTAAAATAAAATACTTTATCTAGTTTATGCAACTAACCAAACAACCATTACATTACATCTACCGAAAAGCTGAGCGAAACGAAAAATGCTTCAGTAACTTTTATAAATTCTCCAAGGATTTCTTTCTAGTTTTAACAAATGGCAATGGAAGAATAATGATGTTTAACATATTAAATGGCAAGAATTGTAAACTAAAAAGTATCGTCTTTTTCTTGTAGTGTAGATGAAAATAATCTTGAAATGTGTCAGTGAGCTTCACAGAAATAAACAAAACTCTACCAGATGAAGCGTCGCCTCTTTAAAAAGCCAGAAATATAAATAAACCCGCCCACACACGTATAAGGAGCAATTAAAAAACAGAAACAGTTGCGCTGGAACAAAGAAAAGAGCTTAATTATGGAGAAAAGGAAACCTCCAGATGCTAATGCTTTAGAAGAGATGTCCTAATTTTACCTGTAAGTTAAAAAAATAAATAAAAGGACAATCTAAACGCAGCAGGAGGGTAAAGAATTGAATCTCTGCACATTGTGGGCGGAAAACTTCAACTTAAAGCTTAATAAAATTTTGCAAATTAAATGTTTTGACTAAACTCTTCCATTGCCTCACTACTTGCATGCGTGAGCGTTGAGCTCGGCAAGAATAGTTTAATTTAGGGAGCAGAGGGAAAGATCTCAACTTATTCAAAAAAGGTTATGCTAATTTTAAAAAAATTTAACAAAACATACAGTTTAATTATAAACTTAAAAATAATTTTGATCTATATATTTATAAAATTAGAACAACAACAAGAATGTAACTCGTAAAACGATTTTCAAATATGCTGAAAAGAAGAATATAAAAATTTGTTGTTTAATATTACAGTATTATTTTAATATACAGCAATGACGAAAACTGCATGTAAATTTACGTATTCGATTGCAGCATTCACACGAATCTTTCCAAACACGCGCGAAATGAGAAATGAAATGCTCTGAATGTTTTAAACTACTGGGCCAACCAATGTTCTTTCCACTGCTAGATCAAAGTTACCATAAACATTAGGAGAGAAAAATCATTGTTTCAAAGCATTGTCGGCTAAAATCTTTTAAGCATACCAAGGAGCTTTAGCTGTGACGCAGATGTAATTTTAAATTTGAATATTTCACTTTTACTTGCACTTGGTTTAAATAAACAGTGGAAATACTTTGATTCTATCCACATTCACATTTTATATATATAGGCCTAACTTTAATTACCCATTTTAACAATAGGCCTAATATTAATTAGCCATTTGTTACAATAGGCCTAACATTAATTAGCCATTTTTTACAATAGGCCTAACATTAATTAGCCATTTTTAACTATAGGCTTAACATTAATTAACCATTTTAACAATAGGCCTAACATTAATTAGCCACATTTAACAATAGGCCTAACAGCACTGAATTTTAAAACAAAATGAGCACGTGCATTGACAAAGCTTCATAACGGGCACGTGCTTCAAGGTGCCACCAACAATGCTTAAATGATAAACAAAAAGTAACACTGTATTCACTTATGACTCGTCAGTAGGAATCGATTGATATATTACATGCCCTAAGTTCATATTCTTAACATTAGTGCACCTGTTTGAAGGGGTCCACGAGAGCTCATCAAAAGCTGATATATAGCAGTCAATTCTTCCATTTTCACGTTTTCGTGCAAACTGTGGCTGGGCAGGCACATAAAGGTACTGATTAAGCTTGCATTCTTATATATAGCTTTAGCTAAAGCTCGTAATAAGGGGTCATTGAAGTACTTTTGGGGGGTCATTTTCTCGGACGTAGCATTTCGAAAATCGAAAAGAATGTCATATTCGTCTTGTGCTTGTCATTCCCGTTCGAATGATTATTACATGCCTTATATTACCAATAAAAATATTTAACGGGGGGGTTTGGGTCTCACTAGTCACGTGACTATTAGACCGATTTCAATCACAAACTAATCAGGTGAGCTCAGGAAGTGTCCTATCGAAGAGCAAAAGCAGAATTTGAAAAAGTTAAAGCGTTCTCGAGTAATCGTCGGACATACAGACGGACAGACAGACACACACACAGAGCGAAACCAAAATATGCTTTTCAGCATATAATAATGGGGAGAAAGAATTAAAATAGTTTTCGTTTAAACCTTTTTTATATTTTTTGGAGGTGCTTTTCGAACACAAGGGAGTTTTATATCAACCAGCTACGGGAAACCACTGTTCAAAGCAATGCTCAACATCTTTAGAACAACAGTTTCTAGTAGTTGATCAACTAAGATTGCCAAGCATGACACGCACCTTTATCTAGTTCAAAATTGGACTTCAACCTATATGAACCCATTACAGAGGAAATTCTTTTATAGTAGCATGGCCAAAATAAGGATGATTCTAAGTAATTATAAAAGCTCCTTCTTTAAGCCTTGTTAATAAAATAATTGTACCAGAATGTAGAGAACCTCTTACCTTGGAATATACCTCGTCATGGAATAGTTTCATCTTGGTACATATTGGAATTCGTAATTTAAAAAGGATTTTTACGAAAGACGTATACTTAGTAGCAGTAAAAGCAGGTATTCTATCTTGTTTTTATTTTACTGACACAGAAATTAGCAAGATTCTTGATACATTACTCCATCTAGTGGAAAATTCAAGCTTATTGAAAAAACTCTCCTGAAGAGATTCGGCTTTCCCTCACATCATCTGAGCTTTACGTATTGCTTCTTATTTTATTATAGGAGGGGGAAAAAATCAGAAATAATAATCTGACGAAGTAATGTGTGATAGGCTGCTGTTGTCGAAGAAAGAGTAACACAAATTGATAATCATACAACAGTAATACCCAAGGAGTTCACTTCATCTTCTAATTTAATCTTTTGTCGGACAGATAAACGCTTTGACGTTCCCATTCTAATGCCGACATCTGAAACCACGTTTTGCCCAGTTTGAGCATTCAATTTAAATATAATACTGCAGATACCAAATTTCCGACCAATAGGATGCATAGATTTCCGAGCATTTCTCCTGTATGTCATAAATTTTCGCTACTAAAGTCGAAGAACCTCATGCTGATCGTCTGTAACGCCTATTAATCCTGTCAGCTTTAAGCTCAAACTGTTACCAAATTTCACTATGAAAAATCAAATAGTTAAATTTTACTTAAAATATTAAAAAGCCGTCGTTCTTAATGCTGATCAAGATAAAAATACTAATGATTTACATATTATTTAGATTCACTCACAATTTAAGCAAGAAACGTTATAAACAACTTTTTTTGTAATCGAAGTTCCCATCATAGAACCATATTTCTGAAATGCTCATGACCATCTGTTATTATAATTTGTGAGCTTGTAGGGGATAAGAGATGTTACTAACCTAGCGAAAGAAAATCCAAAATTTTGGGCTGAACCTCGTAACATTTGCCGTATCCTTTGTTAATATATTATTTAAAAAATCAAACTTTTTAATAATCATACATTTCTAAATGGGTCCTTCATATTTAAATCACTAAATTATTTAATAATTTAATTTTTTATATTTCTCTAACTGAATTTAAAGGTTTCTCATTAGTAATAATTACTTCTAGTTGGTCCCTGGCTGGCGGGTGGTGAGAGTTGCTTCGTTTAATTGCTGCCTTGGGTATTGCAAATTTTTGAATAATCCTATTTAACTAAATTATTTAACTTTCGACAATTAAAAATTGATAACGCTTATTTACTGGATATTTTTAAAATTTGAAATCTTCATGGGTGCGAGGGTCCAGACGTATAATACTAGAAAACACGCTATTTTCTTTTGGAAATATAAAAAATCATAAAGTTGTTTGTGATATTCATTAATAAAATTTCTTAATTGCTCAAGTCCACGATAATACATTCTAGGAAAATGAGGCCAAGTAATTTTTGCAGTTTCTCGATCACCTGTCTAATTAAATTAGAAATTTAGGGAGCAATTTATGTTTACTTGTAAAATAATGCTCATAAATAATAAGTGGGACGTCAAACAAATTAATATTAATTAATTGTCAATAGCATTGCGGTCATAAATTAATAAGGTTTTCCTTATGTAAAATGAAATCCATAAATTTTAGAGTTAATTATATTTGATTAACATAATAAAGAGAGGGAAGATAATTTTGATATGTAGTCTAAATTTCTTACAACCAAATTAAGAAACGAGGTCCCGCCAACTTTCTGGGTCTATTTTGTTAATTCGATCTCCAAAGCTTTAATAAATCTAAAATAGGAGACGTAGACACCAACACGACGAAGAAACACTTGAGAACGAAGAGGGGGGGGGCTTGCCCTTTAAAGAAAGGCATGGGGACGAAAAGTCTCAATTCGAATTTTTTCTACTTTACTTTAACTGTACAGCTCTGTCAACTTTCCGTTTGTTTTCTAATGCTCTTAACAAGCAAAGGGAACAAGGAGTGATAAAACAAGAGAACTGGTTGATAAGTTAAGGTGACTGAATTCGTACAAAGAGGTGGAACAGCTAATATGCGTAGGCAGCAGGGCGTCTCAAGCCTCGCGATTCATCGACGTTGTTCTTCGTAGACCCGTCGATAGGTGTTCACCGTTGCGGAGCGAAGCTGGTTCTGGTGGAAAGCCCTGAAACGCTTTACGACGTTGCGCTTCCCTTGAACTCTAAGGCTTAGAAATTATTCTCCATTGAAAAAGATATTAAAATGTGGAAACCAAAGAATTTTATATCATGCTGTTGCTCTTTTTATATAATGTTTCTTTGTCTTTATGTATCCTTTTAAAAGAAAATATAAATACTTTGAGGGCGCACAACAATTTTATATAGAGGGAGATTGGTTAACGAGAATAAAGCAGTTAAAGGAAAAACTGGCAAGTGTGATATTTTTTCCCTTTGAAAATAATCGTAATTTTTTACAAGTTTTTTCTCCTAGAAATATGAAAAGACACTAAATAAAAAACAGCTCTTTGATATGGTTCTTGATTTTTCAGTCTTGTTGTAAGTTATATTAACGGTGTTAAGAACGGTTTATAGATAAAACAAGATTTAAACTAGACTAAGAAGGGTTTTTTTTTCTTTATTTTTTCTACTGTCTAATTTTAAAAAAATCCTAGTGTATATTCTTTTAAGGAACTTTTAAACTTATATCATCCATATTCTCAAACTCAATTTCAATATAAATTTATTAGTTTTCATTTTATATTTTTATATTAAATGCAAATATACTTGTATTGAGAATTTGACTGCTATTTCCGATCAATAAGTTGTATCACCGAGGGTGCATGAAGCAAACAAAAGAAAAGAGGAGAGTAAACCATTAATTTGTATCGGTGTCCTTTGTTATGTAAAAATTCAGGGATTAAGAAGTGGAGAGAAGAATTATTTCCTAAGCAATAATGGAGCAAACTTAAGCAATAACTAGATAAATAAAACTTGGAACGAATTCGGAAAGCATTCTATTTACTGAAAGAAATAACGGAGTAACAAAAGAGGAAAATCCCGGAAGTCTCTCATGTCTTTCAGCATAAACGTTAGAAAAACAAATGATTTTAAAGGCAAAAACAGCGATATATATATATTAATTGAAAAAAAATAGCATAAATATGATTGGTTAAAAAATTAATTTACAGATCTAAATATAAGATGTTAGTATGTTGTGAGCAATTCTTTTAAAAAATTTATTTGTTCTCATGGTTTTAACTTGCAATTAATTATTGAATGCGCTTACAGTTAATAACATTCTTATTTCTTGATTGGACAATAATCCCTCTTTGATATCAATTTTCTTCTTTGTAGCCTTAGCTTCCTCTTTCTTCAACGCATCGATTAATTTTCAAACAGTTGTGACAAGTGATTGTATTTTCAATAGCCTATGCCACTCTTCTAAATTACTGTTAGATTTAAGCAAATTATTCATTGTTCGATCATGAACATCGCAAGATGCAATGGGAAAGGTTGTTGGCACTCCGTGTCTGCTTCTACCTCTTCAGATAATTCGATGAATTTAGGAGGTAAGTCGTGATCTTCCCTCAGATCCTAAAAGCTTGCAAATCACAATATTTACAGGACGATATGCTGGTACAGAGAAACATCTAATTTTTAAATTCAATTCTTGATTTTCGTTTACCGTCTCTTGGATAAATATTTACACGAGCTTATTGTTTTATTAAAACATATAGGGGGTTTCTAAATTATCTCCCGTATTATACAGGTTTATTATTCAAAAACTAAGATTTTAACATGATTTTTTTTATTCACAAAGAAAAACTCTAAAAGTTTCTTAGCATGCCTTAATAAATTTCAATGTTGCCCCCCCCCTCCCCCATTTATGGCATGAAGGACGTCAAAGCGAAATTTGATTTCCTCCCATGTTCGGGCTAGCATTTTGGTGCGGTTTAATGCATGATCGAGTACTCGGACCTTTCATTTTCGCTGAAGACACCATTATCGCTGCAACCTACCTAGATATGTTGGTGAACTACCTGATTCCACAGGTGGAAGAACTGCAGCGCAAGACAGTCTACCAACAAGATGGAGCACCTCCTCACTGGTGCCTGCAAGTTAGGCAGTGCCTTGATACGAACTTTCCAGGACGATGGATTGGAAGGGATGGGACTATCCCTTGGCCCCCTCGCTCACCCGATGCGAATCTTCTGGATTTTTTCATCTGGGGATATGTGAAAGACAGAGTGTATAAGAGCAACGTTGATGACATTGAAACTCTCAAGAACAGAATAATTGAAACAATCGCTGAAATCATCCCCGAAATGCTAACCCGAAAATCGTTGAACATCGAATTTCGCTTTGACATCCTTCATGCCATAAATGGGGGTGGGGCACATTGAAATTTATTAAGGCACGCTAAGAAACTTTTTGAGTTTTTCTTTGTGAATAAAAAAATCACGTTGAAATCTATAATAGTTTTTGAGCAATTAATATGTATAATAAGGGAGATAATTTAGAAACACCCTGTATGTTTGGTATATTCTTCTAGCTTCTAGTTCAAAATCTTTCTGCATTGATGTGGAATTAAGATGTGGCAAATCTGCAACAGAAGATTCGAAAATAAGTGGTCATGTTTTAGTCTTATTGATTAAAAGAGCACATACATGAAACTTCTTGGAGATTAATGCAATGTAGTTGATAATAGATTTATTGGTAACAGAAATAAAGATGGGTATTCTGTTTTCATCATTTATGCTCTTACAATTATAAGGAAACTCTGACTAATGGGAAAACCTTCATGTCTAAACCACTGGTACAGACATATACAATAATCTGACCGCTTATCTCTAATAACGCATGTAAATTTTACTTGAATCGCTCATTCTTTCTGGGTGTTGCAATTTTTACACACGCCAGTGTTTAAGATCATTCTTATAATTGATGTATTAAGAAATGAAGTTATTTGTAAATACCATTATTGGGCAATCATTGACAGGAAAAATGCCTCTATCCCTACGCAACAGACATTTATTCTGGGAGCGCTTTCACCCTCGAAGCGCCGGAATTATATTCAACTCCTGTCAATGGGGCTAAAGAATCGAGTCCATCTACCAACTTCAGTTGCTCTATGATATAGCAATCTTTAAAGTAGCAAACTGATATAGAAGAGTGTGAGTAGGTCAGCATATGGAGCCATCTATTACATCGAGCGGATAAAAGCGTTCGACCCTAGGCATCCCAATCCAGGGAACTCGGATGGGGAAGGGAGGGTTGTTACTTCAAATTTTTTTACGGGCATGGATGCTTATGCAAACAAGAAATCATACTTCCCGTTCTTTCACAGAATATAATTATTTACCCGTAATTAAAAATGAATAAAACTATCCGTTCGTTGTTTTACTCATGATACATCTATGTGCGTTCAATGATTTTTTTTAAGACTTGAATGGATAAATACGAATATTTTCATGAATTCTTGAAATTATTTTTCTTTAATAATGGAGCTTAAATATTGGTAACAAATATTTAATTCCACGCGCAATTCAGATATATTTTTCAAATTCATATTCAAGTTTATTCAAATTAAATCCAATAAAGATTTTAATAATTCAATATTAAAAATTAATGAAAATATACAATTTTAAATGTATAAAATATAAAATTACTAAGTATATTTACAAAGTACCATCAAATCCAAATAATAACCAGTAATACATAAAAACAATATTACCCCATGTTCCGAAGCCCCATAATAAAACGTATATCAATCTAGCGCTAAAAAACCATGACTATTATAGACCATGGTAGGTTACCAAAGGTTGACCCCAACAGGCAAGTATGCCCAAACATAGGTTTAATGAAAAACAAAGAAAGATACAGAATTAAGAGAAGAAGTTTCAAAACTTACTACATTTATAGAACTTAAAGCCATTTTGAATCTTAAATCACTAAGTTTCAGATTAGATCTATAAAATCTAGTGGCAGAGAAAGGCCAGAGCGATCTGTAATTCTGGAAGTAAGAAATCCAATATTCTCCAAAAAGAACGGAGCCTCAAGATTACCATTAAGAACGTTAATTAAAAATCGTCGAATAGCAATATCTGTTCTGCCTAAAGAAAAGGAAATCTGATTAATAGAAGAAACCGAAGCAGATAGAGAATTAATAATAATAACTATAGCTAAAATCTTAAGCTCGAGTCTTGATGAGATTTGATCCATGTCAGTGAACCAGATCTGAAGACAGTATGTCAGCTTTAATAATACGAGTTAGATAGAATAAAAGAAGGTTAAATTTTACTAGGCCTTCTGATTATTCCAAGCATTCGTAAAGACCAGAATATAAGATTAAGAATGTTTTTTAAACGAGCACCTAAAAGAATAAGATATACCTAGATCGGTCGCCTTCTGCACTCTGACAATATTAATATACAAAACAAATTAAAATTCCTCGGATTTAGTTTTCACCCTATAAGCGTATAAAAATTTCGATAACTTATTTCGTAAACTTGAACGCGAAGCCTTTGCATAAAAACGTCAAATAAGATCAGCTTAGAGAGCAAAAAATAAAAAATGTCCAATTGTTAAAGAAACGAATAAAATTGAAAGGCGCCATCTCCTCCCCTCTTCTCGTTTTCAGTTTGGAACATCATATTGCATTAATTCCATTCTCCCTCCTACCGTCCTCGCCGTTTCTTCTTTTTTTTCTCTTGCTTGAGAAGCGATAACGGAGGGAAGTTCTTTTTTTCACCCTTTTCATTTGCTTCAATCGGCGATATTGTAGTGACGTCACGTCGGGTGGGCGGCTCGTGCCATAAATCAACAGCTGCTGTCAACGACGCTTGCACATGGAGAAAGCGACGACGGGTAATTAAAACAAGGACATCTCATATGTGCGCATCCGCCTCTTGTTCCATTCAAACCAGTCACAAATAATAAAGTCCGTTTTTATTCACCCATCGTTGTTTTTTTTTTATTTGATTTGGGAAAAGACACCAAAAAATCCTTCGAGCGAACAAAGATTTTCTGCTTTGCAGTTGATTAAAGCCAAAAAGAAATAAAAAAATCAAGTGAAAGAAATAAATGTTTCGATTTGCTCTTTGGCAATAGCATACATAAAAAAACAAATTTTGAAATAGTTTTCTCTTTTCTGTGCAAATAGAAAAGGAAAAAAAAATAACGAAGTTTGTTCCAAAACATCTCAAAGAAAAGATGAAGTTTGCAAAATGACCATTAAGTCAAAACTGAACGAATGTAAAAACGTTATATTTCTAGTTTCCAAAGCATTTTTTGTCATTATCAAAACTTTTCTTAATTTACATAAAGATTAAAAAAAAACTTTTTTGTAATATATAACTTTGTTCAAAGAAAATTCCATCAATGAGGTAGCATTAAAGCCATGATACATCAACACCTATAGCTAAATTAATGAACACTGCACTCTGACATCAACTCTAGGCTGAACTTATTGCTGGGTTGCTATTTAAGTGATATTTTCTATAACGTTTCAACAACAGTTCAAAAGGTTTCGGTGGCATTTCTACAAAATCAACTTCAGTCTAAAGTTGATTACGTTGGAGTTTTTAGTTATCGGTGTTGACACAGCGCCTTTGAAATTGTTACTCGCTCTGCAGTTTTCACTTTCTTCGAATATCCTAACATTCACTGCAATCGGTAAATCAAAAAGTCTGCGTATTGACAGTCAAAAAAAATAAAAAATAAAAAAAAATAAAAAAAAAAGACTGGACGATTCTGAGATTTTACTTTCTGTCGTTGGACAGGTTATTAGGACGTTCATTTTTATAACTGTTTTACTACGTCATGTATGAACAATTACGAAAGTTGACGTAATTTTGGAATAAATATTTTATTTTCTAGAAATTACATGAGTATTAAGTCCTTCCTCCATTTGTAATACTAGGCTAATAAGAAAATAATTTTTAAATATAAAAAAGCGATATCATGGTCTTAAACATGGATATTTTTCGATTAAGCAATATTAAAAAAAGAACTAAATAATGCAATTAATATAAGAATTTGTTTTTTCATAATTAAGAATATCAGTTCCAAGTCTTTATTTTTTCTAACAAACTTTAAGAATTTTGATTTTGCTCCCCCCTCCCCCAAATGAAAGAGCATTTAAAAAATAAAACATTCAAAAGTTATATCTGCGTTCAAAGTGATACATTTATTTGAGATTAACTTTTCTCTAAACATGTTTATTCCTTTAAAGTAAGCTCTTATATGTGCGCTTGCTTTCATTCAGCCTATCTTTGAACATGCATCAGTTTTCATGAAATTTAAGATACCTTGACAATCTTTGAAAGTTAATGAAGAAAATTCAAGAATACAACTGTATAAATGAAATAGAGATAACTTGAAACAATGCAAATTGACAGAAACTATTAGTTGTTAGACAATGATAATAAATACAGTAGCAAAACATCGATGTTTACGAAAGTTTTTAATTGGTGATGGTTTAGATTTTTTGTAATCACCAATGTCTTGTTACTGTACGTATTTCTATCAATTTGCATGTTTCAATTTGTCTTTAACACTTGATAGATTAAAATTCGATGAAATTTGTTGAATAGTGTCCGCCTAAAACAAAACGGAATTGCACTCTGTCCACTCTTTAGAGATTAGCACAGCGGTTCTCAACCTGTGGGTCGCGATCCCGTCGGGGGTCGAATAACGATTTGCCGGGGGATTATAACCATCGGAAATAATTTTTTTTTTGTATTCTAATATGTAAAACATGAAAACATGTTATTGTACAAATTTTTTCCATTGGTAAAAATTACAGTCGGGGTCGCCACATCATGGGGAATTGTATTAAAAGGGTCGCGGAGCTATAAAGGTTAAGAACCGCTGGCTTAGCAGAATTCTGTCCAAAATCGAATACAAGACATTCTGAAGAATTTAAAATTTTACAAAAATCGGTAAAATATCAAAATTTACATATAAGGATATGTTAATTAATGATATACTTCAACCAGCGAATCATGAAAACTGTCACTGCGGTACCATGGAAAACAGATAGAGTAAAATTTAGCCTCATAGTGAGCTGGCTCGGTGGCCGAGAGCGTTGAGGAGCAGGTCTTTCCGCTCTCAAAACCAGCGAGTCGCGAGTTCGAATCCCGCCGAGGGCATGGATGCTTGTGTTTATTTTCACCATCATCCTTTCATCCCAAACAGCTAGTCTCCTGGATACAAGGGAGATGAGGGCTGAAAATCCATCCATAAAATCCATCAGCCTCATAGTGAGGTTGCCGTTAAATAAATTGGTGGCCCTTAAAAGAGCTTTCTCTTTTTTTTTTCTTTTATTTTTGCACTTATGCGAAAAATTAATTTCCCTCGAAAGAATCGTAATACTTTATCGTTTGAGCACGTGTTGAACAAAGCGCACTTTAAGCAAAAAATATGAATGATAAATAAAACACCTGTGCAACGAGGCTAAGGCAGGCCCTGATTGGCTGATGAGCTTAGATAATGCCATGACAACGTGATCTATCGCAGAAGGAGACCAAGTGATTCTCATGACTTGTCTGTTCATTCCACATTCGATTCCAAATAAATTTGCAAATGAAACTGGCCAACAATTGCTTTTCTGCTAATCTCAATGTGTATTGGATAACATCTAAATCAGGATTCGTATACGAGTATCATTCGTTGGATGAAAACAGGGATACATATGATTTTTGATTTTGAACCTATTTTATCGAATTTAATTATTAATAGTGATCCTCCACTTTAGACAGAAATTTAATATGTTTTTTCATTATTTAATTAGTTTTAACATTTTATCAGAATGGTATAAAACATTAATTGACGACACAGGATATCTACCCCACTTAACTGGCTGCGATTGGGCAAAAGTGGTTTGCGCGACATAGAAATTCAAAACTACTAACTCAATTCTGTAGAAAATGATTCATTAAACAGTTTCAATTTTGATTATAGTCATTTGTGATTCGTATATCTATTTATCTGATCTCTACTCGGCGCTCAAGATGGAGTAATTTTTTTTTTGCGCTCAAGTCGAACCGATAAACGGTTAACAGAAAAAGGTAAAAAGCCACCTTCTGACAGTGCAAAATGTGATAAAAAGGCTAATTGGAGGAAGTAAAGGGCCACTGTAAAAATAGTCATAAAAATATTTTTGAAAAGTTCCAATTGCACACGTGCAGTTTAACATTTTTACAAAATGCGTTTTGTCTATGCTCGTGGTTTTTACGCTTACATTCCAGGGCATATATTATAAGTTCTAATTCACTTGCTCAATTTATTTATACCTTTTATGATGCTGGATATGACTACCTTTGTCTTCTATTACCAAATTTAAGCTTTAAGCGGTTAACGATATTGAAAACGGCAGATTGCAATATTGGCTGTAAGATTTAAATATCTCTCTTCCAAAAGATACTCTTTCAAAACAAAAAGTTATTTAATGTCAATCCTTGTTAAACGCCCCCCCCCCCCCCCATAAGAACTGAAGTTTTAATCGCTAATGAAGCACGATACACACGAATTCTCAGAAAATCTTTTCTGTGGCCATTTCTCTGAATTTCAAATTATTACCTTTGCTATGCAGAAAAATATTTAGCTCTTCGAAAAATAACCAATTCTTCCATGCAGTAAATGATTAAAATTAAGTATTTCAGAAAGGTGAAATGTAGATTTGCAAAAGTTTTCCAAATACAGACGAAGCACGGAGTACTAAACGTTGCCTTATTAAGATTCTCTACATTTATTTCACTATTTTCCTCTTGGCCAAAATTAGACTTGCGTTTGCAAATTTCATTAAAAAAACTAGATTCGGAAAAAAAACAAGTAATTGAGGAGTTAATGAATATATTAGGCACCCAAAGTGAAATATTAACTGATTTTATTTGTTAGTGACGATAAACAAAAAATCAAAAAAAAATCGCTATATTTTAATACATGTAGAGAATAATGGGTCATTTGATTCAAACTAGCCAGCTACTGTATTATATACTCCTTACAAAGTATGTTGGCCAAATATGCTGGGGAAGAAATATGTTTGTAAAGTGAAAGGAATTTTAAAGATCTCATTTTAGGTTTGTCATTTCTAGAAATTTTAATTAATATTTATTAATCCTGACTTCGTTCGAGTATCTGTCTTGCTTTGTTTGTGTCGAGTCTTCAATTATTATGACAATTTTTATTTATTTTTTTAATTCTGAAGAAATTGAATCTAAATAGACTTTGTATAAATGAATAAGTATGGTGCTTTAAATTATTGCACACCAAAAACAGAAAATTAAAGTGTCACTTTAATTTCTTACTAGCACATCAAATTTACTTGGCAGAGGCATCGTTTGAATTATTAATTTATTTATGTGTTCAATGCTTTTGTCTTCTTTAAAGAAAGTACCTTGCGCAACGATTCTTTTTCAGCATTCTTGAACTGGTGACGGTTATTTTCCTCTGGTTGCAGCCACTCGGAATAAAAGATGATTATTCTGAAAAGAAGCGGAACGTGATTTGTCATTGGAATGAGATTTCCATCGGTTTGGCGATGAATTATTGATTTCAACAACTCCCGGAGAGAAATCAATCTGACTGAATTTTATTATCTGAAACAATGGCTTGTCCTGGCATCCAAATCTTATTAGTTACTAAAGGAAACGTTAAGTGGAGTTTGCGTTCTTTCTTAAATCCCTGAAGAAGAATTTAATAAGCAAAGTCTTAAAATTGATTTTGGCATTGAAGAAGAGATCACTTTCAGCGTCTAATTAACGTTAGGCCTTTGGAGACGATTTCGATAAATCTTTCAACGGTGTGTTGTCACAACGTCGTTGTCCTGGAGTTTGAGAGAGTTTTTTTTGCGCCTTCAGCAATTTCCAATAGAATGCATATTTTATAACTCTTTCTCATGTTTCTAAAACAGGCTGCTTGTGGATTTTTTCCCTTTGACATCCAATAATGCCAAATATTTTTCCTCATTAGTGGAAAGACAATAATAGAGTTAATACCATTTCGGTTATTTTAAGAAGTTTAAATATTCCAAGTTAAAAACTAAAAGGACCTCGTGCGTCTACAACAATTTTAAAAGATCCTATGTCCTTACAGGATATTTAATGGTATAAACTCTTACAACAAGAGTTTCTATATTTTCTTACATTCTTCAAGATGATTTATTCAATTTTAATTAAGAATACCTCTTTACCTACATTAAGAAAATTTGTTACAGCAGTGGATTAGTTATTATTACAATAACATCTTAGATTACATAGCCTCAATGCTATTCTAAATAAAATCTTTGATTCTAAGTTTGCTACTAAATAAAGTCTCGAATGAGCAATCTCATGTTGAGCAGACATAAAATTCACGTAATAGAATTACATTATTCAAATACTCGATACTACTATTATCCAAATAAAATTTCGATTAACCTCAAAGAATGCCATTTGTGTTCATCGAATATCTCTACTGGATTGTTCTCTTTGAACATTTCATTCAATTACTGGCAATGACCGTCCTGTTCTTTTAGATTGTCATTCTTTACAGCCTTTGGTAGAAAAAGTGATCTTCAAATAATCTGATTTCTAGCTTTACATAAACGATATATCAATATTTTATTATTGTTATTATAAATTTCAAATATACTCCAGAACAAAAACTATTACAGGAAACACTTTTGTTTTATGCCTATTTTCTCCCTTTTAGTATTACAGCGTTCATTAATGAACAGGATGAGAGGCACCGTTTAGTCGATTAAAAAATGAAACAGCAATGATATTTCTATGAACTCTTAAAGAGTATCCAGGAAGTACCCGTCCATTTACTTTTTTCAAAGGCTATTACAATTAGGATTTCAAACTTTTGTAATTAGGTCTTTAATATGGATGCGTTAAAATACACAATATTCATATCCCCTTTATGCAATGTCAATTCAAACTAACTTTTTTCATATTAAAGATAGAAGTATATTTCAATTATAAATGGTAGAGCATCGTCTAATTACTCTAAACTATTGACAAAGGCAATAATTTATTAGTCCAAATTAAAAGAATTCTCATCAATAGCACAGATGCTTTGAATTAAGAACTGGTGTTGCCCTGTTTGTTTCATTTGACAAAATTAAGGTAACTTCTTGTATCTAGCAAAATTCAAAATATAAATGACAATTCCAACATAATAATACCGTATTTACTAACAAAGTAATTGTAGGATTGATCAAGGCAGTGCTCGACATCCACCTCAGAAGATACAAATTTGAGCTCTTGTTTCAATTAGCTTTTCGACATCTTCTAGCCTGTGTGTGGGGGCGTGGGGGTGTGGGGGTGTGTGTAACAATTGCGATTTCATCTTGTTTCTATCCATGGAGTTTAGAGGGGTTTCATAAACTTTTAGATTTTACGTAGCCCAATTAAAAAATGAAGGAAGACTCAAAACCTCTTGTCCATATGAGAATTTACACATTATTCAATCATGCTATGGTCGTCATTCCAGTGGTTACCAAATTTTCTGAAGATAGTCTCCGATAATAAACTAGTAACCGCAATTTTGTATGTAAGCGTGGATTAAGGTGTTAGCTCAGATGATTATGGAATGTACGGAAGCGATGACTAGTGAGAAGGTGCCCCGTCATGATGAAGCCGCATCTCTCGGAAAGCTGTTAGTGGAAGCTAATCAAGTAAATCTTACAGCACCCATGAAGAATGAGATCTCGGTATTGCTGAGCACTTAGGTTTCTCTCAAAGAACAATGGTTTCAAGATTCGTCTATTGTAAATGTCCCATCAAATATTGGTGTCGCATCTGTTGAAGCCACTGAAGGTTTTTATACCCAATAGTCTTGAAAGCTACAAGATTTTGAACAATAAATCCTTATTGTCATCTGCTTGAATGAAGATTCAGTTACAAAAAAATTATTATACTCATAGTTTATATTATGCACTACTTGATGACAATACACGTGATATGAGTAGAATCGATGTTTATGAAGAATGTTCCATACAAGATTTACTAATACCAAATTCTTAAGAAACAGATTTAATACTTGCATGAGGCTCATTTATTACTGATCGAAGAACATTAGCTGTTGTACGAGGCCCTCTAGGTTGCGGATGTCGTAAGACACTTTCTGTATCACGATATACAATACTCATTTCCAAAAAAGTTGGGACAGTGCAAAATATATAGAAAAAACAAAAAGGGATGATGTAACAAAACTTTCTCGCGAATACAAAATAGCAGATACGTTTATGAAATGACATAAATATACTGTGTGCACCAAAACATTTTGTATCGTGGCCGGGACGTTCATTTTGAATGGGGGTGTTGCAACACGTTCCAAAATAGTAGGGACATACGTTGTAGAAAGCGCCGTTAGTAGTGGAACCTTCCGAATTGTTCGGGAATAATCTAGAATGATGACGTCGTACTACATTCCGTATAAATAACAGTTGCCATCCGTCGTTCAGGTAACTTATTTGGAACGATGGGTCGAGGCAAGCCAGTTAGCGAAGATCTTCGTGTTGAAATCATTCAAGAATTCACAAACAACGTTTCTCAGCGTGCAATAGCCAGAAGATTTAACCTGTCATCATCTACAGTACATAATATTATCAAGCGCTACCGAGATAGTGGTGAGATCACAGTTCGGAAAGGCCAAGGTAGAAAACCTATTTTGAATGCTCGAGCTCTTCGGATCCTCCAACGTCACTGCGTCACGCATAGGAATGCTGCGATTACGGACATAGCCACGTGGGCCAGCGATTTCTTCGGGAAGCCATTATCGTTGAATACTGTACGCCGGTGCATCCACAAATGCAAAGTTAAGTTATACTGTGCACAACGGAAGCCATACATCAACAAACGACAGCAACGTCGCCGTCTGATATGGGCTCGAGCCCATCGCAATTGGTCCCAAGCACGCTGGAAGAACATATTGTGGTCCGATGAATCAACCTTTACGATTGTTTACGGAAACAAGAATATAACTCGTAAAACGATTTTCAAATATGCTGAAAAGTGGAATATAAAAATTTGTTGTTTAATATTACTGTAATATTTTTATATACAGCAATGGCGAAAACTGCATGTAACTTTACGTATTCGATTGCAGCGCTCACACAAATCTTTCCAAACGCGCGCGAAATGAGAATGAAATCCTCGCACGTCTAAATGTTTTAAACTACTGGGCCTATGTTCTTTCCCCTGCTAGATCAAAGTTATCATAAACGTCAGGAGAGAAAAGCCATTGTTTCAAAACATTGCTGGGAAAAATCTTTTAAGCATTCCAAGGAGCTTTAGCTCTGACGCAGATGTAATTTTAATATCTCACTTTTACTTGCACTTGGTTTAAATAAACAGTGGAAATACCTTTGATTCTATATGCATTCACGTCATTTTAAAATATAGGCCTAACTTCAATTAGCCATTTTAACAATAGACCTAACATTATTTAGTCATTTTAACTGTAGGCCTAACATAAATTAGCCATTTTTAACAATAGGCCTAACATTAATTAGCCATTTTTAACAATAGGCCTAAGATTAATTAGCTATTTTGAACTATAGGCCTAACATTATTTAGTCATTTTAACTCTAGGCCTAACATAAATTATCCATTTTTTACAATAGGCCTAACTTTAATTAGCCATTTTTAACTATAAGCTTAACATTAATTAGCCATTTTTAACTATAAGCCTAATATTAATTAGCCATTTTTAACAACAGGCCTAACATTATTTAGTCATTTTAACTATAGGCCTAACATTAGTCATTTTAACTGTAGGTATAACATAAATTAGCCATTTTTAACTATAAGCATAACATAAATTAGCCATTTTTCACAATAGGCCTAACAACGTTTAGTCATTTTAACTGTAGGCCTAACATAAATTAGCCATTTTTAACAATAGGCCTAAGATTAATTAGCCATTTTGAACTATAGGCCTAACATTATTTAGTCATTTTAACTCTAGGCCTAACATAAATTAGCCATTTTTTACAATAGGCCTAACTTTAATTAGCCATTTTTAACTATAAGCCTAACATTAATCAGCCATTTTTAACAACAGGCCTAACATTATTTAGTCATTTTAACTATAGGCCTAACGTTATTTAGCCATTTTTAACCATCGCCCTAACATTAACATATTTAAGAATAGGCCTAACAGCACTGAATTTTAAAATGAAATGAGCACGTGCATCAAGAAAGCTTTATAACGGACACGTGCTCCAGGCTGCCATCAACAATGCTTAAATGATAAACAAAAAGTAACACTGTATTCACTTATTACTCGTCGGTAGGATTCGATTGATATAATACATGCCCTAAGTTCATATTCTTAACATTAGTGCACATGCTTGAAGGGGTCCAGGAGAGCTCATCAAAAGTTGATATATCGCTGTTAAGTTCGTCCATTTTCACGTTTTCGTGCAAACGATGGCTGGCCAGGCACATAAAGGTACTGATCAGGCTTGTATTCTTATATATAGCTTTAGCTAAAGCTCGTAATAAGGGGTCATTGAAGTACTTTTTGGGGGTCATTTTCTCGGACGTAGCATTTCCAAAATCGAAAAGAATGTCATATTCGTCTTGTGCTCGTCATTCCCGTTCGAATGACATATTACATGCCTTATATTGCCAATAAAAAAATTTAATGGTGGGGTTTGGGTCTCAATAGTCACGTGACTGTTAGACCGATTTCGACGACAAACTAATCAGGTGAGCTCAGGAAGGGTCTCTATCGAACAGCGAAAAAAGAACTTGAAAAAGTTAAAGCATTCTCGAGAAATCGTCGGACATACAGACGGACGGACGGACAGACAGACACACAAACAGAGCGAAACCAATATATGCTTTTCAGCATATAATAATGGACGCCGTACACTCCGGACCAAAGACGAAAAAGATATTCCCGCGTGCTACAGGCGTTCGGTACAGAAACCACCGTCTGTCATGGTCTGGGGCTGTATTAGTGGCCATGGAATGGGAGACTTGCACATCTGCAATGGCACCGTCAATGCTGAAGCGTATATACAGATCCTGGAACAAGCTATGGTGCCATCTAGGAGGCGCCTGTTTGGACGACGTCAGTGTATATTTCAACATAACAACGCCAGACCGCATGCAGCGCGCATAACTTCTGCATGGCTACGTCGGCAGCGCATTCGTATGTTGGATTGGCCCGCTTGCAGCCCGGATCTGTCGCCTATAGAAAACGTTTGGCGTATTATTAAACGAAAACTACGACAGCGACGACCCCAGACAGTTGAACAGCTGAAAACCTATATCCAACAGGAATGGGACAGAATTCCGGTCACGGTGTTAGAAAGATTGGTGTCATCGATGCTCAGAAGATTACTGTGTCATCAAGAGGAGAGGTGACGCCACACCGTGGTAAATGCCGTGCTGTCCCAACTTTTTTGGGAGTGTGTTGCACGTGCCAAACAGGAAAACTACCTGTATCTTTCTTTAAGCATATAAGATATGTGATCCCATGCCTAATTTATCGTTTATGTATTGTAATGTGTTGAAATAAACGGCAATACAATAATCCAAACAAATATGTTGGAGTTCTTCTTATATGTTGCACTGTCCCAACTTTTTTGGAAATGAGTATTGTACTTGAATTTGTCTCCCAGACTTGTCGTGGGGGATGCCTTCGAAGGGAAAACTGTTGCTTGCTAACATTTCACTGACAGGATCCTGAGCTATTAATCTATTTAGATCTTAGATCGCGGAGGATGAAGACATTGTGTTCGAAATTTGTATCCGATCTTTCTTTTGCATTTTTGTCTTTGTTGATTAGATGTTCTGCTTGTTTTGGCTTGTACTTGGTTTAGGTTTAGTTGATAAATAGCAGCAATCAAAGCGTGGATAGCGAACTGTCAGTAATATTTAACGGGCATGATCTATTCCGTTTAGGGCACAAGTCTAACAGCAGTTCCGAGTTAATTCATAATGTTTTTCTACATCATGTTGTGTTTTTCTTTTTAACAGCGTTTATTTCTGCTTGGATATTTTAGCAGACTGGTTTCAGTTAGGATAGTAAACCTTCGAATCATTTTCTGAATGGATGCTTCTTCTTGATTAGTGACTTACTCTATTTCAAGTAAACAGTCCATATAATTACATCATATGTACACATCCATTCCCCTGCCTGAAACTGTGAATCCTCTCCTCAGCGCTGATGCTCTTTAAAATGTTGGAGGGGGGGGGGGGGGAGGGCTCGAAGTTGAACGAAAACACAACTCGTAGGAACTTTTTTAAACCGCTAAAAGTGGGTCCATTAATTCGCGTTGTATAGCTGGAGGCGATGCAACCTGGAAAGAGTTTGGTTTGTGTTTCTTCTTAGGTATTTATATGATACGGGATGCAGGTTACAAGTCAAGATACAAATTTTTTACTTCAAATTCTTTTCTCTCGATAAAAGGAAAATTTCTTCAGTAAGGTCTCTCATATACGCCTGTATTAAATATATCATTTGCCAATTTTGATTATTCCTAAGAAGTTTTCAGATATAAAACTCCTTTCGTTCGCATGCAACCGTTTACCATCAGGATTTTGAAATACTGACATCTTTACAATTTGATCTAATTATGGTAACTGTTGCATCATTAATTCCCTCACATGAATACTACCACTATCATTACTAGAGATTTTGGAAATGTGCCTTCGTTATCGCCGAGCGCGACTCCTCCATTCTTTAGTATGAGAAAACGATTTTAAAATGCTCTCGGATTTGAATCTGGAGAATTTGGAGGCCAAAGCAATACCTTGAAATTTATTTTTTGTTCAACGTGAGAATAGATAAACCCTTTGAGAATACGTAGTCAGATCGATGTCAAAAGCGCAAGTCAGTAAAAAACATTGTATATGCGAAGTGAGTTGTTCCGTTGCCAATTTTTTCGAATTTTTTTTTTACTCTGACTTCAGATTCGGATAAAACATTAAAAAGTAAGTTTATAGTAGGCACACATGTCCTATCTATTCGGAAACATGGCCAAAATGGTCGAAGCTTGGTCAAAATTTTAAGTATATGCTGGATAATCAAATAGTATTTCACAAGTCCATCTAATGATACACTATCTTGCCAAATTTTACAAAAAAATGAAGCATTCCCATGCAATTTAAATGTTATCGTTCATCCCAACACTACACAACAGGTGGCTTGAATGCTGTAGGATTTAAAGTACTGAATAGGAAAGTAGCGACACGCCGTCCATGTTAGTGCAAAGAGCAGCTTTGTCGTCTGCTAACAAAACAAAACATTGACCCATTTAAATGACTTAAGTACATTTTTGCTTGGCTTTAAAATTTCACTTATTTTCTTTTTAGGTATACATTCATTACAGTATATCATTACACATTATTTTTTTATTTCTTAATCTAATTATTACAATTATTTATGCTATATTTTCTACGAAATTCTACTGCACAACAGCCAGTCATACTGATAAAAAGTCGTTTATAAACACGGTCTTGCCTATCCTACATGTACCGAAATTGACTACTTTGCACTAAAACGGCGGAAAGGCAGTCACGTGATATTGATCAGGCTATGGGAGCCTTAGGTTGTCGGCATTTGTAGCGGAAAAGAGTGTCGCTACTTAGCTATACAGTACTTTAGTAGCATTGGCTCAAAGAAAGCAGCTTTCGGGCTTCGATCTTGCAGGCAAAAGTCTTAGAGATACGTCAACCCTGCTAAACATACCCAAATCATCTGGGCGTGGAAGGATAAGGGTACGACAAGTGTTCAGCCCAGGACCGAAAGCCTCAAGATTATGTCGGCCAGAGACCGAAGGACGTTTCGCAGAGTGGTCACTGCAAACCGCACAACATCGGTTATTGGACAAGAGTCCATTGGGTACAACTGTTCGCAGGGAACTGAATTCACTGGGTTTTTCATGACAGAGCTACGGCCCACACCCTCCATATGAGCATCTGCAACGCAAAGAGGAGATTGCAATGGTGCATAGAGAGACGTCGCTGGAGCCATGGAGAATGGTTGAATGAAGTGGCAAGTCACGATAAACAAACTGGCAATCGGAAGGATTTGTGTATGGCGAATGCCCGAAGAACGTCATCTGGCAAGCTGTGTAGTATCCACAGTGAAGTTTGGCGGAGGGTCAGTGACGGTGGGGGTGGTTTTCGTGATTTGGTCTGGATCCAATTGTTTCTGTGGCTGGTCATCTGAATGCGGACCGTTGACAAGACATCCTGGACAACGCCGCACTCCCTGCTCTCTGGGAGCACTTTGGAAAGGGCCTTTTTCTCTTTCAACATGATAACGCACCTTACCATAAACCAAGGGTTGTAGGCAGATGGTTTGATGAAATGAGGGTGCAAAAACTTGACTGGCCTGCACAGAGCCCCGATCTCACCCCCATCGAACATCTTTGAGCATCGACTGCGCGCAGGAGCGGAGCCCCAAAATTCTGTGACTGAACTGTCGGAGATACTTTTGGCGGAATGGCGAAAAATTCCTTTGGAAACATATCAAAAACTTGTGAACAGTATCCCCGACAGAATAGAGGCTGTGATAGCAGCAAAAGGTGGACCAACTAGATATTAATGTACGGGTCGTACAAATGAAAACGAAAATTTATGTGGGGGAAAAAAAAGACGACGTGTAGGATCGTAAGTTTTTGTTTTCAACAATTGCGAAAACCCCACGTGCAAATTGAACGATAGGTTGCAAGTGTTTTATCACGTGAGAAAGAACGATAGCTCGCGCTTCGAAGCTCTGCGAGTGATCGCTTCGTCCAAACATCAAAATGGAGTCAACGAAACAGGAACAGAGAGCAGTAATTCGTTTTTTGACATGTGAAGGAGTTTCAGTTTCTGAAATTCATCGTCGAATGCAGAACGTCTATGGAAATGACTGCCTAACCTTCACTCGTGTTTGGGCATGGAGCAAGAGGTTTTCGGAGGGACGGTCATCATTGCAAGATGATCAACGACCTGGACAAGCAAACCGCGCCATCACGGATGATTCCAAAGCCAAAATTGACGCTGTCTTAAAGGAAAACAGAAGAGCGACAAGCGATGTCGTGGTTGCTAAAACTGGCCTTAGTTGAGGAACTGTTCAGTCCATTATCAGGAACCATCTGCACTACAGAAAAATCTATGCACAATGGGTCCCGCATCATTTCACATCAGAACGACTTGGAGCTCGAATGGCCATGTCCCTGCAACATTTGACTCGCTATGAACAGGAAGGAGAGAGTTTTCTCGACAGAATCATTTCCAGCCCGAAAGCAAACGTCAAAGTCGTCAATGGAAGCATTATGGGTCATCACCCCCGAAAAAAATCAAACGCAATCGCAAACACCATGGGGAAGGTGATGTTGACCGTGTTTTTTGATCGCAAAGGCCCGATTTTACTGGACTTTCTTGAAAAAGGCGCCACAGTTAACGCAGCACGATATGGGGAAACATTGAAGGCACTGCGCGCGGTCATCAAATGCAAATGTCCTGGACTTCTTACAGAAGGAGTACTTTTTCTCCACGACAAAGCGCGTCCTCACACTTCAAAAGCAACGGTAGACCTCATCAAAAAGTTCAACTGGCAAGCAATGCAGCATCCACCATACAGCCCTGGCTTATCCCCATGTGACTTTCACGTGTTTGGGGATCTCAAGAAACATCTGAAAGGCCCCAGGTTTCATTCGGACGATGAAGTGAAAGAAGAGGTTTTGGAATGGTTCCACATGCAACCGAAAGACTTCTTCCATAAAGGAATTACACGCCTTGTTACACAGTGGGATAAATACCTTAACGCATTTGAAGAGCATTTTTAAATTCCTTGTATACACTTTGGATAAAATAAATAATAATTTTCGTTTTCATTTGTACGACCCTTATACATGCATTTTTCTAAGTGCTCACTTTACATCATATTCTCGAATCATTCTAGGACAATTCGTGCTAGGTTTGAAAAGGTTATTGCTTCCAAGGAACATTTTTGCCACGAAGAATGTAGATGGTCCTCAAAGATGTTCAAAAGGTGAACTCATTGCAATAGGGCTCGCATGGGTCATCGAGCACAGGATTTCCCAGAAGAACGCCCTTTCCATCGACTTGCTTTTTTTTGGTGCCATCTCTTCAACAGGTAAATGAAACGTTTGTGCACGATTTTCACGTGATGCAGCGAAAACTGGGATTCATCGAACCAAATTATTCTCCATTCATTCACATACAGCTATGATGTTTTCGCGTGCCCATTGCAGAAGTTATCAAAGGTGGACAGAAGTTAACAATATCAATCACGTAAGCCTGCGGTTTCGCAATGCGCTCGCCTGATACACTGCTTCTATCACATACGTATGTGGTTTGTGCTACAGTAGCCATTCTGATGGCTCGTAGTAGAGGTTAGGTCTTTGCCGAACTCGAACATTTTAGAGTCTCGGCCGCCGAAATATATTACAGTTCGCCTTTTTCAGATCACTGTGTCATTAGGTACTAACAACGGCTGACCCTCATTCTCTCCTATATTCAACACATCCAAACCATCAATTAATTTTTTTTTTAATTTCAAATTCTTTGAAATATTCTAATTCTATTTAGAACCGTTTCTTCCTTAAATTCCTCGTGAATGAGTGAAATGTAATGTATAGAACAAAAATAACTCCTTGCGTGTATCTGTTAAAATTAGTCTTTTTTCAAATATAGATTACAGGTTTCAGTAAGGTTTCAAATTAAAAGCTTTTCAATTCAAAAGCTGAAGTTTTCGAGCGAATGCTCGCAGGGGGCTCGCGGATCTACACCCACACCAACTCGATTTTAACTCAACTTCAGCTTTAAATGATGCGATGTGAAAGGCGAACATATATAACTTATAATAAAAGCGCTAATTATAAATAGTTTTATTTGTCAACATAAATATGTTTAGGAGCATATTCCCAGGAATATTTATAAATATCAGACTAATGTATTTATTAACTAAATGTGTTATCGCTTACTTTAATTTAGATAATTTGATATTCGTCTGTCAGTCTTATATAAATAAACATAATAGCAGTATACGATTTCAATGTCCTATACACAAACAACTCCTGTATTTATTCGCCTTCTCATTCTAGCATGATTGATGTTGTTGATGATAATTATCTCGCCGGCAATTTCTCATTTCTCAAATGGGGTTCCATTCGATATGAAAAAAAAAGAGGACGGACGAGAAGCACCTCCCTGCGCTTGTCCCTTCTTTTGCCCACCTCTCTCTCTCTCCCATCTTCTTGGCCTCTTCTATTAATAGTCGTCGTGTTTTCATCGGTCTCTCCTCCACCCCCGCCGCACACTGATATTAAAGCTTGAGCGAAGAACTCTTTCCATAAATTCTTCGTTCACTCTTATGGATTCCTTCTTCTTGCTCGAGTAATGATGTGATGTAATTGAACTTTGCAGTGAATCGCGGGAAGACTTGCCACTTTACTGGCAGGACGTGATGCTTTCACCTTTTCCTAGAATAGAACGTTCAACCAATTATTTACATAAATAATCACCTTTTCTTGTGTAGGAGGCACAAGAGGGAGAAACATCGAGCGACTCCTGGATCTCTCATTCATCGATTCCCATGAAAGCATACCGATTTAGAAACAAAGCATAAATATTAACGAATAACTTGAAAAGATCGTTTTTAATTTCAAAACTTAAACCAAAGTTTTTGAAAAATAAAAGAAATAGCACAAATTGAGAAATTATTCAGGATTTCTTTTTCCTAATTACTAAGGCTGCTAAGTAAAATCTGTCTATCATAAATTTTGCATTTTTTAATTAAAGGGGTATTATCTATTGAATTAAATTAAAGTAATGCAAATTTCTTTCTTGACTACCAACGGAAACAACTTATTAGGTTCCTCACTAAATCCTTATAAAAATTACTCTACTCTTGAAAAATTAAGAACACTAAGAATAATCTCAGTTTATGAAAGGACACTGATAATAGAACGCATAGGCTATCTATTACCTAATACAGTATAACCTCGATAATCAGTACATAGTGAAATCCGGACAACTTGATAATCCGGACAGATTGTCTGGTCCCGTTTTCATTCAATGTAAAATAACACAAAATACCCTCGTTAATTCGGACAACTCTATATTCCGGACACTGGACAAGAATTTCTAATTCTTCCCATTGAAGTGGCACTCATAAATCCGGACAAACTGAGAATGTGTCAAAAAATAATGCAGTAATTCATTTAATACAGTACTGCAATGCTTTAATTTGACCACTGACTAAATGCTCTACGTTCTTGAGAATGTCACAGAAAAAAAAATGTTCATAATCGAAGAAAAAATTAACCTCATCAACGATTATAAGAAAGTTAAAATTACTGTTCGAAATTTGGCCATCAAGTACAGTACTGAAAAACATACAGTGTCGGACATTATTAAAAAAAAAAGAAAACATTATGAAGAAGAATATTCTTCTTAATGCTATCTCAAACATTAAGATGAAGAATCTTAAAAGGTCTGGACACACAACACAATTAAATGAACTTTTATACAAATTTGTTATGAAGGCAAACACCTTGAATGTGCCAGTGAGTGGACTAATTATCCAAGCTAAAGCTATTGAACTGTCAAAAGAAATGGGACTTACAGATTTCAAAGCATCAGAAGGATGGCTCGGAAACTTTAAAAAAAGTACAATATTCGATTTGGAATCTACTGCGGAGAATTGAGTGGCACTGACATTTCAGCATGTGACGAGCGGAAATCTCGACTGAGTAGCTTGACCGAAGAAAACTTGCATAATCAAAGAATCGAAATTCGAAGTGTACAGAGTGAATACCCTCTGATTCGTTAGATTGTTCAACTTTTTTAGTATAAATAGGCTATTCACTCTGCACACTTCGACTTTCGATTCTCTGATTATACAAGTTTTCCAAAATGTACATACGAGTTATTAAACTCTTGTTGTGGAATTGTGTTTTCGTCTTTTATTTCTCTGTTTTAGGTAACCATTATCCACAGTTTCTGGCTTGTCTAATGTATATGAATGTATACTTATCTTTAAGAGAATACTGTACCTTGGGGGACTGAGCTTATTAATCACTTGATAATCCGGACATTGTCCGGATTATCGAGCGGCACATTCTTTATCCGGACACTCAATAATGTGGACAACTTTTAAAAGTCCCAACAATGTCCGGATTATTGAGGTTATACTGTATACGATTTAATAAATTTGTATTTAATGGACGTAGGCAAAACAAATAAAAAGAGGTCGTAGAAAAGAGGATCTTCTGTATTGTTTTTACTAATGAAGTTCAATGAGGCCTTACACAATACATTATCACTGAAGTAATCTTTCCGTTCGGTTTCGCCATTTATCCCCGGCTTCTAAAGGGCAAATGAACAGGTTTACATACTTCTTATTGTACAGAACAAAGGTGTTACCTACAAGGTTGAATTATAAAAAATAGTTTTATTAAAGGTCACTTTGCTAAGCCATTGTAGTAATCCAATCTGTAGGCGTGAAATGGTGGGAGGAAAATGGGAATAAAAATGATGGTATAATGAAAACACAAAAAGGCAATAAGCGTTTTATTCTGCAGTCAAATGCATCGCGAAAGGCAAACGAGGTCGCTCTGAAAATATCCTTTAATTACATGATGTTAGTAATCCATTAACTTATGTAACTCTAATTTAGACAATTAGCTAACCCGCAATGTCAAGTCGGTGTTTTTATTGAGGACATTTGCCCTCATCTCCTTGGACAACATCAAGAGCAAAAGGAAAGTCGGGATGCTTTAAATATTGATGCTCTGTTTAATTACTAATATATTAAAATAAATAATAATTTAAAATGCTCTGCATTATGATTTTAATAATTACTGTATATTACGATAAAATAGCCACATTAATGAACGTGGTTTTTCCTTCGGAACAGATGCATCTACTTTTCTCTGTCCAACAGAAAAGCTATGAAATCGGTTTTAACAGATCATACAAGTTTAAAGGCTTCTAAAACCAATTTTGGATCTAATGCAGCTTTATGTAAAATAAATTTTTTAAAACCTTCTTGACATCTTAGAAAGTTTAATCCAGATCTTGAAATTGCCGAGACAAAAGCTTGCGAATTATTCATGACAACGACAGCATTTCTTCCTCTTTTGTTTGACTAATTTCTTAGATATGAATTAAAAGCTAATTAATTCCTGCTGTTATTTCGTGTTCTCATTTATGAAAGTAATCCTTTTAATGACATCGTCGTTCATAACAGGAACGAGATTAATGAAGGAAAGAAAGCTTCTAAGATCAATGTGAATATTTCTATCAAAAGGATGCTAATCGTTCCTTATTTCAAATCCCATTACACCATGCACAGCATCTCCATTCAAACAAAAGTGGACTTCTCATTAAATCTTTGTAGAATAATGCGCGCCCACGGAATCCTTCAATTGTGATTTAAAAAAAATTATATTAAAATCCATTTCATGATTATAAAATATAATAAATTTTAATGTTTCATATAATAAAATTTTTTATTTTTATTTCTAAAAAGTATTTTTTACCTTTTAACGTTGTTTGAGAAACAAAATTCATAAATTTTGGAACAGAAATGGTCATCATGTAAATTGAAAAATAATTAAACCATTTCTGAACATTTTTTTCTAATTATAACATCTAATAAAATAAGCGACATCAAAAAAATAAGTGAAACAGAAAAATAAATAAATAAACCGATAATCTCTTTCTTCTAAATAATAAATAAATGAATAGCTTTGGCTTACTTAAAACTTTTAAGATAATAGATGCGATTTGTTTGGAATCAAGAAAATTCCATTTTAAGTCGCAAATAAATTATAACGTTTCAGAACTTATGATATATCAAACAATGTACATTTCACGAGAAGTTAAATATTAATTTTGTTAAAATAAGCAGATTGTATATAAGCAGATTAACTGTATGCATTTATGTTTAATATTTATGGCTTTATCCATTCCTCCATTAATTAATGAAGTAGAACTAGGTTTAGCTGAAGGACGACGCTTTTATACATACGCCAAATGTGACCAATAAATTATAAAGTCTGAATAACCCTACTTCCTTTTCCTGTGGGTGTACTTTCAAGAAGAAGGCTTTGGATGGCATTTCTTCGGCGCCACGAATACAATACGAAAAAGTATATTGGGACACGAACAGAAAACCCTCTCTGGTTTCATTAACATCTCAAAAGGTGACATGATCCGGATGCTTGTCACCTAGCAACAGATGGCGGTGCCACCTCACGAGGCGGCCACTAGTCCACCTTAATTGCTCCACTTGTGTTCGCCTGGACACTAACCGCGTATAATCGGAGCTTCATTTGCACTCGGTGCAGCTCATTGACGTCACTGCTAATACGTGGACCTTCCGTCGTTGCTATGGAGATAACTCATTTTAAGCCAAGTAGATTTGAACCCGCCATTCCCTCCAGCGGACAATGAAACAGGCCTCGACTTCACCGGAACATGATATATGACTGCTCGGCGGAAACATCCCGGTCGAACAAATGAATGAGGCACGTAGACATCCGATTACAAACCCAAGGAAAACAAAATGGGGGAACGAATATTAACATGCAACCAGTGGATGCAACTGGTAGCTTATACAATTGGATCTTCCTTCACTCTATGTACTCAAACATCTTGTGAAAGTTCAAATGTGGCAGAATTTCGTGTTTATAATTACTGAACCATAATAAGCTGTCGGTATATTTTGTCTTTCTATTTAAAATTAAAAAAACAAGGTATTTTATGGATATGAGTTAGGTTAAAAGCCTTATCTTGTAATAGATGTCTTGACTTATAAAGTCATTTGTAAAATGTGCGTTTCTTTATTGAGTGAGAACTGTCCTTTATTGAAGCGGCAGTTTCATTAACGAAAATTGCTTGCAAGTATCAGAGACCGAAACAAAGTAACATTCACAAATCTCGTATGTTGGTTAAAAATATTCCTTGAGATTATTAAAAAATAAAAAAAAGGCTCTTTGGAATTGGGGATAATAGTTTAAGGTAAGGATAATTCACAATAGAAAATAAAAATTAATAGGAAGTTCAAAATATGCTGTTATGAATTACTCTATTTGGCCATAAAGAAGTGTTATTTTTTATTTATTTATTTAGTTAATAAAGAATATTTCTGTCCAGATCCATTATGGCCGTAGGCCGACAAGATAGGTCTCTGGGCGAAACAAATAAAAAAGTACAACAATGAAACTGAATTTAAAAAATTATCAACAAAATAAGTGAAAAGAGTTAGTAAAGGTTATGAAATAAATGTAATACTATTAGCAAATACGAAACGTTTCAAGCTTCTTTAAAGATTATGTATTTAATACTTAGATTTCTTTCATTTACTGTATTCGTAAGTCGGAAACTCCTTCCTTTCTTAAAAAGTCACTTTTTGATGTAAAAATATATTAGGCCAGGACCAATTCTGCTATCTCTATCAGGTAACTTCTTGGAAGTTCATGAAACATGTACAAACGACATAGCTGTCAGCATTGGCGTAACTACAGGGTGATTCGAAAGTCCCCGAACTCCAAGTTTAAAATGTATTTACTGCAAACCCATAAAAGATATTCGAGTATTGCTGTTTGGGGAAGTTGAGTGTGACCTTTGGAATGCGCTACACAATGTGAGAGCACCATGCGACACGACGCTTGTGCGGGCGCGGGCGAACAGTGACATTATGTCAGTATGGTTCTCACGCAAAAACAGAGTCCGACTTAATGTAGCAATAAAACTCTAGCGCTTAAAATCTTAAAACATTAGCAGTAAGCAATGCTTTTTTCCGGATCCAAAGAACGAAGCTCTTGCACAAAGTTGTTTTCCCTAATACAATATAGGAGCATCAGGAAACTTCCTTTGAAAGCGGTGAATGCAACGTTGGTACGATTTTTCCGCAAAATAAACTTCTAAGAATGCGACTCTGTTCTTGCGTGAAAACCGTTACCAACTGAATGTCACTGTTCACCCGCGCCCTCGCAACCGTCGTATCACGTGGTGTTCTCATGTTGCGCAGCGCGTTCCTAAGGTGACTTACAACTACCACAAGAAGCAATACTTCGATATCTTCCTTGGTTTGTAGCAATTACGTTTTAAACTTGGATTTCGGGACTTTCGAATCGGCCTGTAGAAGCATGGAAGCGCCTGGCTAGAAACATTTATGGCGGCGCCTTTTCTTTGGTTTAAACTGGCGTAGGTCCCTGGACATTTGCCAGTCTAGCCACCCTATAATTACGCCCCTGGCTGTCAGCGGTCCACGACAGCTCAGTAGGTTAGACCAGCGCCATGGTAAATCGTGGTCCGTGGTTTGATTCCAATCGTGGATTTTTTTTCTTTTATTCATTGCTTTCTTCCAACTGGAGTATTGGAATAATATCTCCAGTTTGCTTGATAATATCTCTAGTGCTTGATAATTTCAAGTCTTAATTCCGCTGTTCCTGTTAATCCCTATTCATTGTTAATTGAAGTTTCCATTACTTAAAGCGATACAGAAAGCGACTATAAAATGAAGTTCTCCTGCTTGAAATATGGCTGTACGTGGTATAAGTAGGCACACCAAATTTAAAGAAAAATTCCAAATGGGTTGAACAGTTTTTTCGTTCTCAAGTAATTACAGGAACTAAATATGCGAGTATAAACATGCACAATGTGGCAGTAAATATGTTTTGAAATCATCCTACTTTAGCATGTTAAATCAAGAGTTTTCAAATTTCATCAAGAAAAAATATTTAAAATGTTGGGCAGTAATTGAAGTTGATGAAAGAGGAGGAAAAAGCGGGGATGACAGATTCAAAGTTAGTGCTAGTTTTCGAAATTGAAATAAACTGACAGTATACAGAATACAAATAAAGTTCAATATTCAATTTATAGCAGTTGCTGTTTTAAAGACACGAGAAGACAATTTCCACGTCTACCCTGACACTTCCCCCATTTTCGATGAAGACTTTTTTTTCTTCCTCTTATATACTGCTTTCCTATCAGGGGTGGGATGGGAATTTAACGGCGATGCCTATGAACACGAGGCGCCAGCGGTCCAGTAACCTCCTCCCTGGGCTAGCAAATACTCGTAATAAAAAAAAAGTAAAAGAGAGGGCTGAGATGGGACTTGATTCCCTTCCTCCGTCGACTAACGTTTCCCTGGGGACAACGAACGTGCTTTCCACCGGCTTCCTGATGGAACATCATCGAAATGACCAACCGAAATTTCTCTCCATGTGGCCAAGAAGTTTCCTCCCTTCCTTCCTTCTTTCCCTATCTCTCTCTTTTTTGAAAGTTTATCATTTTTTGGAAACTTTTTTTTTTTCCACAGAGATAAATCTACATATCTCTCAGCGACATAAAAAACTCTCCCAGTAAGTGAATTATTTATGAAGATTTTAAATTAGAATACAATTTCTTGCTGATAGTGTTGGTCTATAGGTTCAAATAATGAGTTTCCGTTAGATAACTATGCAGGATCTCTTACCGAAAAGAAAACATGCATGTTTTTGGCATATAACTTCATCAATTCGAAAACAGTCAGACATATCAACTTTATTTGCCTGGGTACATGCTTAATTTCCTAGCGTCAACCTCAAAAGAAGAGTTAATTACCTTAAAACTTTAAATGGCAATGGAACTTCACCTGTTCAAAAACCATTAGGAATACCGTTTGAAGTCTGATGATTTCGTTTTACAGAAGTATTTCAAGTTTTGATTCCAAACATTACCTCCAGCATATATTTTCTACATAGCATTAATTTACTTATTAATCATCTTTCGTATTAATGCACTGAATCACCATCACCACCTTCCATACAAAAACATTTTGCTCAAGTGTGTTTTACGATGTAAACATTGACGATGTAACATTGTCTCCTCATTTGTCTACGTTGCTGCTACACTCTCATGAAACTATCTGTTATTGTTATTGATTGCAGTTATTCTCATCTTGAAGCTATCTTATGAAACTGATATTCATTGCTTTATACATGTAATTACGTTGTGTAAATTTTCTTCTTCAGCTCCTGTCTTTTGAACTTCATTATTTTGCCATACCTGGTTTTCGGAAGAAAGTCCCATTTATATGTAAACTAAGATACTTAGTTGTTTTTAGGACACTTGGAGATACCTTCTTGTGGCAGAGTCTGCGATGGTCCGGTTGGTAAAAGCGACATGTCGGATGATGCGGAAATTTTATCTGGGATCGAAAAATACCTAAATGATGTTGAACCATTATCTCCAGTTTTTACTTATTAGTTTTTTATAAGTTTTCAAAAACACGCTGTTAAGTGTGTCAATCGAAAGTTTGTGTTGGAGTTAATAAGAATTTAGATATTATCTATAGCCAACAAAAAAAGCAAAATGCTCAAAAACTAGTAAGAAATGAACCGATAGAAGTGGCGGTTAAAAGGTCACAATAGTATCGATCCTACGTTTGTGTATAATGCAATTAGCTGATGCAACTGCTATTAATCGAGCAAGTGCTCAACGAATTTTAAAACGAGACACATTCATCCGTACAAATTCAGTTGTTATAGGAACTTAATAAAGACGACTTTGATAGCAATTTGTAAACTTGTGAGATGATAAGTAAACGGGCGATTAATAATATAAATTTCATTTTAACTTCAGTTTTCCTGATGAATGCTCTTTTTATTGAAATGCCACAGTCAATCACCATAACTGTTGCTGTGTTGATCATATTGTAATCACAGGATATTTCACCAAAATGATTAAATGTTTGGAATTTCATGCTTTAGGACCAGAATTCTGTTTTTACGCCTCTGAACAGAGACCATCGGAAAATGGATGAGGGAGAAGTTTTTGTTTTGCCAGATGAATGGTCAACTACCAAGAGGGATCATCCGGACATGGAGATAGAGCAAAAACAATTAGGATTTCTGATGATCTGCAGGTGGCTCTGATGGAGAACTCTAAAATTGATCTTATCGAGTCGATTAATGCGGTTACATAGTACTCTCAGTACAAAAAGGTCATAGTATGTTAGGTTAAGGATGTCAAAGTTTTTACTAGATTTTGAGTTTCATTTTTGATATCGTTACCGAAGACGTGCTACTTTTCTCCATTCAACGATGTGTAATGAATAATTATTAAGTAGCGGAAGAATGTAGCTACTTATTGCTTTCACAATGTCCGTCTGTCTGTCTGTCCGTCCCCTTCATAATTTCTGCATTTTTTGAGGTAGATGGTTGAAATTCGGAATATAGCTTACTATGGGCATGTGTACACTCACTATTTAGTTTGGTTTTGATTGGCCCACTGGGGTCGGAGTTTCGGGGTGGAAATTAGAGGGGACCAAAAGGTCTACGCGTATTTATGCATATAAAGGAGTCAAATTCGGTATGCAGATTCCGCTAACCAAGATCAACATTACTGTAAAGTTTGGGCCAAGTGTCTCAATAGGGTAGGAGTTGTGAGGGTGGCAGTCAGTTGGCAATTTATGGCATGTGATATATCATTCGATCAGAAATGATGAGAAACGAAAGATACAGCTCTTTTTCATTTTCTAAATACCCTAAGTTTGTCTTCGGGGTTGCCCATCCGAGGAACAATGTCACGTGTTGGGAATTGGTTAGGTGACGATATAAGGTAGGTTTCCACTATGTTAAAAATATATCACTCATTGCTGCAAAGGTTAAGAAACGTGATTTATCAGATCTGGAAAAGGGAATGATAATCGGCTTTCGGTCCAAGGGTATCAGTATTTCCGAAACCGCGCTGTTTGTGAACTGTTCTCGTGCTGCTGTACTTAAAGTATACCATAACTGGGAAAATGCGACCGTTCAGAATAAACGGTATGGGAACTGTGGAGCACCACGTGCCATTGATGAGAGAGGTGAATGTCGGCTGCGAAGGTGTGTGAAAACCAACCGAAGAGCTACAGTGGACAAACTTACCGCTCAAACCAAAGAGGGTGCTACCAGACATGTCTCTAAAACCACAGTACAGAGGACCCTGCTACGTATGGGCCTCCGCAGCAGAAGAATGGTCATCGTACCCATGCTGACGAAGGTTTATTGCCTAAAACGGCTTCTATTTGCCCAACAGTACAGAAACTGGACCACTTCTGACTGGAAAAAGGTTGCCTTTTCCGATGAGTCACGATTTCGGCTCCACAGAAGTGACGGCCGTTGGCGGGTGAGGCGAGAAACCTCCGAGAACAAGCATTCTGCAACCACTGTTGGACGAATCCAGGGTGGTGGCGGGCAGTGTCATTGTGTGGGGAGTGTTCTCATGACATTGTCTGGGCCCACTGATATCCGTGGAAGGTACTGTCAACCAATTCGGTTATTTATCCATAATAGTAGATCAAATACACCCATACATGGCGACTGTCTTCTCAGGGGGATGGCAGGTTCCAGCGAGACAATGCGACTGCAATTGTTCGGGGGTGGTTTGAGGAACACGACCAAGACTTCCAAGTACTACCCTGGCGCCCTAATTCCCCAGATCTCAACCAATCGAGAACCTTTGGGATCACCTCGATCGTCATGTCCGTGCTATGGAACAACCACCGCGTACCCTTCAACAGCTATCGGATGCTTTACAGTCTGCATGGCAACAGCTACCAGTAGAAATCTACCAGAATCTTATTGACTCACTCCCACGCTGTCTAGCTGCTGTCCGTGCCACTAAAGGCGGTTATTCGGGATATTAGCTAGTGGTCATAATACTGTGACTTGACTCTGTACTACCTTCGAGAAAAGCAATTTTTCGATTAAAAAAATGAGGGGGGGGGGGTTAAAAAGTGCAGATAAAAGGGTATAAAGAGATGACCTCAACGCTTCCGCTACTTTCCTATACCTTTCTCGGGAGGATTAATTTCTTGTTTGTACTACAGTGTATCGTCTTTGACTACTTGGGACGTAATGAATAACTTGAATATGGTCTCGGTGAGGAACTTGAAAAAAAATTTTTTTTAACGAATTTTAATTGCGCGAAACAGATTTTCAAAATAATTGGTAATTTTACAGTTTGCACTTTTAGAATTTGCTGGTGTAAATATCGGTAAAACTGTGCCCTAAATTTACTAATGCAATACATTTTGACCGCTTCGATTTACTAAGATATTATCCTAATATGATAGATTCGTCAAGTTGTTCGAAATTTTATGACTAATCTAAAATAGAGAGGACTTACTTTTCTTCGCCATAAATCATCGTTCTCAATAAAATCAGAGAAGTTTCTTATTTAAGTAAAGCTGAATAATACGCTTCCCCTTCTATTTTCCAACAAACTATTGAATTCTATCAAACTCAAACATTTGGAGGGAAGAAATTTTCCTAATGTTAAATTGGAAGTGAAATACTAATCTGACACGTTCTCCAACAGTTAAAACCGAATTTTTATATTTGGAACAGAATTTATATTTTACATAGAATAAAGGATTTCTTTCCAGCAGTCAAATGTTTATTTCCTCACCACACAGAGGCATCAAGCAGATATTAAACTCCCACGATCGTGTACAAAAACAGAAATATAAGGTTGATTAATGATGAATCTATTTAATCAAATTGACAACAGCAATATGACAGGGATATCATAAATCAAAGCAAAACATTAGCGCACGCGAGTACGGAAAAGAGATTTATATTAATATAAACCAAAATAAGAAAGGGGGTGGCTGAAAAAAAATTATTGAAACATCTCCATATGGATAGAGTTTTTTCTTCCTTCGAATAAAACGAAAAGGGAAAAAAATGAGAGAAGAGGGTAAATCACGTTCACTTCATTCATCTCTCAGTGGGCGAAGATGTTAGTTTCCTTCTTTGGCCTTCAATCTTAAAAGAGGCATCCATCGAGAAAAACTTCAACAGCGGGGAATTCTCTTCAATCAAAAGAAATATTACTGAAGTCAAAAGTTGAATGCTCTTTTTGTAGAAAAACAAGGCATGTTTACGATTTTTATCTGTCCGCCTGCCCCTACTATCTGGCCGTCCCGAGCCGACCATCCATGGAGCTGATTTCGGCCAACTATTTCGAGTTGGAGATTCCCCTCCGAGAAACAGCTCAATGTTTAACCCACACGATCGATCGCTGTACAAAGAAAAAAAAAAAAGAGAGAATGAGAGAGAAAGAGAAATCGCAGTTACTTTACATATTCGGATTTGATCAAAATAAACGCGACAAAGCTACCTTTTATTTTACTCCGCAGTATATTTTTAAGAAAATACACTTTTTCAACGCGGACCAGTGTGCTTTGAGGAGAAAAGATTCGGCTTTTTATAAAATTTTCAATGGCGGTTTTGTGCGTGCTCTCTGATGTGTAAATTCTGTAATATCCTTTTTCTAATTCACTGGGGAGAGGTGGCGAAAAGAGATTCTACGAGCACACTTTCACGTAGTTCAATAAAAGGCTCGAGAGTAAATTTCCCATTTCCGGAGAAAGCGCCGTTTTTCGGGGTGAATTTGGTCTCAACCCTTAGCGTTCAAGTCGATTGTTTTTGATTAATGTAATTAGCAGAGTTATATTATATAAATCGAATTTTGAGAAAAGGAATAATACTAATTAATTCAATTAGCATTATTCAAATATAAAAAAAAAATTGTTGTCAAACTATTTCCGTTCTTTGTAATTATTATTTATGTTCCAGATTTTAAATAACAAATCTGGTTTAATTCTTTATAAATTTCCTATTCAACTACGTTTTAAAAAGAAAGAAATTCAGTTTATCACTGTCATATTGAAAGTCTTAAAGAGACTAATGAAACAAAAAACGGAAAAAAAACAGATCTTACAATGTCGAAGCTAATTAATTTGTCCGAACAAACTTTAAAATAAATGTTCACACGTTCTTGATAAAAATTAAGAATAAAATCTATGCAAAAGCATGTAAACACTAATTCATGGCATATACGAGGTACGTCCAGAAAGTAAATTCCGTTTGCATTTAATTGGACTATTTTCCTACGTAGCTCCCATCATTTTGAAAGCACTTCTCATAGAAGGGCACGAGTTTTTCTATCACTTTTCACCAAGGAACGATTTCAGGTGCAAAAAGATGAAAGTCGTCAGATAAAAGCGGCCACAAGTTCAACAACGATGACGGGGTAAAGGAAGCTGTCATTACGTGGTTGACAACTTTTTATGAAGAAGGATACAAAAACTGATACCCTGCTATAATAAGTGCCTTTAAAATGGTGGGAGCTATATAGTAAAATAGAATAATATTTATTATCAAAAAATCTCTATATTTTGAACTGAGCGTGTACTTGCTTATTTTGTACTACCAAACTGAACTTACTTTCTGGACGTACTTCGTAAGTAATTTAAATATCTTGTTGTCTATATAAACAAAGAGAAAACTCATCTTCAAAAATTCAAAAGCGTACGCTGCAATTTCAAATAAAAACATGGCCTAAGGAAACGAAGACTTTTTTAAAATTCTTTAGTTATTAAAAGTGGATGCCTACGCATATGGTTACCGTGTTTCAAGTGCTCGCAATTTATGACCATGTAATTTCGGTAAAGTCCGATACAAGAATGACATTTTCACGATATCTTAAACTGCGAAGTTTCGAATAATAAATTCCAAATGTTTAACCATTTGAAGTGTATTTCTTAAAAGCATCACGACTTTTCAAAGAGAAAGCATATCTACTATATAAACACGGAGGACATCACTGGATCCTCCCAATAATACTCGCAGATCATTGAAGCCTATTTACAGAATAAAAGCATCCTTTAGTTTGCCCAATGAAACTAAAACAAAAAAAGTCCTTCTAAGAGACATGTTTCAAAGACTAATCATAAGATTTTGAGCTGACTACTCAAAAAGGGCTGCATCTACAGGGTCTTAAAGTCCTGCACCATAAGCGAATTCACAGTATATATTCAAAATATCCCCTGTCGAATTCCAAACAGGTCTGCAATCATTGGGGCCATAATGATTGTCTATGACATGATATTCCTCTTCAATCTTGATACGTAGGTGGACCACATTGCGAATCTTCATACTGTACATCCGTGACTTAAGATACCTTCAGAATGAAAAATCCATTCATTGGTTTCAAATCTAGCCACCGTGGAACCCATTCAACAGGTCCTCTGCGACCAGTGTTCAGGAAAGGTTTCATCCAGCCAGACAAAACGAAACGGAAATATTACAATTTCGTGTATAGTGTGGACACCCTGTACATCAAATTGTTTTTGTGCCATTAGACCACTAAAGCGATTACAAAATATAGAAGGTGCTTGCTTATGAAAATCTATTTCCATTATATTTTGTGGCCATGCTCTACTTTCTATTAGTGATAAGCATTGTAGAAACGTGTGATGTTTTAAAGCCATGTCAACGATGAGAGTGCAGACCACAATGTGGACGCGACATCCCACAAGTGTTGACTCGTTTGGTTTTTGTTTTTTTTTATTGTTTTGTTTTTGAAATCAAATATTCTACCGTCAAATCCTGCTGCTCACTAAAACATTCTAATATGTTTTTGCTACGCAAAAAGCCTAATTTCACAAATGCATACGGTAACTTATGAAATCGAAAAAAAAATTCGTATGCACGATCTTGTGGTATGCATCTGCTACACAAAATTCGAAATGTATCGCAAGGAGCGCCATTTGAATAGCAAACTGCGATGCGATATTGCTCAAATCGAACCCTGTAATGGTGTAATAATCCACTTCAGGGTAATATCCCACGAGAGTATCCTTTGCAACACCTTGTTTCGTATTATGTATTTATGCCTCGTTGTTAATAATGAATGTTAACGAATAATTGTTTTCTTATTTTTCATAGCATGCTCTATGATGGGTGATGACTCTCCTCTCGATATTTTGAGCAGGCATGTAAACCATATTGCCTTTTTGTGAACTGATTTCACGTGCCAACCCATAAACCTGTGTAAACGAGTTATAAGTTTTAATGAGTTATTTGAGATGGTTGAAATAACTGGGTGTATATTATTAAATAGCCGTTCATAGTAGGCTGTATAATGATAAGTGGGTCTATCGTTAAAAAAAAACTGATTTGAACGGCTTACAAATGTCTAATCATGCTAGAACGTGAGAACACCTGTTATTTATTAAATACGGGGAAAACCTTCCAAAAAATGAGAAAGATTGTGAATGATAAAAATTTTTAGTAATTTTAAGAATTTTTTTTCTTGAAACAAATATGTTAGAAATTAAGTAACCAAAATTTCAATTGAATGTTAAGTTGAAATGAAGGATAGCATTTAAAGATTTTGAATAGCTATTTTAATAGTATCAATTCTTCTTTACATGTGTCATGACACGAACACAAAAGTCTAATGCAGAATGCTTATTACTAAAATTTTTCAAGATGATTTATTCTATCGCTTTAATTACGATTTTTATTAATTGAAAAAATAATGCTTTCGAAAAATAAAACATCATAGCATTTACTAGAATGTTTTGATTTACTTTAACAATTCCGTGAAAGAACAGAAAAAAGCAGATAAGAAATATAAGTCGGGAGGAACTGCATAATAATAAAAAAGATAGAAATAATGTAAAAAAAAATTATAAGAACTTCAACAAGTCATAACAAAAGCAGATGGATGAAAGCTAGAGTACTTTTAAGATTTTTCCTTGATTTTGAAAACAATTGTAAATATTTAATTATTTTAGAATGAAAAAAAGCTGTGTCAGGGCTGAATTTCCTGAAGACGCATCACCTAGATCAAATGCTTTCAAAATTACTAAAAAAAAAATCCCATACTTATTTCAACAAATTACTTTGTCTCTGAATTTCTTTGCTTTGTTTGTCTTCAAATTGAATTTTCTTTATAAGCATTTAATTTTAACAAACAGGTTTTATATACCCTACTCTGAGAAAATACAACAGCATGAAGAAATGCACATTCTGAAATAACGATTTCAAGCTAGGCATGCTCAGTGGCTGAATATACAGCGGTGTGGGGGTGTTTATTAACTGCAAGTCCACCATGTTGAGAGATACATTATATGGAGAAAAAAAAAGTCTTCGGACACATGGATGATTTAGAAGCTTAGCTTTTATATTTATTAAATTGATTGATTAATACTGATTAATATTGACTGGAGCTATCCTTCGTGGCATGCTTTCTACGAAATTCTGGAAAATTGCTTGCGGAATTCTTTTCCACTCCTCTTGTAAAGTAAAACCCAAAGCAGGCAATAAACAAGGTCTATTTTCCAAACTTCTAATTCTACTTTTCAAAACTTCTATTGTTCCAATTCGTCTCAAAGACTTTCTATCGAGTTGAAATCCGGGCTTTGAACTGGCCTATCGACATCATTCCGGCCAAACTATTCTGTTACAACCCTTACAGTGTGGCACGGAACGTTGCTGGAAATAACGCATATCTCTACCAAAGGATTGTCACAGAATATGGAGCATGGAATTGTCTATAATGTCGAGGTAATTAGTATACTTCCTGTTTTCACTCAATACAGCTAATTGCCTAAGTCCAAACGACGAAAAACAGCCCCAAATTATTACACTGCTCAAAACAATAAAAGGAACACTTGTAGAATCCCCTACAGAGGGCGTAAATAATACTTTTTAGCAATTTCATCTTCTGCAACATGAAAACCTATCTCCCTCATAGGAAATGGTTGAAGCCAACACATTTTGCTGCCAGATGTTCTGAGAAATTTGCATAGCAATATAACCCCAGTACACTCTTTGCTTGGAGATAACGGTCGAACATTAGAAGGTGCAGGCATTCCTGGAACGTTGTTGTTAGTGCTCTGACATGCCACGAAGGCATCTTGAAGCAGTAGAAGCTGCGAGAGCCGTAACATTGCCCCAAACGGGTCAATCATTTCGGACTGTGGCAAATGCCCTCAATGTGTCCTCTTCCGTCATTTTCCGACTGTGGACACGATTCCAGGCGACTGGCCAGTACACACGAAGAGCTGGGCAAGGTCGCCGACGCTCAATAACCGCCAATCAAGATCGTTATGTGCGGACTTCTGCCCTGCGCCGAAGAACCTCAACGGCCAGAGACCTGAGAAATGACCTGCAGATGTCAACTGGGGTAGCTGTTTCAGATCAAACAATCCGGAACAAATTACGTGAAGTTGGCTTGAGAGCCCGACGACCAAATCGAGTGTATAGGCTAACCCGCCAGCACATACAGGCGCGACTAGAGTTTGCACATCAACATGTCACCTGGCAGCTTCGCCACTGGCGTTCTGTTCTCTTCACAGACGAGTCAAGATTCCGCCTGACCCGCTGTGATGGCCGTCTACGTGTCTGGAGACGACGTGGTGAGCGAAACACCGACGCAACAGTTTGTGAGACTGACCGAATGGAATGTTGTTCCATTATGGTTTGGGCTGGCATCTCAATAGACCATCGAACGGATCTTGTGGTCGTCCGAGGGCGAATGACCGCTGACGCTTACATTCGTGACATTCTGGAAGAACATGTGATTGTTGCTGCACATGGCAGGGGGCCTGGATTCTTTGTGATGCAGGATAATGCTCGTCCACACGCTGCAGCTGTCACTCAAGACTTCCTACGGATGCATGGCATTCAGACCATGAGGTGGCCTGCAATGAGTCCAGACTTAAATCCCCTTGAACATCTTTGGGTCATGCTTGACAGGCGAACTCGACACCGCCCTTCAGCTCCAGAAACACTGCAACAGCTCATCCAGGTACTTACTGAGGAATGAGACCGGCTTCCCCAAGATCACATCCGTAGACTGATACGGAGCATGCCTCGAAGGTGCATGGAGATTACTGCAGCCCATGGTAGGCATACACATTACTGAGTGGTGCAAAAACTGATCTCTGGAAGAAACAGGACATTCTCCTCACAACGTCCAAAGGACATTTCACTTTGTTTTAGGCAGGGGTCCTGCAGTTTCCTGTTTTTTCTTTATTTTTATTCACCAGTTATTTCAATAATGCATTCTATTGTTAAATAAACCGTCTTTTAATGATCACATACAGCGATTTTGTACACATTATTCGTAGTTGCTTCTGCACGCTGCTTAATAGTTCCTTTAAATGTTTTGAGCAGTGTACAAACCCTCCTCCAAACTTCACCGTTGGGACAATACAGTCTGGATGGAATAGTTCTTCAGGTAATCGCCCCACCCACACATGTCCGTCTGATTTCCAAACTGTAAATGGCGATTTGCCGCTCCGCAAAACGGCCTTCCACTGTTTAAAGTCCAGGATTCGCGAGCTTAATACCAGTTCAAACGTCGTTTAGCGTTTATAGGAGTGATGTAAGGCTTACGTACAACTCCTCTACCGTGAAAACCTAATGAATGTAGCTCATTTGGGATAGTTTTAGTCCAAACACGAAATCCGGTGGAGTTTTCAACTTCAGATGTCAGATCAGTTGCAGAGGACTGACGTGATTTTCCGGCTATCCGTCTCAATGTTCTCCGAGGCCGATCCGTCAGTTTACGAGGCCTGCCAGAACGCAGTTTTGCAATAGGCGCCATTTATTTTCCATCTTCTAATCATATCGACTACTGTCATTTTGGGATCTCTAGACTGCTCGCAATTCCTCGAATTGAAACATTGCTGATATGGTACCCAATCATCATATCTCGTTGAAACTCAGTTAGGTCACTTCCGCGTGGCATTACGTTCTTCCGGCTAACTGATTTTGTAATAGAGAAACGCATCTTATATATGGGAGCATACAATGTTACGCGCATGCATATAATTTGAATCTCAAACAAAATTTGCATGTTTCATCATGTGTCCGAATACTTTTTTCCATATAAGGTTTACTGTACACGTTTATGAGGCGTGACAATGAATCACTTAGTACTAGAATATGATCTGGCGTATTCTGATCCATCTGGTAGTTCACAGACGAAAGTTCAGAGTTCATCTTCGTTTCCAGAGCATAAATTCCAATCATGTCCTACAGATTCTCAATTGCAGAAAGGTCTGAAGATTGTGTTGGCCAAGGAATCGTCACCAGGACAGCTTCCAAAATATGCCTGCTGGCGTTCGCTGCTTGTGGCCGTAAGTTGTTTTACTGTAAAGTGGCATATGGAGTGGAGAATAAAAGGTAATGCAAAGACCTGCTGCATCTCATCATCATATCCTAGTGCTGTCAAACTTATCGATACACGTACTAATAGTACCCTGAGAGCATCCTAAATCACGATTCCCCCATTTCGCACTGCTGAAATAGGAGATACATCATCTATGCTCGATTGTCGCCGGTTCAAATTCCGTCCTTCAGATAACAGTCTCCAAATTCGAGTAACGGTTATCGTGTCCCGCCGGTTTCTGAGAACATGAGAACCAACAGGTTGTACGTAATCTTACAATTAAACCCCGAGAACAGTCCTCTGACTATATTGTCGAAGACTGCGTCTAGTAGGCATTTTCATTCCTTAAACTTCACTCTTACACGAGTAACAGCAAAATCTCTTTTCCTAGCCTTGAGAAATTCTCAAAAGTTACCTCATCATGTTATTGCATTATTTCAATGAAGTCATGAACGGAATCTGCAAAACTTTATGTAACTTGGTTTTCTAAACACCCTGAATTCATGGTATTGTTAAGTTTTTCTGAGAAATGGTGTGGATTATGCTAAAACCTAATTTTTAAGCTGTAATGGAAAAATGGACGTTGAAGCAATTAACAGGTTAATAATTATAATTTTCCCATGTATGATCAAGATTGTCTTATTTTGGAAAAGCTGATATGCGGTCGGTATCAATATCATGTATGTAATGGGTTATCGTGAGATTTTTTATTAATGCACACTCTGTACCGTTGAAAGCAAATACAGCAGTGAGATGGAAATCCACTATGTGATACACCTGAATTACTTACATTCGAATAAAATGAGAGTCAAGTTGTTATAAGTACTCTTTAATTTCGCGAAATATACTTAATTTGTATCAAAAGTAAAACAATATAGACAGATGTTTCACAAATTTACTGCGACGCAACATTGAATGCATGCTTCTCATTTGTCTCTTCCGTTTTTAAGGACTTTTAAAAGCATTTGTAATAATAATAATAATAAAAATAATTTTGTAAACTTCATCTAATTTGAACTTATATGATAATAATAATAATAATAATAAAAAAAATATGTTAATCGCTGTTGCTGTTTCCAAACCTTCCTCTGCCATAACTTAGATACTATCTAACAATCCATATATATGAACACTTTCTAATATATCTTTAATTGAAAATGGGAAGCAGTTGTCGATAAAACATCCACACAAGCCGATTTTGAGATTCAGTTAGTTTTTCCAAGCGATCAATGCTGACGTAATACTTTTTATTATACGCAAATTCTATCTCTCTCGTATAAATCTAGCATAAACGTATGACATTCATACAGCATACAACAAAAGTGATATCCAAACATTAACAATATTCGTAGAAGGAAAACAAATATTGTTCATTTAATTAATAATTTTGAAATTTCATTAGCAACCTGATGACAGGTTTGGTGTTCTTAAATTAGGAAGAATATTAGATATTGCTACATGACGAAAAGAAAAATAAATAAAAATGTAAGATTCTGAAATTTTTTATAATTAAAATGACACCTATAAAGTAATTAAAATGCGATTCTTAAATAAACACTTAAAAACTAGACTAGTAACTTTAAAAACATGTGTATAAGTGAATTCTTGCAGTTAGATTTGCCTAAAAAATCTATCAATTATCTGCGCTAAACAAAATATTTTAAAAAGATTTATGTTAAAATAAATCTTATATGACAGTAATTAATGTCATCTGTGCTACTACATTCTAGGTGGGTCTTTTAAAAAGTCAAAATAAATGTCGTCTGTTGCGGTTGCTTGAACCATGCAATTCCTCAGTTTCCAATTCCTTGCTTTGGCAGAGATTTCGAATTTTATGAGCGGAATGCGTAGCTTATACTTGAAAAAGAAAAGAAATTTATTTTTAATTAAAAAATAAGGAGTTCCGTTTAGCCTTACTTTCTTCTGGCTCATTTAGATTGGCATTTCTCCAGTCACGTCATCCTCTGCCTTCGAGACGGAGTAGGAGGATTCGCTTCTGGCGATAAGACAGACAGGAGCGGCGGATGGGCGTTCGGTCGGTCGGCTGGTCGGGCAGGGGCGCTGTGTCGACCGACGGCGGCGGCAATATCCGTGTATGGCGGAGAGAGGAAATCAACGTCGGCAATCGGTCATTCACGCGGAGAACGTGGAATCAGCTCCACCAGCCTCAATCGCAAGTCTCGACTGAAAAGAACCCCCCCCCCCCCCCAGCCAATTGGCTCTTTCTACGCATGCGCACCACCACACCGTAGAGAGGATCGCCTCCGCGATCCGTGTACGGCGCTCTTTACAGCGGCTCAGCCGAAGACATGGTGACGACGGCGACTTTCAAAATGTTCGTTTCCTCTCCCCTCAAATCACTCCGTCTTTTGTTATTACCTTCCATTAATTAATTCTTTTAATGATGGCTTGGAAAGCAAGAGAAAGAGAAAATTATGGGAATATCTTGTTATCAAACTGCTTAAATGGGTAATTGTATTAATTTCGTTTTTATTTGTAAACAATGGTCTTTAACAAAGTTTCAAACATTCCTTACCACCCCTTCCAATTGGAATGAGATACTCTGTAAATTTGTTTATTATTATTATTATTTAGTGGATATTTCATCTCGCTTTCCATGAACATCTGTTAAAATTAATTAATATCTAAAAAGCAGACAGAAGACGTTATTTCGACACATACCTAAAGCAACCAAAGACTGAGGTAACAGAAACAATATGAATTAATAAAACTCTCATAAAATAAATTTCCGTAAACATTTTTAAGAGATTAACATTTTATTAACAGCCGGCATATTCTTTTGATCCGTGTCTTTCTTTTTATGCATCATTTTCCGTTCATTCTTCATCGCAGCGTACGTTTTTCATCCATATTCATTCTTAATCGTTTTGATCTCTGGGCTGTTAAGACCAAGATAATTGCGTTGATTTGACCCTCATGTTATTTAATGTTTCCAGCAATAGTTCGAGAAGAGGAAAAAAAAAAAAAAAAAAGCTACGCTTGCAAGAGGGAAAAAAGAGCCTTTAAAAACCTCCCTTGATCTTGGATAACGAGATTGATCAACGACCCGTGTTCGTGTTCTTTATCCTGGAATGGCTCCGAATCATAATAGGAGAAGCCAATTATTTTGAAAGATCTCCCTGAAAGAAAAGGCAGTAAAACAAAAGTCAAAAGAGATTGATTTGGGATATGAACACACAAACACTTACATACGCGCGCGCCTGCGCTCACTCCATCACAAACTTAAATTCTACGAAGAATGCGCAAAAATTGTTCGTTCTAAAACGCAATGGAGTAAACATTATTATTATTATTATTATTATTATTATTATTATTATTATTATGTAAAAACACGTTCTTATAAACTCACATATACAAAAATTTTGAATCACATATACTTAGAGGAATATTAAAGTCGACCGTATGTGTATGTAAAGGAAGCCAACGACATGAATATCTTAAAGCGCAATTTTTAATTTCACTAAAATATTAAAACAATTTTTTTTCCGATTTAAATGAGTAAGTCTGCTTCCCTCGGCATAATATTAAAAATAAATGAAGGGGATTTTACAATTGCAAATGTTCTTGCGGCACTCGACTCATTCCATTGTTACTGATTTATGACATAAGCTTAAATCAAACCTAAAAGCGTTCTTTAAAAAACGCAAAATCGATGTTGGAACGAGTGAAACGACTGATGATAGGTTTAGCTTCATTGAAAGTAAAAAGATTTCATTCGACACATGAAAATCAGCTCCACTCCGATAGTCTCAAGAATGTCACCCAAGAAAGATCTCTCTTAAAGCATCAACTTTTTATAAGAACAAAAAAAGTTTTTGCTCGCTTTTTTTTTTTTTTTTTTTTTTTTTTTTTTAAGTGTGAGTAGAATAGAAACGGTGTTCAAATTTGAATGTATGTATTATTCATAAAAGTTACTTTTTTGTTCAAAGATTTAAAGTAACATTTGTTCGTTTCGAAAGAGGGGTTAAAAAATCAAAATTTCTGGGCAAAACATTCATTTCATTCCAGCAATGTGTTTCACTTCCGCAAAATGTTTCTCGCTTCTTTACTCTTCAATGTAACTGGATTTATTTTCATAAAGTTTTCTGTTTCTTTATTTACCTTTTCTGGAAAAAAAGTTGATTTACACTATGTCACTTAACATGCAGATGGAAATAATAAACTTTCATCACTGACAATATCATCTACAGGGATGTCTAATAAATCTTGGCCGAATGGACATCCCCGTGTCCATTTACAATTTTATTTTTATTTTTCACAAAGACAATATTATAAATCAATCATTAATATTTTCTTCCTCGTTCTTAATGACCATTTCTTTGTTTCATCTCTTTTTGTTTTTATTTTTTTATTTTATTTATTTTATTTATTTATTTATTTATTATTTTGCTATTCTATGTTTGAAGTAATCATCCAGCTCTGTGCAATTAATTACACTAGTCAACACACATTTGTGACTATGACCACACAAAGTGTTCTTAGTAGTAATTTGTAGGTAGAATCCGAATCTGCTTTTAGATTTTTTCTATCACGTCAAGTTTCCAAGTTATGCACATCGAGACTTCTATGTTAAAGTAATGGGAGTGAAGAGAAGCGGCTACATTGTTAAAGTATCCATATTTTGGGGCCGCAAGGAAATTTACCAGGCCCCAAACACTGAATGATTTAAAAATGTTTCATTGTAAAACAAGAAAGCTGTGCGTGCTAGAGAAATTTAAAAATTATATTCGTAATGAGCAGAAAAAATACTACCAAAAGTCACCCACTTTCATTTTGTTACAAGAAAAATCTTAAATTTTGTTGGCCAGTGTTATTACAGAAACTATAAAAACATACAAAAGCAATGGATCTTATTGATAGTGACGGCCATTTCAATTTTACGCCATCATCAGGCTAAAAGAAGGAACTAATGATGGGTGATAAACAGTCGAGACCAATCAACCAGTTGGCGCACCTATGAGATTGGTCAGCGCAAACCATATAATCCCAATCATTACCTCCTTCTTTTAGTATGGCGACTGTGTAACTGAAACAGCCCTGCAATCAATCTAAACTTCAGTAAAACACACAAGATTCCGTCCGTTTTAGGCCGGCCAGGTGGCCGAGAGGGCTGGGGTGTAGGCTTTTTAGTTCTCGAGTCTGCCTGGTCGTGGGTTCGAATCCCGCCGTGGGCATGGATGTTTGTGTTTGTCCCGGGCTGCGTACAGATATAACTTGTGTAAAAGGCGCAAAATGACCTTAGTAGTCGACGCCAAAAATTCTAATAAACCAATAAACCGTCCGTTTTAGTGTTTTTTACAAGTTTTAAAAGAAACTCTCATGATGTGATTCTGGGAAAATTGGAAGAGATAAAAAATCTGAAGTCGCAACACTGTATGAGATTTGTAGCAAAGCTTCCTAATCAAGCTCTTAAATCGACAGTTTTGTAAAATTTGCAACTTCGGCCAAGTTGCTTTTCTGATAAATTTGCAATTGTCTTGAATATATTTACAGTCTAATTTCTTTATATAAATTGGTCGAGTATAATTTGCTTCGAATTCTTCTAAGATCGGCTTAGCTTCCTCAAGGAAGTCATTTCTTTCATCTTGGAAAGTCAACCAGTGCTGCCATTATGACAACTGCAGTCCCTGGGCTAAGAGACCTTGGGAGGTCCAAAATTAATATATAAATATATAAATGTAAACGTAACTGCTTTGGAAGGATCCAGAAGCTATAAAAATAGATCTGGAAAAGTCCAGAGGCTATCCCTCGACAAGCGTAGGACCCAAAGCGGATTAATAAACGAATAAAAAAAAAGGAAAGCAAACAGCGGTCGGAATCATAAAGTGATGCTGAGTCATAAAAAAAGTTGAAGAAGATTTAAACTATAAAAAAGAAGTGTTAAAATATCTAAAGAATTACAATATACGTATTAAAAAAATTAAGTGCCCTATAAAAAAATATTTTGTCTATCGTATTCAAATTTTGATCTAGGGAAATAAAAAAAAAACAGTCAGGGTTCTAGAAGAAGTCTGATAAAATCCAGATAAAAAAATTAAAACTAAGTCGTCAATATAATTACATAAAAAAATTGAATAAATATAAAATATCACGACCTTAAAAATTTTAAATAATGAAATATTAGATAAAATTTTGTGATCCCGAAAATATCAATGGCAAACAAGTGCCTTAAAGCATTTTGCAACGGAATTAGCTAGGTTGGTTGAAGAACCAAATCTCAGCTTATTAATAGAATAATACAAAATTCGACTAATTTTAATGAAATATGCGAAGAGAGTCTATCAATAAATCTAGATAAATGGCCGACTACTCCCCTTGTATGGATTAAGAAAAAGGATAAATGGCCTCTAAACGTGAACACGGAATTAAGATAAAGTCCAAAATCTTTTAAGCAGGTGACTCTATTTATGGGGGAATTATTAAGAAGATAGTGTAAGCAATTGGACAAATACGATGCGTAAAGGTGATTGATGACTTATCTAGGTTTACTTTTAAATTAAGATTACTGAGCCAGATTAGAATAAGATTTAAGCTGGTCTGAAGCTCGTCGCAATGTTTCTCCGAACAAACGCCACTATAGATTTTTAGATCGCCAGCATAGCATAAAACAAAAACATAGACGAATTAAATTTTTTATAAGATGTTGAAAAATCCACAGAATCAAAATCCCGTTTAATTATCAACAGAGATTAGATTCAACTGTCGAGAAACACCAAAGTCTTTAAACACCAAATTAGATAAATATAAGTGATTTGTTAAAGATGATAATACAATATAGGATAATATTTTAAGAGCTCACCCAATATGTAAGCCTGCCCTTCCAATCTCGTTATAGAACAACTCAAAAATAGTTCACGACCTTTATTTCTGCCAACTGGATGTTCGATATTCCAAATGATTGAAAACGTAAACGGTCAATTAAAATCGATATTTGTTCTAAAGATTGGTATTTAAAGTTTTCTTTATCAAATACATACTTCATTTACATATAAATTAGTATGAGGCCCCTGAAATCGTGGAGCTCTTAGATCACTGTCTAATATGTCCATATTTTGAGACTGCCCAGCAGATATCCAGTCAGTAATCCTTTTCTAATCATAGCGATGTAACAGGTCACTGTCGATGATTGCAATTGCATTGATCTGTTAAGGTGAGCAGATAATGAGGGAACGAACAGATTGTCCGTCAGGTATCAACAAAAAAAAATTGCATAGTCAGATTTGATCGGATTAAGGCCTGATCACTGTTCGCAAAGTATCTTATACAAAGTGTGTCAACCTGATATTCACGTGGTTGAAGTAATTTTTTGGTATATCGTCACCACTGTATTTATTTCTGCATATTTCAGAACACAAAACGTCTTCTCGTGTTGCGAGAGTGCCATATTGTTTGAATCTGCAACTACATGCAATCGTTGAAACTATTATGCAGTGGTTTGCTTAGAGAAAACTTCGTTAGTCTGTCTTCTTTGCTTTGTTACCAAGCTGCTAATTTAAAAAGTGTGTCAAGCAATTATGAATAGCCCTGAACATTAATTTGGATACCGGTAATGTATATATTCTCTAAAAGCGATGGCCAGAATTAATTGATGATACTTTGGAGAAATTCGTTCCACTTAAATCTAATTCTTTCGTTTATCCTAACATGCAGAAACACTTTCCTCTGCAAAAAGGTTCTTTGATATCTGTGAATGCCTATGCAATCTTAAGTTCAGTTCCATGTTCTCATACTCAATCTTCAGTAGATATCGCTATTGATTTTTGCATTAAGTCACACTTGTTTACGTCAGTGAGACCAGCGTGAATTCGATTACAAATGGGTGTTCCGTAATAACTTGCATGCTTTGTGCAGGTTTTAAATGCACCTGTTCTTTTTTTCTACATAAAAAAGTTACCTTCTATTTGATCTTCTGTTACTATTATGTTACGGTGAAGTAATAGAAATCCGAACACCACCGTTCCACAATGAATATATTTTATACTACGTGAATAGTGGCATTCTCTTCAATTACTTTTAGATTGTAAATACTGTATTTTATACCCACTACGTTGCTTTCTTTGCTTTTATGCTGGACTTCTTTGAAGATTGCCTTTATTATCCAGATTTACAGAACTTCAGAATAACGGACTCTCTTTAAGGCGATCTACGAAGCAATGGATATTTAAACTTATTAACTTCTTAGCTGAAAATAGTAATTAAATCTTGTTTAAAATGAAGCAAACAAAGAAAAGGATTTGGGTGCATTTTTTCTCATCATCAATGTTAAATTTGGTACATTAAATTCTTTGCTCACTTTTTCGTTCCAAAAAGTTTTTAAAATTGCTGCACAGAGCGTTTAATTTTTAAAGAACGAATATCTATATTCATAATAGCCTGGTTATTACTTTACTATTCCTCTCGGTTGCAACAATCTTTGATCTCAGGCTTATCCTTTAGCACAGGAGGAGGTGTGTAATAGCATGTCTAGTAACTATTTTTAAATCGACAGTGGAAATATACCTATGGAGCTGAATCATTTCTATCAACTTTTAGCACAGACTGTTTTAAAGGGCATATGTTTCGTGAGCTTCCTGGCGGCTGAATGCTTCCTAATCCGTTAACCCTTATCCGGTAGATTCAGAAACTTGGAAGGGTTTCAATTTTCTTTAAATTAGATTCCATAAGTGCTTTCCGAAACCTAATAGACCGATACAAACTTTCATTTTTCGTTTACACAAAATGCATGGCATTTTGCGTAAAATTTCTTGAGCATTATTTTAAAATGTTTTGTGAGCATCCAAACAATACTTTGATTTAATAGCTAGAGCCCATGTTGAAGAGAATTAACATTTCAGTGACTGAAAAAAAGGGAAATTTTTTAGGATGTATAATTGCATCGGTGAATATGGATTTGTGCACTAAATCTATCATTAAATGTATATTTATAGAAGGTATTGTCTCAAACAAAGAGCTTTTTAGAAACATTTTCTGTATACAATTCAACTTAAAGACTGACTTGGGTCTAAGCATCTCAGTTCTACGCGTGAAGAATGCGGTGTCGAAACGAGCACAATGAAGGCAACATAATATTTATCTTTTTTAGCAATCATTTCAGAAGAGTTGCCTACGCACACAGCAGTGACGTCTTTATCGATAGGATGCGGTTTAAGTGCGGGAAAAGAGTCCGCTGACAATCACTCGCACGTGACAAACAGAGCAGGAAAGAAAAACATCATAATTTTAGGTCTCAGAAAACTGAAAAAAAAAATGATTTCAGCATTTCCAAAGGCTGAAAATAGAAAGGTTGGTTTATTTATTTTAATAATGTTGTTAAAAATGTTATTAAGTTTAAAAAAATTTGAAAATGAAATCGAGTGATGCACAAGACTGGAAAGAGTCATTTTTATGGAACTTACTTTATTTAGTGTTTAATTTTGTATAATATATAAATATAAAATCTGCTTTTTTATTCATTTAATTTACGATAAAACATTATATAAGTTTATATTTCAAAAGTACAATTAAACAGTGCCATAAAATTCCTCAAAAATTATACATTTCTTATTCTAGGAGTGTAAAAAGGTATGAAATACCCTGCTGGCCATTAAAATTGCAACACCAAGAAAGAGGCATTTGATGGACCCGAAATTTCCTTGATGTGTACAACGTGTCCCAAAACTCAACGATAAGCTTGTACCTACGAATCAACCTCGTCATGATCATTCGGGAAAAAATAAGAAAAAATTTTTTTTTATTTTATTTTACATATAAATTGACTTTTTATTACAGGACTACTAAGCTATCCAACAAAGAAAAAAAATCCCGGAATATCTATAATTTTGTGGTCACAGTAGAATAAATAAGGTACAAGGGGGGTCAAATTTCAAAGTTTTCATAAAAAGTCAATTAATATTTAAAATAAAATAAAAAAAATTTTTTTCTTATTTTTTCCCGAATGATCATGACGAGGTTGATTCGTAGGTACAAGCTTATCGTTGAGTTTTGGGACACGTTGTATATATGGATGGATAGCATAGCATTTAGGCAACTCATATTTAAAATTTTGTTCGCTTTTATATTTTGGAAGTATATTTGCTCGCCATTCGTGTGCTTTGTACTTCAGAATACCGCGTGAAAAAAGACCACAGCCATACCAGAGGTTTCTAATTTTGATTATGAAAACTGTGGTATAACAAAATGCAGATAGTCCTTCCGAGAAATGGTGCTTGTGTTGGATAAAATGCGTCCGCTATGATAGAAGTTCACAATCCATAGCACCACGGTAGAAGCATATTTCGAAGTTTTCACAAAACCCTTGGTTAGCCTTTAGCTTAACCCATGTTGATGTTGATGTTGCGCTCTTATATCCTCAAATATCACGGCGGAATCTTAGGCTAACGACGATGGAATGGATACAGAAAGAAAAGGCTAGTGAATCATTTGACTTTAAGTACGAAATATTTATTATAATATATTCGATTTAAAATTACTTTAGAAACTCCCTCAAATGGGTATATAAAACAGGGAGTTTCAGAGTAAACTGTGTGTACCCTTAAAAATTGATCAAATTCCAACCAGTAGTTTCAGAGTTACGCATTCAACATCGTAACCCGTGCTCTCATGTGAGTACTAACTAGCACGTGTTATAATTTTGACTGCGTAACTCGGAAACTATTCGTTGGAATTCGATCAAATTTTAACGGTATACACAGTTTTATGTACCTTGTTGTTTTACCAAAATTCATCATTCTAGATTTACAGAACTTGAGTTATTAACTTGTTGATCTTGGTGGCGGCATTTTTATTTCTGTTCATATCTCGGTTATCGTTCAAATTCAGACCCACATTCATATGAACTTTTTTGTTTAGAATCACCCATACTACCTCCCCTCCAAGTTTGTATAGACCGTTCAGATACACCCTGTATATGTAATGAAATTAACAGTATTCAGAATCATTTGCAGCTCCATTTCACACTCGGAATGGCACTAAATTTGGTAGGGGGACTAATGACGACATGGAAAGAAGGTTTCCGCAAAAAAAAATTTTAGTTCAAAACATCGCCTCTTGGGGTAAAGGTGGCGCTGTGAAATATAAAAAAAATAGTTACAAACAACACATTTGTTGAAAAACTGTAGTGAAACATGTTTTATTCAGCACATTCAATGTAACCGCTTTTCTCGTAGACCACACATTGCATCCTCTGCTCTTCGTTCTTTACAGCCAAGCTTAACATGTCACCAAGAATGTTCATTACAGTCCGTGATATGTTGTCCTTTAAGGTAGTCAAGTTCGGGACCCCATCTAGATAGCCCTTGGGCTTCAAATAATCACACAGCCAAAAGTCACATGGAGTTAGATCCGGGGAACAAGGTGGCCATGCAAGCGGATAACTGCGAATGCTGAGAGTTTTGCCGGTGAAGTGACGCCGCAAAAGCTACAGTGCCGATCGACCAATGTCTGGTGTTGCTCCATCTTGCATAAAGACTATCTGATCCAGATATTGTTTTTGCTGAAGTTGTGGAATGACAAAACTAGTCCGTAAATCTTGATACTTCTGCGTGGTAATAGTACAGGTTATTGGTCTTGTTGGAGTAATGTTCTCAAAATAGAATGGTCCAAGGATGAGTTTTGATAAATGCAACGGGATTTCCTGAACTGCATGGGATTATTAGTTTGCCCAATTCGGAAAGTGTGGGTCTTAACAGTCCCATTCAGATGAAAATGGGCCTCTTCTCCCCACAGAATTCTCCACGGCCAAGCATCGTCGACCTCCATTATGGCAAGAAATGTCAGAGCAAATGTCAATGTCAATCGTTGATCATAATCGTTTTGCTGGAGTTGCTGCACGCGGCTGATGTTGTATGGACAGAAGTAAAATTCTTCGCAAGACTTTTCATTCATATTCAGTTGTCGGTGTACTCTCCGGGCGCTGCTACTACCAGCAATGGTTCCCTCTGCGCCCACGACGATCGCAATCGCAACATCTGTAATTGTCTGTCGACTCCATCTTTTACGCATGCCAGGTCGAACTGTTAGGAGGACTGTTTTTCAAAGTTCAGGATCATGAGAATTCAATGCATTAATTGATAGAGGGTCTTTACGCAGGTTGTGACGGGTTATAAATTCACGAAGAGCGGGTGCTGCGTTGGATTGTTAAAGATAAAACCACTTTAGCCCTGAAGTAACGTAAGATGCATGTTGAGATAAGCTGGTATTCGGAATGCCTTTCGGAATTTTCCCCATCTTTGTATCCGAATTACTGGCGCTGTTGTCATCTATGTTGTCATGAATGTGCACTCTGTTTATTTACCCGCGTTTATACAATTTCTCGGCTATATACACTATAACAGCGCCACCTTTTCCCCTATCAGCGACGTTTAGAAACTACAATTTTTTATTTCGCGGAATCATTCTTGCCATGTTGTCATTAATTTCCCTACCAAATTTGGAAATAATTTGATGATAATTACGTACAGAATAGAGTATGATGTTTTTCTTATGGCAAAGGCAGGTTCATATTTATTGGGATTACTAAACACAATAATCCGTAATTTAACTAATACTGGGTGCCATTTCGATGTTAGTTTAATTTCAAACACCGTGAGATAAGTTTTCAAATAACCAAATTGTATGTAAATTTTTAGTCATGGCATCCAATATCATCTACCCCCTATAAATTTTTAATATACTAAAAAGGGAAAACAGGGGTGTTTGAATAGCCAAGGCAAATTAACCCAAGATTTTTCTTTACCATTAATTTCTTTCTTCGTCTAACATCGGATTCTCTTCCATGACATCACCTAATTTTCCATCTTTGTTGACTTTTCCGATTATAAAAGATTAAATTTCTCCTTTCAACTTAGCATTTTTATTTTTCTCTACATTCATTTTAGTCGAGTTTTCTGCATTTTTTAATCAGGTGACGTCGTTGTTACTGCATTAAATAATAGGTGATGCCTATTGGGGAATCGATTTTAAAGTCATTTGCTACCTAAGATTGACTTTGCGTTATTAACTAGAATCAACGATTACTGATTTAAAAGATTAGCGATAAGTTGCTCTACAATTTTTAGCGACAGATTGGATTCAAACTTTCACTGAAATGTGAACTCAGTAGTAGTAATAAAATTATTCTGAAAAATTATTTCGGTCAATAATATGCAGAAAAATAATGTACATAGGGCTATTTATATTTTTTTCCTGACACTGCAGAGGTTTAAGATGAGCTGCGGCTACAACTCTGGTAGGAGCCAACACAATTATGCGCAGCGGGGTTTAAAATTTAATAAAGCAATGGGATAAAGAAAATGATATTTTGTGGGATTATGTGGAATAATAAATGCATAATTTTCTGATGATTTTTCTCCCTAAATTTGTTATTTTTTTCTGTTTGTGATTAACTCATGTAATTCTATATAACTGTATAAGTACTTTTGTTCGAATTCCAATTGCCTTAATCTAGGAAAAATGTTAAAACGGAAGGGGGTATATGAAATATTTTTTAATTAAAACCAAAAACGTCCGTTTTAAGTTTCAGAAATTATGAGATTTTATTCCGGTTTGAACTTTTATCAGCCATTTTCTAAGATGAAAATTTAAAAGTTTTTCTTAAACAATATACGTGAAATTCTTATCATTTACTATTTCGTTCAAAAAAGTCTTAATAGGGAATGTTTGCGTTCAAAAGTCATCTCAGAGCACAAGCTTTATCGTTCGTTTTTTATGATAAATTAAAGCACTGGTCTAAATCGGGTTGCTGAAGACCGATAAAGAGTCATCAGCTCTGATGAATCCCTGTATCAATTGCGATGTGATGGGGAGTCAGAATTTATAACCAGAAGAGTTATAAATTCAAGCTATTTAAAATTGGCAGTATAGACTATTTACTTTGTGCAGTTATATCCCCTGATACTTACTGAGGAACATTTGATTAACATGGCTCATCTATCATAGATCGCTACAGTCTAAACTCTCGGTACTTTGATCGTGTGAATATATTGTATAGCTTAGTTTGGTTTCAGGAACAAAAGAACGGAGAATATTTTTCGTCATTACCTTGTACAGTCTAATCGAAAATTCAGGACGAGATGGAGTAGGCTATTAACAAAATAACAGAAACCAATCAGAAACGGACTGGAAACGGAGTATTATTAATTCCTGGCATCAATAGTAAGTAATGCTCCGATTACTGTCCGTTTCTGATTGGTAGAACGAGTTTTTTTCATTTACACATGCGCCAGTTTCCTTTTTCTTTCGTGCCGGTATATAGTTACTGTGGGACTTTAAAACTTTCTGCAAACGTTCTGCAAAACCGTTTTGGCACTTTGTATAACCCAGCTGTTGAGAAGAAATTTATTGCTATAAGGTGTTTAATTATAGAAATTTTTTGTTTTACTAAAGATGAGTGTACTTCAGTCAGACAGTGGGTTTCAGGACACCCAAAATTTGAAAACTTTGGAAAGGTTTGTCCATCCCTAACTTTTTTCTGTTCGTGTATTTTAAAAACGCTATACAACCAGAAAAATGACGGTCATTTCGAACATTTATTATAAATTCCTCTTAAAATTCCTTTCCAATGGTACCTACACAACTTTATTTCATAAATTTATTTATTTCATAAATACATATATTACCGCTGTAAACTTTGATTTTTTTTTTATTCAGAAAGTGAGTACGGGAACTTTTAGGACACGCTGTATATAACAACAATAGAACGGCATAAAATTCCCAAGTGCCAACAGTCAGTTGTAAATCCGTTATTTGTCAACATATAATTAATTAATAAATCTTAATTTAGTTCACTGTGATTGGTTGTTAAAAATTCCCTCCACCACGCCCCTTCAAACTCTCACTGAATAGATTATAAATGAGTGTATTTATTAAGTAGCGGAAGAATGGAGCTACTTCTTAGTTTTACCATGTCCATCTGTCTGTCTGTCTTATTCGTCTGTCTGCCCCCTTCCTATTTTTCTACATTGTTTGATGTAGAAGGTTTAAATTCGGAATGTAGCTTACTAAATTCTATTTGGAACATAGTTAGAGCTCTTCAGAAGAAGAAGAATGATACGCTTCCTCCACTTCGCACCCCTCAAGATAATTACGTCCAAACTAATCATATAAAGCTCAAATAATTGCAGATAAAGCTTAAATAATTGCAGGTATGTGCTACTTCTCTGTTTAGTTTGGTTCGATTTGCTCTCTGGGGTCGGATTTACGGGGGTGGGAATTAAAGGAGACCATCTTTCTACACTGCTGGCAAAAAAAAATGCAACACCTGGAAGGAATGGGTCGATTTATTTGAAATTTTGCACACATATAACATTGGTGGCATAAAAGAAATGATTCAAATTGCAAGACAATGCGTCCAGAAGATCGTTGTACAGATGGCTCCCATGCCCCAATAGACTACATTACGACCGCAATTGCATAAAACCGCCGCGAGCTTGAATGCAGGCCTCGACTCTTGCATGCATACGGTCATAAAGATGCTGGCGCAATTGTGCAGCGGCGATGAACGTTGCGTTCCGTCAGATCCCAAACATGCTCAATTAACGACAGGTCTGGAGATCCGGCTGGCCAGAGAAGTAGTGGCACATGCTGTAAGGCCTGCAAGCTAAAACGGGCAGTGTGTGGACGGGAGTTATCTTGCTGGAAAAACATGTCACCCTCCTGTTGCAACAAGATCAGAAGAACAGGTTCCACAATCTGCTTAACCTACCGAATGTTGTTCAATGTTCCTTCCACAAAAACTAAGGGTAATCGCGAGTTGTAACTGATCACACCCCACACAATTACTCCAGGGGTTGGAACTGTGTGCCGTAGACGGATGCACCGTGAAAGATGGCGTTTTGTTGCTCTTCGCCGCACACGTACACGTCCATCACTGGTGTAAAGTTAGAATCTGCTCTCAACACTAAAGACTACAGATCTCCATTCGGCTCTCCAATCGGCTCTTTCGCGGCACCACTGCAACCGCGTAGCATGGTGTTCTTGCAGAAGTGGGAGTCTGGCTAGAGGGAACTGTACACGCAGTCCTGCAGCTAGCAAACGGTTACCAATGGTCCGTCTTGACAAAGGTGGTGTCACTCTCGTCCTTATCTCTGCTGTGGATACCGTACGGTTGCTCAAAGCATCTCGTACGATTCGACGGTCTTGGCGTGGGTCAGTAGTGCGTGGCCTCCAGAACCAGATCTACGTGAGTGCGTTCCTTCCGTAAAGCACTGCTGACAACATCGAGCCACCACAGAAACATTACGATCTATCTGCGCCGTGATACGCCTATGAAACCATCCAGCCTCTCGAAGTCCCACAGTCCGACCTCTGACAAACTCCGCGAGTTGTTGCACAGAAGCACAATGCACTTGCCAAACTTACGATTTTATGCAAATCTGATCGGAATCTTTCTTCTCCAGGAGGGGTATGGGTGCCACCCTGTATAACGTTCTTCTGGACGTATTGTCTTACAATTTGAATCATTTCTTGTATGCCACCAATGCTACATGTAAAATTTTAAATAAATAGATCCATTCCTTCTAGGTGTTGCATTTTTTTTGCAGCAGTATATATGGTACTAGCAGAGGTACCCGGCGTTGCCCGGGTTAATTACACTTGTAGGTAAAGAGATAGATCTCAAAAAATTAAATTATAACTCCCAACTGGTTAAATAATAACTCAATCAATACAACACAGAGCAAAAGGACTATCCATTCTACAAAATATACGAAAAACAGGTAGTCCAGGTCATATATCGGAGCATCTAAACTCTTCTTGACTTGCCTTACCACTGCGGAGCATCACCAGATACTTTAGACTCAAGTTTTTCTTGCCCTTGATGTAGAAGCTCTTATACCCTGTTGCTGTATTCGAAACTGCCGTTGTTCAGATGTTTCAAACGCCCGTATAGCTTTTTCTGTTTTAGTTGCAGAGTTTCTCTGACCAATACTCGTTCTTTCCTTTCCAGACACACAAATTTTTGCCAGTCGTCTGGACGTTTGATAGGGAGCTCACGAGAGACACGCGTGAGTCCTATGCCTAATCAATAGACGCCGCCTTATTAATGTTCTATCACTGCATCTTCACTTTATGCTCATTATCAAAAATTCTTGGAAACGAACGCTCAGTCAACGTATGGTCAGCATTTCAGTTTCCAAAATATACACTTTCCCACAGAATATAGTCAAAATATATTTTTAGGAAATGTTTGGACCTGCTGTGCTACCGAATAAGCTAGGTGATAACCCCGGCGTGGCTCGGACTTTTTTTTGAATAAACTTTGAAATATCTTAAAAAACACACATGAAAACGCTTATAATTAATACAGCAAAAATTCTTAATAAAAATTTGAAAAAAATATTTTTAAGGGCTCAGAATGGATGGACCTCTCCAAGGATGCCACTGCTAGTCTAATTAATTTCTTACTCACGTAATCTTACTTTAGATGTATACTTGATGTTGTTACAATTCCCTTTCTCCTCTCGATGTCTTGAATCAAAATCGGCCATTTATCTCTTTTTGTAGTCTAGCGATCGCCAATTCTTCTATTGACCTGCTTACCATTTGCTCAATACAGCACGGAGCTAAAGGAGTGCTTCCTCTGTCGTCTTTTTCTCAATAATCTGCTAACTTTCCATTATCTCCAGTTACTAATCATTTTTAAAGATTTCCAAAAAATTGTTAAGTACTAAGAACTCTCTTTTCTAAGAAAAGCCTGAATAACAGGAATTCTATGCATTGTTACAAATTTTGCCTTTCATTGGTGGTCATGAGATATATATTGTTGATCCCTGCCTTGTGTTGGTGCATTGCGTGTTGACACCATTGTTAATACGTATTGTTGCACAAACTTTTCCTTGCATTGTTGGTCATGAGATATATATTGTTGGTCCAGTGCAGAGTGTTTGTGAATTGCGTGTTGATACCATTGTTGATACCTATTGTTGCACAAACTTTGCCTTGCATTGTTGGTCATGAGATATTTCTCATTAATATGCTCTGCCATAACCATGAATATCAATTTTTTATCGATAATTATTATTTTTCCAAAATTCTGAGGTAGACAGTGACCTTCCTCATGCTTTGAAGGTCAAGTAAGCAAAATTTCATCAAGATCGGAATAAAACTGTAGATTTGTATTCAATACCCACAAACAAACAAACATCCTTCTTTATATATATAGAAGAAGACTAGCAAAGGTACCCGGCGTTGCAGAGCCGGATCTAGGCAATTGGTCACCTGTGGCAATGCTGCTAAATGGCGCCCTCTTCCATCCCCACTTTATGATAATCAGAATATGAAAATTTGGAATTAGAACTGCAATAAACTCAGAAGCAGTCACCCATTAAATTACAAAAAATTATTTTTAATGCATATTTATTTATTTATTTATTTAAACATACAATTTCAATTTCAATTCAATTTCAATTGTTATTTACAATTGCAAATACAATTAATTGCAATCATAGAACAATAAATTGGTAATAATGATAATATTCAATTTAAAAAATATTCATATAAGATAAAATCAGCAATTTTAGCACCAAAAGAACTTAAAGGTGCCCAAAGGTCTGGGGCCTGCCAGGGGCATCCTTTAATGAAAAATTTATATAATCAATATAAAATTATATAACTTTGTATGATATTAAACAACAACAATATTAATTAATAGTAGAATAAACAGAGGACTGCGTAATTAGTTAACATTTAATAGTAAACAGAAGTTAAATCAGATGTAATTTGGCCCGAGCAAATGCTTTTAAGGAGAAGACGTTTAAAAAATTGAAGAGAAGGTGCATCGTGAAGTTCTTTAGTTAATTTTGACCAACAGATAGCGCCAGAAATTGAGATTGATCTCTTTGAGTAATTCACTCTATAAAATGGGATTATTATTTTTTTCTCTCCCGTGTGATAGTGATGACATGGATTAGTTATCATTGGGGGATTTCTAATATAATATACGTTATGTTTGACTTTATATATAAATTGAGCTAATTGAATAAAATAAAGTTCATCAAATTTTAAAAGGTTAAAGTTTTTAAATTCTGAATTAACGGAAGAGAAAGCGGGCCATATATCAAAGCAAATCACATAACAGACTGCACTGTTTTATATAACACAAATTATCTGCAAATTATTGAGAATTCTTTTGAAATACAACATTATTTTAACAACATGAATTACAATTACTTTCCTTGCTTTTAAAGAAGCAAAATCATCTATAATTTTTTCAAAATCAATCTGACTGGTTGTTTCTTGTTCTATTGATAAAATTGCCATGTTAGCTAAGTTTTCTTGGCCAAGTGAAGATCTCAAATAATTTTTAATTAACTTAAGCTTGCTGAAGCTTCTTTCACCAGAAGCCACAATAACTGGAAATGTCAAAAAAATTCTTAAGGCAATTTCAACATTTGGATGACTGTGCTAAATCATAATCACGAATAACCTACAATAATTCTAAAGATGTTGCGGCTTTAATGTCTGGAATAATAGCAATTGCATGATTTTTGAAACTACATATTTCTGAAGAAAATTCATCAGAATTCAAATCATTTGTATATTTAAGAGCCAAATTGGCAGCTGCTCTTTTTAAATCTTCATTATTCATTAACAGTAATATTTCTCCTGTAAGAAATTGAAATTCCTATGATATATAATCCAACTTTTTACTTCTCCATCTTAATTGTGAAACCATAACACCGATTATTCCTTTATTTCCAAGTTGAACATATGCTTGTCTGAAAATACCACTCTCACATCATTTGATTCTCCTAAATCCAATTTCTTTACCATTCGTTTTCTCTTTTCTGTAAATTCTGCTGGAATATTCATTTCTGTGGCTAACTTTTCACTGTTCAGATATATATTTGCATCTATTTCTTTCCTAATTGAACGAACGTTAGTTTTAGCTTCAGACCAGGACGTCACAAATTATTTCAATAAACATAAGTTTTATTGCACAGACCAGGATCTCACAAATTATTACGAAGTTAGAGCATCTCAAGATGACTTCCGGTTTCTTGTACATTGTCATTACAAGAGTTGTAAACAAATGTTTACAAATGTTAAAAACGGTATGAAATTAAATATAGTGAAAAAAAACAATAACAAAATTGAAAAATAATGGCAGGTAATAAAAAATGTTTAAAAGTTAAAAATTTATTGTAGATAAAATAACTCCAATTTGGCGCTCCCTTACAACTCTCACTTGCCTCACCCTAGATCCGGCTCTGCGGCGTTGCCCGGGATAATTACACTTGTAGGTAAACAGAACAATCTCAAAAAATTAAATTAAATTTTGCAATATCTTAAAAATAAACACATGAAAATGCTTAGAATTAATACAGTAAAAATTCTTAATTTAAATAAGAAAAAAAAATTTTAAAGGATGGAACTCTCCAATAATTTCTTACTCACGTAATCTTACTTTAGATGTACACTTGATTTTGTTGCAGTTTCCACTCTTTTCTCGATGTGTTGAAGCAAAACTTGGCCATTCATCACTTTGTGTAGTCTAGCGGTCGCCGATTCTTCTATTTACTTGCTTCACATTTGCTCAATACAGCACGGAACTAAAGGAGTGCTTCCTCTGTCGTCTTTCCACTCTTTCTCAATAGTCTGCTAACTCTCCATTATCTCCAGTTACTGATCATTTTTAAAGATTTTCAAGAAATTTTTAAGTACTAAGAACTCTCTTTTCTAAGAAAAGCCTGAATAACAGGAATTCTATGCATTGTTACAAATTGAAACTTATCCTTATTGCATCATCATTTTATGTTCATTGTTATAATTCTTGGAAAGGATTGCTTTATCATTACATTATCATTTTGTGCTCATTGTTATTGGTGAATTGCGCGTTGATACCATTGTCGATGCGAACACGACGGGGCTATTGTTGCATAAACTTTGTCTTGCATTGTTGGTCATGAGATATTTCTCATTAATATGCCTTGCCATAACCATGAATATAGATTTTTTATCGATAATTATTATTTTTCCGAAATCTGAGGTAGACAGTGACCTTCCTCATGCTTTGAAGGTCATGTATGCGAAATTTCATCAAGATCGGAATAAAACTGTAGATTTGTATAAAAAACGTACAGACAGACAGACCCACCCACCCACAAACATCCTTCTTTATATATATAGATAGATATAGGTATGTAAAGGATAGAAATTTGGTATGCAGATTTCTCTAGGCAAGATCTACATTACTATCAAGTTTTGAGCCAAACTCTTCCAATAAGTTGGAATTGTGTGGATAGTGGTCACGTGGTCTGTAACGTTTACAAAAGATAACATATGGCATGTCATTCGATCGGAAATGGTGAGAAGCTAAAGAAGATGGAGTTTGTTTTTTTCACTTTCTACATAGTACTTTCAAAAAATCAGTTTTGATAAAAAGAAAATATGGGATTAAAAAGTTCGGATAAAATAAATGAACTCAGAATTTCCGCTACTTTCCTATAATCTTCTCAAGGGGATTAATTTCTCGTTATCAATACACCCACATTCTCTTCGCTGTTTCAGTTTTATAGCCTGTATATTTATTTTTCCTTAAGTTCGATCAGCAGTTGCTATTAAGCAAAACACATTGTCTCTTTATGCCTTTTCGAGTTTCCTCTGGGATTTCTATTGCGTTAAAAACAGCATCGATTACAGTTGTTTTTATTGTTTTTGTATTGCATTAAATACCTTAGTAAATGTTATTCAGTTAACCTTTATTGATTTTTGATTGTTCATGCCAGATCCACTGTTTTAAAATGTTTACGTTGAGGAAACGTTTTTAAAGGATTTGCTGTTTGTTTTGGTTAGGCCCCCCATCTATCAGGATGTGCAATAAATTCGATCGCGCCGAGTGAAATTGAGAATCACTACGTGCGAATGTAAAATTTAATTTAGACTCTTGTGAAACAGAATGCAGACATCCGAGCTTCGATATTGCGCTGATGTGTTTATATTTGCATCCGTAATTATAATCAAGTTCTTCTACTTCATTTTAAAAACAATCTCACTTTAGGACGTATATAATGAGATTATTTTAATCAAAAAGGATAAGTAAAATAAACAGATTTACAAATTTCAACTCTAATTATCTAGCGTAAGTTGTATTTTACTTAATGTCACTGACCAAATGTTGGACAATGACATTTAGCCAGTGGTCATTAACCCTTAATGAACTTTATGGGTGGACGTAGGCTGGCATTTCCACCACCAGCTCCCCTTGCAATGTGTCTCTTTGCTCTCACAAGTAGTCAAAGTCAAGCCTCGTTTTATCTTAAAGGTATGAGATATTTACGTATGTCTTTTGAAAACATATTTTTATGCGATATCATATACTTTACACTTATATTCCTGTACTAAATTCCTATGTTTCAACTCTTTTCAGTTAAAAAGGTGAAATAAAATGAAAAGATTTCTTCGAGAGACATGTTAGAATAGGAAATGTAAAAGGCTTCGAGAAGACGTCTAAAGTTAACAAACACTTGAAAATTCGATTTCACTAATCTTAATTATTTTTAAGTGAGATACGTGAAGTCTTAGTTTAACGGTCGGATCTTTTATTAGGGGAACTTTCAAAGCAAACTTCATACCAACCGAAATAAAATTTATTACTCAAAGAGGGAATGAAAAAATTTTTTATTCTTTTAAGTGAAAATGCAACATGTAACTTTCTTGTATTTTCTTTAGTAGTCTGCCACAATCTGTTGCGAAATAGTTCAGAGTGTTTTTCAAAACTAAGGTATCGATTTAAAACGAAAAAAAACCAACAGAAAACCAGCGGCGTTTCGCTAGAATTTCGATCCCTTTCTCCGTTTTTATTAATGCCATTAATTTTTAATGATAGTTTAAAACGCGATCGTTAAAGGTTTAAAGGAACCTACCTTCTTTCTGTGACGTAAATCACGTCAAATATTTGCTTTCAGTTTTAATGGCACAAAAAATAAAACAAAATGAAGAATCATTAGGCTTCCTTACATTCATTATAAATGCTTTAGAAATAACAGTAACTTTCTATTGCTCAAAATCATAACTGAGATTTCTTTATTATTTTAAATATTTTCGTGAAGTAAAAACTTACGAGCGATAAGATTCCAATAATCTAACGACAAGAAATAAACTTCCATAAGCGCCACACAGCGAAAATCAAATTTCAAAACGCCCCAAAAAATAGATACGATTTAGAAATACCTTTTTTTTATCGATACCTACACCCCCCTTGAGCTGATGTCGAATATTATTGTTCCTGATTCAGTTACATTCTATTTTTTTTTATTTTTTAAATTACCGATTGCTCAAATTACTTTGCCCTATAGGTTGAGTTCAGAGTGTGGCATAAAGTTGATATTTTACAAGCGTACTCATATAGCTTATATAGAAGGTGCATAATACAAATGCTTATAGCTCAATTAATTGCTTAGTTTCTTACGAATATTTTCAGGATATCTATTAGGAGATGAGTCCATTGAAATTTTTAAAAATGGATTACTTAGTAATTGTCACAACATCATGAATGGGTTAATGGGAGAACTTTAAAATGAGATTGCGTCATCAGGTAAATGTTTTGTTTTTTAATCGAGTTATTTTACTTTCGTAGTACTTCATTAAATCTATTATCAATTATAAAATCGGATTACCTAGTTAAAAGTTTCTAGTCTCATTTTCGGAAGCAATGAACGAAAGACATGCAAACACTGACCGATGACAGGTGTTTTTGTATCATACTCTTAAAAAAGAACAGGAAAATTTAAATTTAAAATTTCTTAAATTACATCATATTATATGGTTATTTATAAATACAAGTCAATAAATCTCTCTCTCAGTATAAATAACATAGAATCATTGATTCATGGAGTTCTAGGAAATTTTAAAATATTCTAAAAGCTTATAGAGCACGAGCAAACTTTTATAGATTCCAAACAGCATAAATAATGAGATGAAATTTTTCGTCTCTTTTCTTATCAAACGAAACCAAGATAAAAGAGCATAACTTCTCAGTAAATGGTTGAAAATAAAAAATAGAAAGGGGGGAAAAAAAGTAATACTGTACCTAAACATGTATTTCATCAGCATGTATTCCTGAGCATTCTTCTTTTGCAATAACTTGGTATACTCTTTAGATGTCGCTTAGCTTTTTTCCCATTCTCATGAAATAAAAAAAATCAAAACAAAACAAAATGAGGAATAAAATAATCATAAAAAAGGATCTCTTTCGCAGAATTCTATTTCTCAACTCTAAAAGTAGGCACAGTAGGAGACGACGATACGTACAAGTTGTTGATCTTTTCATTTTCGTCTACGTTTTTTGTTAAAATGTCAAATGGCATTTCGTTTCCTGGAACGAAAGTAAAAATACGCATGAAGAAAAGAAGAAAAGAGGAGAGGATATGCGTTTAAAAAACAAATAAAGAAAAAAACAAATAAGACTGATCTTTAGTGAGACCGATAAAGAAATTTACTAAAAGAAATCGCTAAATATAGCACCTGAGATTTTTCTTGCTTTATTGAATTAAGCAGCATCGGGACTTGTTTCTTTTTAACCCAATGCTTTTGGGGTCGTTTTGAGATTTATACGATATCGCAAGAAAGAAAAACTAAAATGAATGTTTGCCATTCATTCTGCTATTAAGTTCGCTGATGAAATACATGTTTAAGTACAGTATCATTTCTCTTTCTATTTTTTATTTCCATTTATTTCCTGAGAAGCTCGATGAGAAGTCTTTAAACTGAACTCGATTAAGTAATAATATTTATTAATGGAAAAAAAATTGTTTACTCATTAAAAATCCTACAGAAGGTTTTTTTGACAAAATGAATAATAAAAATAAGATCGTTTGAATTACTGAGATTGTAATTATATACATACAAAAAAAAAACTTTCAAAAATTTAAAGGTTAGTGACAATTCAATTAAATTTTCTAATATTTGAAATGTTCAATCATGCTACAATTAGGTACAAAATTATAAGCCAGTATTGTTTTCTTAGATGTTATGAACAGGGTTTTTTTTCTACACAATTTAATAACGTCATTGGATCCAAAACAATAAAACAAACATACATTAGATGTAAGATAAATATATTTTAATTTCGTAAATTATTACAGGTATTTAGTGTTTTAACCATGGTGCAAAATGTTAAGTCCATAAACAAAATTCTTTCTTTAACAATCAGTTATTTATTAATAGTGCTTCCTTGCATTTAATTACATCATTACAACGTTGGTCATTGAGTCAGCAAGTTTTTCATATTTTTTTAGACCCAGTTTTATTCCAAATTTCTTCAATTGCATTTTTCAGATCTGATAGGATATTGAATTGGCGAATTTTCAATATACTAATAAATACTAAAAAATATACGCAAAATAGTTCTTAACGCTATTTAAACACATTCCAACGCGAACTTTGAAACTGAATCGCACTTTGCAAATGTTTCGAACATATTTTTGAGTATTTTGATTGAAACAGCGCCACCTACCGACGAAATAGTGAACGATTTTTATTGCACATTTCACTCTACAATACTCTCGTTAAGATATCCTGAAAATCTGACCAAATTCGGATAGGCCGGTTTTGAGAAAAACACGGGAACTTTAATTATAAACACCCTGTATATTGATTCTTTACGTAGATCACCCCGTCTGGTCCATCGCAACTAATTTTTTTTTCATCACTGAAAATTATTTTTCGACCAGTCTGTCTTCATTGATAGATCTTTTTAGCAAATTGTAGTCGTTTTTGCTTGTGGTGATGTGTGAGGCGTAGTTGAGGTTTTGCCTTCTCATGGTTCATAAATGGTGCACTATGGATTGTTCTTCTTATTGTCCAAATTGAAACATCCTTCTTCAGATCTGCAGCAATCTGCTTTGCTCTCATAATCTGAGAACTTGCCTTGCGAATCACCAAGTGTTTTTTTTTTTCTTTTTGACAAGTCTTTGGGCCGACCAGATGGTTTCTTCACTCCATAATTATCTGGATCTTTCAAGAAATTTAACACAACTGTTTTAGATCTTTCTAACTTTTCAGCAATTTATTTTGAGGACAAATCAGTATCTTTAAAGGCCATATTTGTCCCTTTTCCTTCTTAGACAGTATGCAATCTTTGGCCATTTTGGGTGTATGGATAAAAATGAACAAAATCAAATAATTTGAATATTAGCTGCTTTTTTTTTTTTTTTTGGATAATTCCATTGTAATTTTTGAAGGATGTTAGAATTGTACTTATATTTTTCAGTAAGAGAGATTTTTCTGAACAGACTTATGATTTTGCACTATAGTTAAATTACTAAATAACGTACAGTAAATTAAAATATTTAATTTCTCATCTGCTCACAAATTCTACAGGTTTTAAGTTCTTATTATGAATGAGATAAAAGTCATGAATCATATATCAATAACGTATTGTTCTTCATATTTTAAAAAATGATGCTGATCTTATAATCTTATAATTTTGCACTTAACTGTAGTTGTAACATGATTATGAAAATATAATTATCATGCATATTTAGTTCTTTTTATTCTGCTGTTAACATCGTCATTAAAAATCAAACAGGACCACTTTGAAAATATAATTATAAAAGTGGTCCTGTTTTATTTTTAATGACGATGATAACTGCAGAATGAAATGAACTGAATATTAGGCTCAATTAAAAGAATATGCATTGTTGAAAATACAATCGTCAATAGTCATTAATACGGTTCACTGCATGTCTTTAAATAATGAAATATTCATAACAACTTTTAATCAGCTTTCCAGTATAAATATTGATACTAAGAACATAAAAACCACGTCCATCTTATCGTGTTTTTTTTTCCTCATCATTTTTTCTCTTCCGTTTACTCGCTTTTGCTGTAATGAACGAAGCCTTGAGGTGAATTTCTCATCTCGGCTTTTAGTGATCAAAAGATGTTGGTGCTTTCCCTTTACCCCCCTCTACCCTTTCTTCCCTTTTCCAGGCCGTTTTTCCTCTTCCTAGAGCTCTTAAATGATAAGAATGGAAGTGTTTGAACACCATTAATCACACAAGAAATGACCTCTGGCGATAGAGGTGTTTGCTGAGAACTGAACACTCATTACACAATGTTCGCTCTTTAATGCCCATGAAAGGTCTATTGATTTATAGGAAAAGAACATTACTTAAAGGCAGATAATATACGGCAAGCTTTTTCTTTTATTTTTTTATTTTTATCATCTTTTATACGGGTCAACTCGAATGGTTGGCTGTCTTTTTTTTCCCAATAGCTTTTTAACACTGGAAAAAAGGACAATCAAAAGTAATAATTTCTTAATTACACTTATTCCAATTTGCCTGTCCTACATGTATTTTTATATCCAATATTTGAGAAATGTAGAGAATGGATTATAACGTGATTAATAACGAAATTATTAATAATTATGCGATTTATTTGTAATATCTCGTCTCTGAAAATATTCGATTCTGAAAAAAATGACAATAAACCATTTATTATTAGCATAAAAGATATCTCTCTCTCTCTCTCTCTGAAAAGCGATTCTGTGAAGTGCGGTTCTTAGAAATACAGCATCCCGGTATTACTAGAATTACTTCTTCACGTTTCCACCAGAGCCCTTTGGTGTCTTTTTCTCTTTTTACTATTTCGAGTTTGAATTCGCAATGGACAATTTCTGATGCAGCATAAATAATGATTGAAATGTTAATGTAAAACTCCTTCTTACTCTAAATATTATAGCATGCCTTCTCAAAATCTAATTTAAATACTACATAAATATGGAGCACTAGTCATTTGCTTAATAATGGCAGTGATACGCATGCCTAGTAGCTATCATTATGCTGAAAATTCAGGTATAAACCGAGTTTTAAACTATCAAATGCCGGGTTTTTGGCGCTGCGTATTCCTTGAAGAGTAATAAGATGAGTGGGTCGAGTATTCGAAGAGTGTGTGGATCAGTTCGCCATAGCCAACAAGGCTGGCAGCTATAAAGTGTACGACTAAAATAATTTACGCCGTTGGAAAAATGAAACCTCAATGTCCTTCAACTTGCTGATCACTCCCAAAATATTGACTTACATGATGTTGATTACAAGTGACCGACAAGACCCGGACCCAGGAATTTGGTTAGTGTGATTTTACCATCACGAAAGAGTTCATTCCGTTTGAACAAAGCGTGATTGCAAGAGCCCACAAATTGCACCAGTCTTCTGTTCGCGACATTATCATGAAATAGAAACATCTCGGAACTCGTCCATACACTTGATAGGCCTAAGAACTGAAAGATCAGGATCGACGAAGTCTGAAGCATGTTGTCAAATGAAATCGTTTGTCAAAGTTTGCATGACTTCAAGATGCGCCGTTATGAGTAATGCAGACCCCCACCCCTCCGGTAACGCGAGCAAGCCAAGCCAAACTGCTGTAATGGAAAGCATATTTAAGAAGCTGCAAACATTTCGACAACTGTAGCTTTATCAAATACCATACACCAGTAGTGGTTGGACTCTCCTATCAAAGGTTTCTTCCGATACTGGACGCAAATTTCTGTATTCTGATAGTCCGTTGTCAGAATGGCCACTTCGGTACGCCATCAACCTCAGCGCAGGTGTTTCATCAGTTGATCCCGGATGAGAAAGGGTTAATTAATGGTCTTTGCAGGGCTAGTTGGTCACATCATCGTAGAGCCACTGAGGATGACATCAACACAGTTTCAAGAAGCGTTCGTCGTTCGCGCGAATAACAAGCAGAAAATCCCCGTGCACCAGAAACATTGAGGGTGTGTCTAAAACGTCCGACCAGTTGCGACCGGTCAAAGCCCGTCGCAAAGCTTGTTTTAGAGCCACCAGTGACTGACTCGAAATTTTGACTGTGTCCGATCGACGCGGGAATGATGCAGGCATTACGTAGCTGGCTTTATTGATTTTAAATTTTCTGCCGATTCGGACGACCCTCGATTCATAAAAGTAACGTCCGGTCGCGATGAGCGTTTCATAACGCCGGTCGCCTCGGTGAGTACATTCAAAATGGCGGACGAAAGTAGAAAATTCAAGTGTTCGAGTGTCCGATACGTAATAAATATATTTTGGAGATGGCGACATAGATATTGGGCAGCTTCAAGAAACAAGAAATGAATACGAAAAAGAAAAGACGGGTGAAGAAAATGTATGTATGTACACAATTTTAAATCGTACTAACTTAAATGATGAGGAACCTTGCTGCGACGCCATTCTGAATGAACGAACAAACGGAAGCAAACCGCCGCCGAACGATCGACGATCGTACCATATGACTGTTGGCGACCGGTCGGACTTTTTAGACACACCCTGAGTGATTCTCGTAGGGGCCCTAGCACACAGGTTTGCCCAGGGACCCATAATGCTGCTAAAATGGCACGGCTGTGCACGTCCAGGGCGTCCACTCCAACTCAACTTTTTAATCTTATTCACAAAGAGAACTTGTAAAAATTACTTTAAAGAAAATAAAGGGAAATAAATGAGAACTCCCGAATAATTGAGTTGAAATTGCCATTTAGTCGTCGTAATCCTTTACTTTGAAAATGCAAAAATATCATTATGATATTCATCTGAAAGCGTGGTTTATATCACTTATTTCACGATAATTAAAACACCACTATTTTTCGTTTCAACAAACAACAAAGAAATGACAAACCACAAAGACTGTGTAAACTAAACAACAAAGAGAGTTCATTCAGTTATGCAAGTAATTCTGTAATTTCTCATTCTATACTAGCAACTTTTAGGAAACACACATAGTTTGCTATTTTTGCCGAAAACATTCGAGTGTCTTTCAGCGAACGATCAATATTTACCGTCTGGCTGAAGTTGACAGTTACGATAGAATGCAATTACCTGTGGAGGCCATTAATTGATCCGACTAAAGAGAGTCCCACTCCAAAATAGAGAAGCCAAAAGCCAGGACAGGCGGCGGTTAGAAGCAAGAGGTTGACATCTAACAAATCAACGCCAAAGAGCAGAAGCACATTGGCATAATAAAGGCCGACATTTAGGTGTTCTTCTGTCGGGCATAACGACAAATGGTGGCAATAAGAAAGGAGGCGACGACTTCATAAAGAAGGACACTTCGAGATCTATAAGATGGCACTTTTATTGACTCCAAAAATTTTTTTTCTTCCTAAACTATATATAAATTTCTCCTCTGAAGGTTAATCACCTTCTGACATTAATTTTTTTTTCTACAGGTTGCTAGAAATAATCTAAAATATTATGTTACTGAAATAATATAATATTAATCATCTTGTTGTTTTTTTCTGAAAATTACTTGTGTTCCGATATGATCGTTTGTCACGATCTTTAACTTCTATACAGCAGAGTGAGAGGGACGGAACTAATTCTTTATGGCAAGAATAATGTTTATTCTTTATAAAATTTAAATAAAGTCTCAGGTGCCAGAAACCCTCAATAACTGTTAAATGGTTTCTTGCTCTTGACACAGTTAATTGAAATATAAAGTCAATAGTTGCATGAGTAGACACAGTAAACTTTTATGATCTTTAACAAGAAGAGTTCTTTAAAAAGCACTTATTAATTAACAATATTAATTATGATCTTGACATATTCTGTATTCTTTCTGCTGTCTCCGATACGACGAATTCTGAGGTTCTTGTTGCGTCGTGGGAACCAACCCGGTAGCCGCTAACTAGGGTTTATCGACCGAGGGTACGTTTGCTAACCAGGGAAAAGAAAACAAATAAAATACATGAATAATTTTACGGAAAAAGACACAAAAGTAAACAGAATGTGTACCAATATGACAAAAACCAGAAAAAGGAAAAATAAGTATGTGAATAATAGTAAATAAAAAACTCTTTCACCACAACAAAATTAAGGAAAAATACGACCTGAACCTGGAAGCGTTTTTCGACAGCAAGGCTATCATCATTCAGCAGGGACCAAGGAGTACACTCGGGGGAACAGAGTGAAGATAAAGAAATGTTATGTGGTTTAAAGATCGAATTAAGGCCTTTAATAAAAAACATAACATTTCTTTATCTTTTAGGAACCCGAACCAAATTAGATATTTGTTGGGTAATCCCAAGGACAAAGTACCGCACCTACAGACGTCTGGAATCTATGAAGCCTACTGTTCCCATTACTTAATGGTTTACAAAGGTCAAACGAAACGCAATTTATCAACCAGGTTTAAAGAACACATAAACCACAGACGATTCGGGAGAAGCAACCTTTCCGCCATAGCAAAACACTCCATCGAGACTGGACACGATTTTTCCATCGATAATTTAAAATTATTACATCCAATAAATAAAAAACACCTGCTGGACGCTTTTGAAAGTATGGCCATACAAAAAAACAATCATAATTTGCTACTAAATTCAGACTCAGGCCCCATTAGTGACTCAGCATTAATCCAATGGTGGACTCAGCTGCCCAATCATTAATTTGTCCCTTTTGGTGTATTCTCTCTGATTGGTCTTTTCGCTTTATATACTCGGTTTTTCCGTTTTCAAGTCCACTGATGAAGGGGTTCTTCAAGCCATACAACATCTTCACCATTGATGACCTTTCTTCTGACCACAAGCCTGTGGCGTTAAACTTTGACAATGTCAATATCAATTTCAGAGAAGAAGTCAAGCAACAGCAAGATAGGAAGCTCTTCAAAGAAATCCTCAAGGACCATAACGGCCAACTCGATAGAACAAACTGTACGGAGGACATCGATCAAAGTGTTAAAGACATCACCAGGCGAATAAATAGTGCCACTGAAGTTAGTGCCTATCCATTGGAAAATAAATCTCCTCATCGAATTGTGCTTACCCCAGGATTCCAACACTTGATCGCAGAAAGAAACAGGACCCGTAGGCTTTGGCAACGTTATCGTGTACCTTGGCTGAAAACCAAATATAACAGGTTAGTACGAAGAGTCCAGGAAGAAATAAGTGAGTTACGCGGCGCTAGGTGGAATGACAAGCTGAAAAGCTTGTCGGCTCGCGACAATTCCAATTGGAACATGGCTAGAGCTCTGCAGAAGAAGAAGAATGATACGCTTCCTCCACTTCGCACCCCCCAAGGTAATTACGTCCAAACTAATCAGGATAAAGCACAACTAATTGCAGATTCCCTAGAGATGCAGTTTGTTACTCCTGATAAAAATAATTCCGAGAGTCAACTCATGTCCCAGCATGTGGAAGATGGTCTTATCAAGCTTGATGAAGTCCCGCAATTTACATCGAAGATTAACATCGAGACTGGCGAGATAGCTACCATCATCAGAAATCTCAAACTGAGGTGTACTGAGGTGTACTCCAGGAAGAGACAACCACCAAACTGAGGTGTATACTCCAGGAAGAGACAAGGTAAGTAATAACGCCTAAGGCATCTGCCGAACAATATTATTAATGACATTTCAAATATCATAAGTGACTGCTGGAAGTTTTCCTACTTCCCGACACCTTGGAAGCAATCTATTCTGTTAAGTATCCCCAAGCAGGGGCAAAATCCTGCAATTCCTGCGAGCTACCGACCTATCAGTCTACTCCCGTCGATGTCCAAAGTTTTGGAGAAAACTATCCTCACCAGGTTCAAGGACCACTGTCTCACCAGTGATCTACTTCGAAAAGAGCAGTTCGGCTTCCGTGATGCCCACTCGTGTTAGATGCAAATATGGAGGCTTGTTGAAGATCTGAGCACCCCACTGAACCTTTCAAAGTACTGTGGCGTGGTCTTTCTTGATGTCAGTAAGGCTTTCGATCAGGTGCGGCACGAAGGGCTAATCTAGAAGATGGTTAGAGACGAGTTTCCTCCTGATTTGATTTTGATGGTGAAATCCTTTCTTAGCTAAAGTTGGCAAAAACTTCTCCAGTCCCCGCAAGGTAAAGGCCGGTGTCCCACAAGGCTCTGTCCTTGGGCCCGTTTTATTTAATTATTTTGTACATGATTTCCCAAAACCAGAAAAATGTAATTTATATTTCTATGCTGATGATACTGCCATCATGGCTTGGGCGCACGAGCCATCTCACGTTATCACTCGTCTGCAGAACATCTTGAAGAAATTTGAAGACTGGTTTAATTGCTGGAAGCTGAACCTTAACGTCGGAAAATGCAAAGCTGTGTACTTCCACAAAAAGCTTAAGCATCCCCCGGATTCTCTTGTCTTATTCAATAAGAAACTCGAATGGGTCGACAATTACAGGTACCTTGGCATTATAATCGAGTCAAGACTCTCATGGAATTGTCACGTGGCTTACGTTCTGAACAAAGCAAAGAAGGCTAAGTACAGCCTCATAGCTTTCCTGGGTCGAAACAGTGACAATAAGCTGCTATTGTACAAGACGATGATTCGGACCATCCTCCTCTATGGCATGTCTACGTGGGCAACCATATATAAAAGTAGATGGAGTGAACACCAGTTGTTCCAGAATGTTACCCTGAGGACCATCGCTAAGCTTGGCAGAAGGACTGTGAAAAACCAATCCATACACTCGGATCTGGACATGACTCACCTTGGTAAGTGTGTGGAAGATCTCCTGAAGAACATGGTGCAGACGATGAAGAGCCATGACAATGACCTGGTGGCTGGAATACTAAATAACCCGATGGTAATGAAGTGGCATACAAAGTATAGAAAACCGAGGCATATTCTTGATATCAACTTCGAAGACATTGGCAACGTTTCCTTCCCGGATTATTGGAAGATGTGATACCACCCACCCCCGCTCCCTCTCCCAATCTTCTGACAATCGTCAATCTTATTATTTTTTCATAATGTGGAAGACCTCTTTGGGTTAGTCAGGCTTCTTGCCTATTTCAGTGTATTTCTGGTGGAATTTATTCTGGTAGGGTGAGCTTCATGAAAGCACTGTTTTCGTCCCACCCGAAGAAATGTACACTTCACTGTGCGATTGTCGATTGTCGTTTTCAAGTCAGTTCACTCTGTTCCTACGAGTGTACTCCTTGGTCCCTGCTGAATGATGATAGCCTTGCTGTCGAAAAGCGCTTCCAGGTTCAGGTCGTATTTTTCCTTAATTTTGTTGTGGTGAAAGAGTTTTTTATTTCTTTTATAAATAAAATACATATTAGTTTCCATTCAATTCTGTGGTCGACGAAGCACTGCACAAAAAGAGTCAACAAGAATAAAATATGTCATTAAAAGTTACTATACTCGATATGAACGACGCGCCGAGTGCCGTGAACAGGTACCTGTTCGCGACGCGCGCAAGGCTGGTTGAGGTGGCTACGTCGCTCACACTCCTCTGTCCGCTCGGGAGAAAAAATGGATAGGTGGCTGTCGGCAAAGGGCGGCTGACTGAAGCTCGGATCTCACGCTACGGTCCAACGGGGCCGTCTAAATATTTTTCGTCGAACGCCTGACTCCACCGCCTTGCTATCGTCTGTCGTATCGTCGTCGAGTGGCTCAGCTTTCTGTGCGACGTCGTGCTCCCGATTCGCTATCACGGCGGCGAGGCGTTCTACTTGCTTGGCGACAGGCCTCTCTCGGCTGTCTCTTTTAATTTGCTGAGTCCCGGAGGAAAATCTATCGCCTAGCTATTAGTGAATTTCCGAGTACGGCATTTCCTTAGTGAGTATCGTCTATTAACTGAGTCCGCTTTAGGATTAAGAGCGTTCCATTTATTAACTCCATGCCTATCTTGGCTGTTGGCTAACGCTGGGCACGACGAACTGTCTTTTCTAACTCGCCTGCTTTCGACGTTCGTTATCTGCTGGCCCTCCATGGTTCGTATCAAAAGGAGTCACCTTCGAAACAGCTTTCTCGTTTGTGTCCGTCGGATCCTGAGGGGTTATCAATTCCCGTGTTCCGTCTTCCTCTCCACAATCCCGCCGTGGAATTTCATCCTTATTACCTTTCATTCCATTCCATCTCCGTCCTCTTCTTCCACCCTAGCTTTCGCTCACTATTCTCCGCTTCTCTTTTTAATCTTCAATTTCGTCATCCTTCTCTTTTCTTTATTTTCCACCTATCCCGAGCATTGCTTCTTTATCTGCCTCCGGACTGATCTATTCCTATTATCAGGGGCTCTCCGACGAGAATCCGTATTCGCTCGCGATGCTCTTTTTGAGCGGATTTCTGCTTCTTCTTCATCCGACCAAATCCATCTGATTTTCCATGCAAATGGATCTGATGACATGACATCGTTCAATTCGACTCAATAATGTTTGTTAAAGTGGATAAAATTTTGAGTTTTTGAATCCACAATCTTGCCGATCCAACTTCTTTAGACTACATGAGTAGTGTTTCCACAATGCAGAAAATATTGAATACCACGAAAGTATTGCAGATTTGGTTATATGTAAGAAAGATCCGAGGCAGACACAACAGTTAAACATTTATTCTGCGAATTATTTTCAGAACGAAGTAGCTTAACCCGGAATACCTTTATTTTACAAAAACAAATTTACGATAAATAATTTACATTATATTTCCTATAAACTATGTTCCTACAACAGCTACACATTTTTCCAATTTTCATAAAAAATTTGGGAACATTCTTGGAATCTATTCCTCCTTCACCTGCTTCGTCGTACGTGAACCATGATCTATTAATCCATGCGCGAATCTTCGTCGACATAGAACCGCTAAAATGCATGTGAAATTCATAAAATTACGATATTTTCCATGCTATATCATCATATGTTCTCTCAAACATCATCAGTGCTTCCGAGGTAGAACTCAAAATGCCGAACATTTTGAACTGCAACGTTGACTCATGCACATTACAAAGAAAAACTGCTGTTTCTACGGTTAGAGAAGAAACGAAAACGTGACACAGACGCTACCAAATTTCTTCCACATTTATTTTTCTTCGTAATGCTGCTAGTTTTATATACCCTTGTGAAAGAAATTACCATTCTTTCGAGGGATATCTTAAAAGTACTTAGGATGGAATTGAGCAAATTCTCCCAGCAATGTGTTAATTATGTCCAAGCTTTATGGAGCATTCTCAAGCTCCAATGAATGCATTTCCAAAGAAGTGGCGATGCTTTGTCATTATCAGCAAAATTAAGATATTTATTGAATTCAAAGCTGGTTGGTAGACTTACACTTTGTTATGCATCTTTAGAAATCTTTTACTTGTTAACTTACTATCGGTAACAAATCTCCTGTGTGGAATGTCTGAAAGCATATCCTATTAATCATTAGTAGAAATTAATATGTATCTTTAAAGCATCCAATTCATAGGTTAAAAATATCTATCGAGTTCGTTACCCATTTTCTTATCTCATTTTCTTGCTTACTGCTATCCTATAACGCTGTGTGCTGGAAATATGAGCAAGACAGGCCTGGGCACTCAAAAGTCACCTGATCATCGGGGTCTGAACAACAATCCAAGTTTATTTTGATTTTAATGGTTAGTCTTTTTTTCGTATAATGAATTGTTCCTCAGACCACGATGGTCAGGTGACTTTTGAGTGCCTGGGCCTGTCTTTCTCGTAGGCCTCGGAACTATTATATGTGACTGTTGAGATTAAATCACGTCTCTCTGAAATAGATGTTCGTTGATTGAATGTGATAATTTACAACAGGTTTTGCAATTTATCTAAATCGTGTCCAGTTGTCTAAGATTTATTTGGCCACGTTGATTTGTTACGTTTGCCGAGTTTGAAGTTGAGCCATATGCTCTTTCCATCTGATATATACGGTGCGTTTTGTTCGATCTCGTGGATGTCACAAGATCCACAATCAATCTCAGAAGCTTGTAGTTTTTAAAACTCCATGAAAATCAAGGTTTCACGAGATTGGTTGAAGTTTAAATTCGAACGTCCTTTTTCATCGTCACTGCATGTTCTGTAAAAGCAGCAATTTGCAGAAAGTAAGAACTGTGTTACACTTTGACACAAACGCAAGAAATATAAAAAATATTGTATAATATCCTAAAATTCCTGGTCAATATGGCAATGAATTAAAAATCATTATACTTTCTCATTATACTGAAATTATCCACGAGTATCCTCCACTTAGGAGGAGCTGAGTTTAGCTCGTAATGCAATCAATTTTTATGCAGACTCTTGTATAATGAGAAAGAATGGTATTGTTTTTCATATTTCGAAATTTCTTCCTCTCTATTCGAACAGCATATTAAAGAGGCTACCCTGACGATGAATATTTTTTCTCGCATCCCTAATTGCCAAACAAGTACCCTGTTTATTCTATTAAAAGAAGTTTCCACTCATTTATATTGTATACTATTGAAAGTTAATTGAGATACAGTAAAGGCATTGATATTATGATCTGTTAATTGCGAAATGTTATGCATCAAAAGCTTCGAATCTGACATCAAGTGCTATAAATAGCGAAGGATGTTGTTCTTTCACGGAAACGTTTCCTCAGCCAATGGTTGGCGAGTGCGTTTGGCAACTGTGCGTTCCATCGCTTGCCGACTCTGACGTTGGCTCTGTTTATTTATCTTTTCATTTCCCTTCCGTCCTCTGGTTCGGAAACAGTGCTCGTCTTCCCAGTTGTCTTATTATGAATGATTCCAGACGACAACCCATCATATCAACACTACCGTAAACCAGTTGACTCGTCTGCGCAAGCACCAGATCGCCTCTTATGGGGGGGGAATCTTTTATTATACGACTTCGACGCAGTAGGCAAAAGGGACCTTCTTCGAGCAATAAAAATCTTAAGCTCATGTGATTCCTTGATTGAGGCATCGCTGCTATTATATTCCAAGTACCATGAAGGCGAATAGAAGTCATGGAAACGGAAGAAATTTGTTTGCTTTTCAGAAAGACAGTATTCAAAATAAATCCAAGCCACAAAGACAGTATTCAAAATAAATTCAATTGTCATCCTTTTACACATGCAATCTTTTTAAAATAAATTGCTCTAATATATTTTATATGTCCTTCGTGATCAATAAATATGGTTTGAATAAAATGCTTATGGCTTTTTTGCCCCCTAAATCTTTAGATTACTTTTCTGAATAATAAATCACCGCATTAGTGAGACTTTTGTTAAATGAGACTTAAGTCTAATCCATTACTAAATAATTTGGCTTAGTTTTTATTAACATTTTCTATTCAACATGAAATTTTTATTACGATATCATCAACTGCAAAAATAAAAAAAGAAAGAGACAGATAAATTGATAAGCATTCACTCCAATTTACTTTGTGCAGTTAGTGAATAATTATTGGAAAATTTGCGAAGCTTAATTCATGAAAGCGTATTTTCAGAAGAAAATAAAAGCGGGAACCAGGCGGTTTTACATAAACATTAAACTAGCTGTACTGAAATACAAAATATACAGACCAAAATACAGATTGGACTGGATGCATACTTAATTAATCGTGAATCAGTTATTCTTGTAAAATTTAAGAACTAAGCTTCTGCAGTCGTTGAGCATGATTCATTATTCTTAAAAAAAAAAGCGTGTATGGTAACATGGGAGCACGATCTGAAAATTATTTTTGACAGATTAAACATTAGACATAGATATCAACAAGCCGAATAAAAATCTCAGTGAAAACATTAGCGTTTTTCAATTTAAATTTCAAATTTTACTCAGGAAAGTTTTCCTCTTTCCAATGGTGAAACTTAATATCCAATACGATTAAAATTCAGATTTATAAGTGGTGTCTGAATATTTTTCGCTGTTATCATTGTCTCTATGCTCGCATCTATAATAAATCCATATATTAACGCCCGTATTCACCACCTCTTAAAACAAGTTTAAACTCGGGTTTCAGCGTAAGTCGTATTCATCATACAGTTACGTCAACTTAAAAGTCACTGAGTTTAAATTGACCATTCAAATCAATCCGTAGCCTCCGCATATGTAAAGTTTACATATGCGGAAGCTACGGTCAATCTTAAACTGATGTGCATGCGCAGTGCATCTCCAGCCATACCAGCCAAAGAAAAACAACATGGAGGACGATATGCTGTCTATCGTACTTGGAAGACTTTTGGTTTGGTTTGGTTTGGTTTGCTTGGTATTAACGTCCTTTTCAACTGCTATGGTCAAGAAGACTTTTGGAAAAACAAATCAAAGAAGAAAATAAGATTATCTACCTTGCACAACTAGATGAGGGTAATTTTCGAAAGCGCTTCCGGTTATCGCATGAAACTTTCGAAAAGCTGGTGAAGGAGATCGGCGAGAGCGTTGTTGTTTATTCGCCTTGGCCATGCTTGGAATGAAATGTGACGTTTCAGTGCTTTATTCGCTCTTTTGCAAGTCAGGATTGAAAGTTCATCTTCGTTTAAACTTGATTGGTATTCACCAACATCTTAAGGCGGCAGCTTGGCTAAGCCGTATCGTAAGCCAAACGTCGTTGTGTCGACTTCTCCCATTGGTTCAAAGTTTCACGTGACCTATGACGCGTATGTTACCTGACGTCACGGTTACATTTCATTCCAAGCATGGCCATGGCGATAAACAACAATTTGGTAGGAATGTCGTAACAACAATGTGCTAAAAATAAATTTACTTTCAACGTGTACAGAAAAATTTATATTTAAATAATGTGGCGGTAATTTTTCTCAATTTGAGAAAAACGTTTTGGTGTCTTGTGTGGAAAATTTCCCAAATATCATCAACGAATGAATTTGTTTGTGACTAATGAATTTGTTTAGAAACAAAACGTCTTCCAGAGTACGAAGACTGCATATTGTTTTTCTTTGGCCGGAGTTGCTTTAGATACATTGCGCATGCGCTTCAGTCAAAGATCGACTTAAGCGGCCGTAGAGGGCAACTTAAACTCAGCGTCGTTTAAGTTGACTTAACCGCGTGGTGAATATGACACGTTTGAATCAGAGTTTAAAACGTGCTGAATACGGGCGTAAGAGATTTATCATTGGACGTTATGGCCAAGAAGCCGCCTTGAAATGTTGGTGTATACCAATCAGGTTAAAACGAAGTTGGACTTTTTAAGTTGGCTTCATGTACTGATTGGTAAATTGGAATTGCTTTGAAAAAGACATTGTAAACTTTAGTAATAAAACACACATAAATCTGGAAGGGTTTAAATGGCCTACATGAATTTCCTTTGCTTTTAGGAACTTTGGCTAAAATTTAGGTTAAGCCCCATTTGGTCGCCTCCCATTTGGTCGCCCTCCCATTTGGTCGCCTCCCATTTGATCGCCTGTATACCATCGATGGGTACAGGAATACCATCGATGGTTCTTTTAATTTCTTTATTTCAATAAAATAGCATAAAATCACATAGATAAAGCTTAGACTACAACAGACATTTCATTACAGATAATTTGACAAATGTAAAAGTTGGGTTTAACAACATTTATGCAAGACATTCAAAAGCATCGATTGTAAAACCAACAATTTCTCCAAATGCTTTGGACTTAACATGGTCCTTTTTTTTTCCAATGGTGCAACCTGCTTTTGAAAAAAGTCTTTTTGACAAAGACCGGTCGCAATTGACCCTGACAAAACCTCCATGGACAAATGTCCCAATTTCAAAGACCAAAAATTAATAAATTAATTTTAAATTTAAATATAATTTAAATGTATAAGAGACCCTAGTTAAAATTAATGATTTATATTAAAAAAAACTAATTGGACCATGCAATTGAATACAGTACAAAGGAAAGAAACTGGATATGTTTCCATAATCCTACAACTGTCAAATTATTTTATCAAGTTATCAAGCATATCGTGCCTGTTTGTAACCCAAATGATTTTAATGGGGGAAATTAAAAGTTCAGTTACATGCATTTTTACACCAAAATTCAATTTAATTTTGGAACATTTGCCCCATAATCAAGCAACAGAAAGCAACTTCGACAAAAGCAACTGCCTCAACTTCATCGAGGCAGTTTGGAAGTTTATAGCCCTACATTGATTTGGAAAGCTTTCTCACTTGCACATCGACAAAAAAACACAACAGTACATCAATTTTCTTAATAAAAAGACAAGTAATCTTTATTCAGTTTAATATCTTCACTACAGGCTTTGGTTCGAGGCAGTTTGGAAGTAGGCCTATTTAGAAGTATCGATGTTTGGGAGAAGTTATTATCGATGTTGTTATTATCGACGATCGGCGACGAAATGGGAGGCGATCAAATGGGTCAGGTCAAACGTCCAAATGGGAGGCGACCAAATGGCGCTGAAATGGCGACGAAATGGGAGGCGACCAAATGGGGCTTCACCAAAATTTAGAACTGTTAGTGCGTCACAGCTAAAATTACAATATTTTATTCTTTTAAACAAAAACGCAAACGGCTACGCGTCATAGATGTTCTAAAGATACAATGTAAAGTGTCATTTTTTACGTCTTATTAAAGGTTAAAAGGTCGTCATTGGACAAGTATAAGATCAGTTTACACCTCATTATCGAAAGACATATCGCTAACGGCATCGTTATAATAATAAGCAAACGATTAATGCTTGTTATTAACGTAATCATGTTTGATGTAGTAGAATAAGATTTTTAAAAGCTTAGGGAACGTATTAATCTAAAACACACTAAAATTTTAATTAAACGTAATTTCAACACACTCTTTAAAATGCTTGAAAAAATAAAAAGTACGATTAGAACTCGTCCATTCAGCAGAAGCTTCTGGTGGTCACTTGTATAATTACTGGGTTGGTAAAAAAAAGTTCATTCGGTTTTTCCTTCAGTGCAAGTTTCAAGCAAATTAACTGTCGCATGCTCAGCGCTTGTATGCACATTTGAAAGTACATGTTTTTGTGAAGTTGGATTTGGCTAGCATCTGTATTATGCGTGCTGCATAGCTCTGAATATGGAAGAGAATAAGTTGCATTATCGTCACATTTTGCTTTATTATTTTAAAAAAGGGAAACTAACTGCAGATGCCTTAACAGAACGTGTATATCAAACTTCGTTCTGGAGATTTTGACATCAGTGAAGCACCCATGATTAATTCAAATGACATTAAAGCCATGATCGAGGCAAATCCATCCCAATCGGTGCGACAGAATGCTACAATGTTGAATATATCCCATCTATATAATATGCTAATATACTAATTCTAATGTACTAATTCTCTTATCCGTCGGTCTGTCCATCCGAGGCCAACAAAGAAAGTTCAACAATCCGTCCGAAGCCAGGGATTGTTGTGGCAAGACAATACTCCGTCATTGTTATTTAATTAAATAAATAAATTGAGAAAAAAATAATAATTCTCTTGGTCTGTCCAAAGCCAGGAATTGTTGTGTGGCAAGATAATAATTGTATCTTTTGAACGGGAATAGGTAACCAGTTGAAATTATCACAGAGTATGTGTTATTATGGCGGATGGCGGATTGTCTAACAAATAATAAAAAATGTAAAGAGTTTTTTTTCCTTTTTTTTGGTTGTTTTTTTTTTTTTATTCTATCGTAAAAATGGTTATACATACAAGCGTCAAACTTGGCATGATTGTAGTTCAAACTCTAAAGTATTACAACAAGTGTGAGTTGGTTTGGTTTGGTTTGTTTGGTATTAACGTCCTTTTCAACTGCCATAGTCCTTTCAGGACGGCGTTATAGGGGCCACAAATTTTGCCTCGCAAGGGTTCTTTAACGTGCAGCCGGCAAACGACTACACGGGACCAACGGCTTTACTTCCCTTCCGAAGGAAGTGCGTGATCTCAGGATTTTCCCCCTGAAGAAATCCTCGTCGTCCTCGGCCGAGGTCGTACCCGCGTCTTCGGGCATCAGAGGCGATCACGCAACCCCTGAGCCACCGAGGCCGATACAAGTGTGAGTTGGGCTTGCGCAACGCCAAACATAAAATCTTTTTTCAGGGATCTGTTAATTTAATATTTGAAAACTTTTTTGTTCAAAGCGCTTATTTTATAAGTTTCGACACTTAAACTATTATAGATTATATGTCTATAAAAGCCAAAATCGAGAATATCATTAATGCTCTACTTTCATTTCTTTACCTTCAACCAGCGTTGCCAGCGGAAGTATTGCCGGAAATAAGTTTTTCCACCCAAATCTGGGTTTGTTTTCATCACCAGCTATCTCAGCGACCTCTTTAGACAAAACTCAATATTGTATTAGAGGAAGGGAGAGGGAGAACCTCAAACCGAAATAAAACAGTTTTTAAAAAGAATAAAGAAACTTTTTTTCTTATACAAATGTAATACAAATGTGAAACTTCAAGAGAATGACCTCAAGGTCAGCAGAGAGCACAGCCCATTTTAAAAAGGAGTGTGGTTTTTACTTCATGCATAAAATTAATTTTTATGTTATTAATTTTTTGTTCATGTATATAATTTTTAAAAGCGTTTCATTATTTTTTGGTTTGATATATTTTAGTTTATTCGTTCAATAAATTTAATTGTAATTATTTGATTTACCATAACCAACATTTAGATGCTTACATTTAACATATTTCATCTTTTTACATTTAAATAGGGGATGTTTATATACACATATATTTTTATATATATTTATATATAAATCTTTATTTTTACATTTATATACATATGAATGGTTTTCTAAAGTGACTTTCCGAACTTGAGTTTTTTCTGGGTTTATTTTTTTCCATCTGGTTTTTTTCTGGGTTTTTTTCCTGGGGTTTTTTTTCATCTAGTTTTTTTCTGTGTTTTTATTTTCTCAGCAGATGTCGCTGGGATAGAAAAAAACCTAGATCTGGGTGGAAAAACCCAGGTCTGACATCGCTGCCTTCAACCTGTACGGTTGACACCCGTCATGCGACGGGTGGAATTTCTAGTACAATTGCTAATCATCGGTCTCGGTGGCTCAGGGGTTGTATAATCGCCTCTGATGCCCGAGTAAGCGGGTTCGACCCCGGCCGAGGACGACGAGGATTTTTTCAGGGAGGAAATCCTGAGATCACGCACTTCCTTCGGAAGGGAAGTAAAGCCGTTGGTCCCGTGTAGTCGTTTGCCGACTGCACGTTAAAGATTCCTTGCGAGGCAAAATTTGCGGCCCCTATAACGCCGTCCTGAAATAACCATAGCAGTTGAAAAGGACGTTAATACCAAACAAATCAAACCAAACAATTGCTAATCGCAAGTACTTGTGTGGGCTAATCGTGTCGTATTCCAGACCGCATGCATCCGTAAGTAGTCGAAACAAATTGCTTAGTCTTGGATGAGATGTTTGCCTCATCCTCCTTACTCATCTGATCTGGCCGCTTCAGATTATCATTATTCAGGTCACTGCAGAACTCTGCAAATGGGAGAACCTTCAAAGATGAAGAGGCCGTTAAAAACACATCGACTGTTTTTTTGCCAGTAGATCCCAGGCATAATGAAGTTGGCGGAACGATAGCAAGAGGTCATTGATAAAAATGGACAATATGTAATTGATTGAAATTTACCTTAC
>JAHWFO010027233.1:3713046-3757659 GCA_023313115.1 Rhysida immarginata
TCTCTCTTGAATGACACAGTATACTTATTTTTAATACGTTTGGCATATTTTTACAATAAACCATTGTATTTATTGTGCTTTCATAATGTAAATAAATAAATAAATAAATAAATAAATATTTCAATATCATACAGTCCACTATGAATCACATAAGAATCACAACGCGACACGAACAATAAAACAAGTCATTGACGTCCCGCGCGTAGTGCTGACAACGTGAGTTTCACTCTCCACTGCCCCGCAATACAACCAGGAAAGAATACGAGAGGTAAAACTTTGTTTGCGCATCGTGAGTTTTAACTCCAACAATACTTTCAATGGACTGCGCTTACTGAATTTTTCCATAAAATATTGGCTGAACTAAGCCTCTTAGGCAGTTGTTGACCTTTTCCAAGCATAAATAGTTAGTGATAAAAAGAGAATTTACCCAAAAAATGCACTTGACGAGTTTTACCTCTAGAACGACTCATAATTTACGCTTGATATTTTACTGATTTATTTTTCTCATATACAAATTGGTGGTTTTTCAACGCTTCTCATAAAATTTGCTATGCTCTACCACTTCCAGCTTCTTGTTCGTCCCTATATCGCATCAAAATATAGAAGATCCGTTTTGCTTTTCAAGCAATCTTTTCTCCAACGACCAATGTTTCCACATTCAATTTTATCAAAAGCATAAGATTATAAAAGACCACCTTCATCCATTCCTGATTATATTTAATCATCTTTAGATAAGAGCATCCGTGGGAAAGAAGAAAGAAAAAATCTTATTCGTTTCAACATATACACTTCGTTACGCAATAAGTGCATCAGCGTAGTTCAAGCACCGCACCAGCCTGGCCCTTACCTCGGGCGCACGGACGCTATTATCCAAAAATCCCGGACCTTTTTTCAAAAATTCCACTGAGTCGGACCTTTTTTCAAAAATTCCACTGAGTCGGACCTTTTTCCATATTGGGAGGCGGACCTTTTTCCATAATGAGTTGGTCGTCGACCTCCCCCCCGCCCTGACTACGGCCCTGTCAAGGTAGCTACAAAGTCGAATTTCAGAATTGCCTTACTTTTCCCAGAAAGACTGCAGAACCATCACGGCTTATTTATCTGAGACGTTTTTTTCTTTTTTCCCCAAAAATCTCTCATAGTATATTTTAGCGAAAATAATTCAAGATTCTATCTATAATTATCACTATATTTATTATTATATAATGGGGAAGAATGTATAGCATTTCTCACGCAAGACACCAGATTGCGAATTGCATTACCCATCCTGGAGTCCCTGTAAGTCCCATTTTACTTACAGGGACTCTACCCATCCGACAGCAGCCATTTTTAATGTTAACCTATGGGGAAAACGGCGGTTTTAATTGAATTTTTTTTAAGTACGAAGGGAAATAATTCAGTTTTCAAAGATTTATTAAAATTCAATGAAAATTGTTAAAAAAAAAAAAAGTGCTTAAGTGCCAGATGGATTTTCTTACGAAAATTCGCATAAAAAATACTGCTTTTTTAAACATCATTTTGCTCAGCTACATAATATATTAATTCTATAAAAATGTTTAGCCTGGCATTTTTTAATTTGAGAAAGCAATAGCTATTGCAAATTGTTAAATTTTCACTTCTGTTAAAAAATTTTATTACAAATTTATTTTAAAAATTCATTTTAATTAAAAAATAAGAATTTGTGAAAAATAAGAATTTGTGAAAAATAAAGATAGTGAGACATTTAATATTTTTAACATCACCATTTTTATTAATTCAGAACAAAAAATTGTACCATAGGTTAACATTAAAAAATTGCTGCCTTAGGGTGGATAGTACAATCTGCCATCTGGTGTCTTCTGATGTCTAAATTCTTCCCTATTAACGCAATATTTAGGATTATATGGTGTTTACCGGCGATAGATGGCCTAGTGTGCAAAGGATGGGCTCTTACCACTGATATGACTAGGATTGAAAAGACATATCAGTGGCTCTTACCAATCTTTCAAATTGGCTCATTGGCTCAAATCATTGGCTCTTACACACAATTTTTCAATTGGTAGAACTTCCGTGTCTAAGTTCTAGAATTCTAGTACAGGCATTCTAGAAGGGAGAAGACAAATTTGGCCACCTCTTGGCCAAATTTTGAAAATTTCCTTTTAAATATCAGACCAAGGAAATTTCATGTGTTTGATTTATTTGAAAATATTAAATAAAAATGGATTAAGTTACTTAATCTCAGACTGTCAGTCTCTTTATCAGAGTGAAAGACAGCGTAATATTTCTATATTTCATTTCAAATTATTTAAATGTAAAATTAGTTAAGGACCAAACTAACATTCTTCCCTGATTAAACGATAAATGTTTCGAAATTTCAGAAATGAGATTTTTTATTATCCCCCTCCCCCCTCACTTTCAATGTTTATATTTTTATCTTTTTCGTATTCTTAACTTTCTTAGGGAAAAATAAGGAAATCTTTACACAAATCTGGATTGCATTTCTGCGTAACAACTCAAAATTTTGGAGCTTCCATAGCGGCTCAATCCGTATGGCTCAATTATCAATGTACATGTATTAATGTATTTTTCCTGGCATACGAACGATTGAAGAACTCGAGTATCATCCAAAATCGCTAGTAGTCATTTAGTACATTATTTTTAATGAATCATTTTTAACATAGACGAATTTTACGTCAATTTTAAATGAATGGGAGACAAAAGATCGGAGAAACCGTAAAAATGGCTGATTTCAAAAAAGTAGGAGAATTATTTAGCTCTACAATTTTTGACATACACGAATTTTGAAGATCACAGGCCAATTGAGCTGTAGCAGAAATCATAGGTCAATGAAAAGTGCTGTAGCAGAAATATAAAAAAGAAAGGGAAGTAGTAGCATATGAAGAGAAAAAAGCATAAAAAAGAACGGTGAAAACTGAAACGGGAAACCATAAAAGAGAAGGAAAATCTTCTCTTTCTGTAAATGGCCAAAGAACAGTGAGAATCGAAACGGAAAAAGAGAAGCGAAATTCGAAAATGAAAATGAAAATGAAGCAAACTTCTAATCGAAAGTAAAAATCAAAACAGCTGGTTGAAGCCAAGGAGGAATGAAAATCTCATTCTTCCATGGCTAGAGCAACACCATGTTTATGCTGATCTACGGTGATGTTTGCAGTGACTGGGTGATAAAGGGTTTCCCAATAAGAGGACCAGATTTATGTTTGTAATAAAAAGCATCAGTTTTGGGTTGGGTTTTTTTTTGGATTTTTTTGGTGGGGGGTGGGGGGTTGTTTGGGACAGTAACTCATATTATTCCAATACGGCGCACCTATATACTTTGCTCATATGACACTCCTAGCTCATTTTCAATGCAATTTACCCCAAACGCGAAATTTTATAAATACTCTAATTATAATATAATCATCAATATTACCAACTCCGAATGATCTAAGCTTAAGTTCATAACCGCTACCCATGCCCTACCCCGTCCCCTATCCCACTATCAATTCCACCACTGAACAATCAGAAACACAAGACTCGAACCGAGGCCAACCACCTAACTACCCCTTCCTAACAGTATGCATATTGAGGCCCATCATCTTCATGAATTCCTTATTAGAGGGGAAAAATACAAATGTATTCAAAATGTTATTTAATAAATAAATTAAATTAATAGGATAATAGAGTAATAAATAAATAATTATTCAGAAATTAACTTATATTTTGTAATAAAATCAAAATTACTATATATTCATTAGTTTCCTTGTTCATTGTACAATCTACCTCTGATGATGGTGAAACCGAAACGCATTAGCAACATAATAAATATAGTTATTGCATAAACCGGATCAATCATTATTTTACATTTTTATTATAGTATAAACAAATTTAGAATGCGTGATACTGCATTATTATAACGATGTTAATTAAAAGCATCGCTACTGTATTCGCGAAGTCGGTCGTTTTGTTGCAAATTTTTTTCGAATATTTTGATTATGACTTCAGATTCGGGTAGAGCATCAAAAAGTAAGTAAAAGTTATAATAGGCACACATGTCCTATCTATTCGGGAACATGGCCAAAATAATGGTTAAGATTTAAATTTTGGTCCTTCAATCTGGGTAAATTTTAACATTTTGGTGCTGTGTCCAGGATCGAATAACCACAATTTTAACTTTAACCACCATTTTGGCCATTTTTCCGAGAGAGATAGGACTTGTGTACTTATTATAACTTATTTTTTGAAGCTCTATCCGAATTTGAAGTCAAAATCAAAAAATTCGAAAAAAAATTGGCAACAGAATGACCGACTTCGCAAATCCAGTAACGATGTTTTTAACATCATTGAACATATGCTACGATTAATTGTGGAACACAATATCCGACAGATGTTCCCACATGACTCAACAGGCACACTCTCCCTCTTTTAACGAGATTTCCGATGTCATTTCCGCATACTTGCAGCTCAATTTCGCCATAAACACACTGAATCTCCACCTTGAGCTCATGAATTTTGTTTGTTGGCATAGATACGAGATTTCACAACCCCTCTCCCCCAAGGAAAGATGTCGCCTGGTGACAAATCGCACGACCTTGGTGGCCAATTCTAGTCGCCACTGCGCGAGATGACACAACCAGTAAATTTTTCTCGCGGCAACTCAGTGGTTTCGCGTGCAGTGTAACAGTTTACCCCATCCTGCTGGAACTACATGTCTTCCAGATCATGCTGTCCAATTGAAGCACAAAAAACTTTGTTATCATGTTGGGTAATTTAAAACCAGCGGTCTTTGGTATGTCACATGATTCGAGACAGACAATTGAAAACAAGGTTACCTCCGACAGAGCCTTTCTTCCTCACAGTAATTTCATTTTTTCCGGGTGGTTTTAGATGAAGAAGAATCTGTTCTCATCGAAATTAACTTATTCTTCTTCAAGAAAAAACGTAGTACCAAAATCACAAGCGACCTCGGGAAAATATTATTTTTAATGGGTAAAAGTAAACCTTGGACAGATTCAAAATCAGTTTATATCTTATTTCATTCTTTTAGAACTAGTTTTGGATCAGTATCGTCAGAAAATTAAGTTTTGAATATAGTAAAGAAAATTCCATGGCCTAGGCTCGAACCAGAGACCTTATAGCTTGCGAACGAACAGCTGCGCTTTAACCTAAGCTCCTGGGATATGTTTGGCAGTGAATTGCCACCATGTGTACAGCAGCTTAATGGTTAAAGCATCGACACGGTAACGCGTAGGTCCCTTATTCGAGTTCAAACCTTGAATCTTTTGTTACAATTTTTAATATTTAATTATTAATATCCGGAGATATTGTGTGGAAGAATTCCTTCTAGACACATTTCCCAATTATTATTATTATTATTAGTATAATCTTCAGAAAACATGAAAATAATTTATATTTTAAATGAACTTGTTCAACCCCTTTAAAAAGCAAATTGAATGTACCCACCATCCACCCACTACGAAATCACGAGGGGTGTTCAATAAAGAATGATCATAATTTCCTTAAGATAGAAATGGCACTGTGCAGTAACTGATAGCTTAATGAGTAATGCAAACATGGAACAAGCTCCAAGTTCGTATCATTCGATTTCCACCTACACCACAATGAAGTTGCCGCTCTGAAATTCTGTTTTGTGCCTCAACAAATCTTCAGCGGAGGTTTATGCAATGTTACAGGAGGCCTATGAAGAGTCTGTTCTTCCCTATAGCACAGTTCGCAGATAAGCTTAGTTAAAATGTTTAAAGAGGGAAGACAATCAATGTCAAAGGAAGGTGGTTAGTGCTCTAACGGAAAAAAACATTTGAGGATCATTCTGAGGTGTCCTGAAAATTCCGCAAGGCCATATCACGAGAAAAAGGCCACATTTCCGTGAAAGAAGCTGGTTGTTTCTCCACGATAATGCACGGTCGCACATCCCAAATATTCTTGCTGAATATCTCACAAAAACTTGTTCAGTGTGTCCCTCACCCTCTCTATCAAGGCCGTGGCGTGCTATGATGCAGAGAAGCAGCGTAAGGGGGCGGCATAAGCATAAGGGGGGGGGGGCGACATTTGCATAGATTACATCATACTGAAAAAATCTACCACACAACCCTGCTCCCTTTGCCCCGTGCGACTTCTTCCTTTTCTCCTTTGTGAAGAAACACCTTCGTGGGAGGCATTTTCAATCATCAGAAGCAGTAGTGAAGCAGTGGAGGCAATTCTGAAGGACTTATCCAAAAATGGTTTCCAGCGAGTCTTTGCCAGAGTGGCAGAATCGCTGGAACAAGTGCATTGCATCTAAAGGGGGCTACTTTGAGAAGAACCATAACAAAAATGAGGATAAATAAAGGTGTGGTGTCAGAAAAAAAATATGAACATTCTTTATTGAACAGGCCTCACCTGGATTTGAACTAACGATCTCAGATATATCGCGGACTGGCATATATACAGGATGGTCTATTTAAGTGCAGACATGGAAATATCTCGAAAACAAAGCACTGGAATTTTCAATTTTTGATTCAACAATACGCTTTATTTCTTTTTTGTAGCCGTAGCGTCCTCAAAAATAGGATATGTACTTCTAAAGAATTAAATACAAAATGGAAACTAAATCATGCCTTAAAAGAATGGATTGAAAAGCCCTAGGCAGAATCGTTTAAAATGGGCAAGAGACAACTCAGAAACTGAACCATGGCTGGATAAAATCGTGTTTTCAGAGGAAAGTCGAATTTGTATTAATTAATTGAAACTATTTGAAATTATTATTATATTAATTTTTTTTTGTTTAAACGATAACTGATATATACAAAGAATCATATATTTTATATAATTTTAATGCTGTAAAAACAATTGGTACTGTAATTTCACTTGCTGTTGAACTCTCAGAGAAGGAAAGTGTCTATATGTAGTGAGTACAATTTACAGAATTTTCAATGAATTTTCTTTTCTAAGCGAACGGTCAGAGAAACCGAGTAGTGAATGAGCGAAAAAATGAACCTCAGTGTTCCCGCTAAATGTTTATTTTTATGATTGGCTGAAATGATCTTACCCTAGCAAGGAAATTTTCTCGAGCGTGAGAAATGCTCAATTTTTAACGCTTTCGTAGAATTTAATAGGAAATTAACTTGTCTCAGTATTATGTTAATTAACTTTATGTAAATATGAATGTGAATACTAAATCTTATTAGTGAAATCATAATATGGGGTTATTCAAGAAGAGAGAACAGGTTTCAAATATTTATTCCAAACAAACTGTAAAATATAGAAATACATTCCGCGCATCACTGGATTTTCTTGTTGTGTCCACTTTTTTCTATGTATAGGATTGAATAGAACTTCTAGACGAGTTTTATAGCTTTGAACCTTCCTCTCTCCAATGAAGTGAAGAATGTGTCTTGTCTTTTGCAGTTTGTTTGAAATAAATATTTGAAATCTGTTCCATTTTTTTTTTAAAAGCCTGCATTATACAGGGTCTTTATAATTAAAGTTCCATTTTGACATGGCTATAAAAGAAAAAAAACTACTGGACCAAAAGCTATAATACTTGGTAATATTATACAAGAGGGCATGGGAAGTTCATACCCACCAAAAAAAAATCAGTTCAAAAGGTCACCACCCACATGGAATGGCGATCTATGCAATATTCTGTATACGAAATTAAGGCACGAAGACACAGGTTAACAAGTCTTTAATCGTTACTAAAATTAGTTACCTGTTGAATGTGGTCTCCACCATTTACTGAAAGCATTTACTCCCTTATGAGCTCTTGTTGTAGTTAGTGTAACCTCAGAATGTTAAATGTAATAGTTAAGATTATTAAATTGTGAAATGTAATAGCTGTTGTTAATTAGAAAATTAAAACATGTACATCTTGAGTATTAAATGTTTCTGTATAACAAATTTTCCGTATAACGAAGCTATTGGGGAGGTCCCAATGACTTCGTTATAAGGTGTTCAACTGTTAAAGAAAAATTTACAGATTTTCTCAAGAGATGGCAGCTGATGTCTTGGTCCTTTTCGATTAGAAGTTTTTTTTAATGTTAGACAAAAGGTAGATAACATTAATTAAACATGAGGCGTATTACTATAACCCTGGACCGTATTAACAATGACTGGTTTTAGTTTTTATTAGATTTGCATTCATGAAAATGCAAAGTACAGTACATGTTTGTGCAAATAAGGGAATTAAGAGAGAATGGTTCTTAAATAAAACATTTCAAAGTGCTTGAATCTGTTGCCAATTACAGAAGTTTTATTAGTAATTGCTTTAATTTTAAACTGAGGTCGTAACATCCTTAAGGTCGGAAATTATCGATCCTTTGCAGGCATCGCGCTCGACGGCCGACTTGAATTCGAAAGTCACGCTTGAAACTGATTCCTTCTCAACCAAGTGCTTCTATGCAACTTTAAAAAATAGAAAGGAAAATTTTTCATAATAGTTTCTTAGAGTTACTATTGGCGCTTACAGAAAAATATTCATCTCGTATAGATATATCCCTTTTAGTGGAGCTTTACAACCTCTTTCACTATCAAATAATTATCCTCTCGATTGCAAATTAGGATTTAAAAGTTGAGGAGGATATCCAAAGTAAAAAAAAATAGGAAAAAGTTGAGGACATTATTCTGTTATTGTTATTCTGTGGTAAAATTATCAAGTTCAGCTTACGTTCCGTGTAATTTTAACACTGTTGCGAGTCTAAATTAATTAATCTTTAGAATGAGATTTTATGTAAAAACAAATCTGTCATGTTATCGATTTTTCTTAGAATATGAAATGATCTTCATATTTGTGGAGATTTTTAACAATATCGTACAATTTAACTTTTTTCTCCTTGCCTTTACAGGAATCCTTCTTTAATCGAATTTCATAAAATCTTATAAATTTCGTTATTACAAGGTGAGACCGGAAAGTTCGGTGAATGATTCGTAAAAACGAACAGGGACATGTATTTCAGAGATGATACTTTACTGTCCTTCAAATAAACCCCCATGGCCACATTACACTTCAGACATTGTTCGTACAGCTATTGCATGGCATGTGAAAAATCCTCTTTCGGTATTGCTTGAAGTTCCCTCGTCACAACCGTTTGAATATCCGGAACGTCGAGAAATCTGTGTCCTTTCATTGTTGATTTCAAACGAAGAAACAGAAAGAAATTCAGCAGTGACATGTATGGAGAAGATGGAGAGTGGTAGAGTTCTGGAATTTGTTCGATGGCCCAATTGGTAGAGGCAACGAGCGTGATGATACTCGTGGCAGGTCGTGGAATTTTTCCTTCCAATTTTCTGATATCATTACCCTCCCCCAAGTAAAAATTCTGGCTACGACCGTAATAGGAAGTATTCAGATGAAACAATAGCTACAGAGTTGCTAATTATCGACCAGTACAATCAGCGCCGGTACTGGATTTTTAGTGGCCATCCCCTTATTTTCTGTACTTGCGACAGAGGCCTTCAAGGACAATCACTGTTTGCTCCGGCCCTGAGGACTATCACTATTCGTTAGAAACTGAGCAGCCTAGGTTTCTGTGGCCGAGAGGTGTCCATTAGGAGAACATTGCAAAGGGACATTTAGGATCATCTCTTTCATCTTTGATACAGCTCACCGTAACAAATAGATCATAATAATAAACAGACCTTCTATTACTATGCCAAAACTGGACCATGGACCATTGCAAATAATATCTTAGAAGCGACGAATCTCGGTACACACTCTGGCAATCAGACGGTCTAGTATGCGTATGGCAGAAGGTGGAAGACTTCTTCTTGCCTCACTGCGTGCGGCTCGCTCTGAATGTCGAAGGAGGCAGTGTCATTTTCATAATTTTCAAAGTCTAGGGCTCATTTCCATAGTTAGATTGGGTCAACATGTTCCAGTATTATAATTAGGAACTACACTGCTCACAAAAATTAGGGAATATTTCAAAATGAAATATGAAGCGATAAAAGAGAAGCATGTGATTTTTATTTATTAAACAAGAACATCAGAAAACCAAGTGACACGTCAAATAAAGTTATTCGATTATGCAAATGAGATGCAAACTCAATTAATGTGATTGAGTATCAAGTGACATATTGGTGGGGTGAATTGGGCAAGAGTACACACACTGACAGTTCAGTAGAGTGTATGGGCGCCCTGAACTGACAAAACACACGGATAGCGATGAAGCATAGACAAGATCAGATTGTCCAGCAGTTCTTGAGGGATTATCTGCCACACATGCTCAAAAAGGTTGTGGATGCATAGGACGGTTTGCTATATGTCTTCTCGGTGCATCCCAAGAATATTAACGGGATTCAGGTAAGGAGAATCCCAGCGAAGGCCAGTCCATGCTTCAGGATGTTGTTGACGAGATGTGCACGGCGGGGCCTTGCATTATCGTCCATGAAAAGAAACTTGCTTCCAATTGCTTCAGCATTGGGTAACACTATAAGGTGCAGGATCTCATCTCGATATCTATGAGCAGTCAGCGATCCGTTTATGACGCCCTGGAAGTCGGTACGACCACAATGCTGATGCCAGCTCACACCATGATTCCACCACCTCGGAAGGAGCTTCTTTCTTGCACGAAACCTAGATTCTCCCGTGTTCAACGTTCACGCCAGAATAGGATACTGGTATGGTGATTATCGGCTGCGGACTGAATCATGACTCATCAGAGAAGAGGACGGTTGACCATTATCACGGGTCCAATGACAATGCTCATCAGCCCACCTTTTACGGGTTTTACGGTGTTCAGCAGATATCGGAATGCATACAATCCAACGCGATGCGGCCGATTTCGTATGGTCTGGATGCAGCCCGTCGTCCAGTGGCAGCAAGAAACTGTCCCCGAAGATCTGTCGCAATGCCGGTTCCTTCTTGTCAATAGCGTCAAGTAGCGGTCATCTCTTGCTGTGGTGTCACATGGGAGATCCTGCCCTCGTCTTCTTCGTATTGTGCCAGTCTCTTAAAAGCGACTCCACAGTCTGCTAATCATGCTTTGGATGTTCCAAGTGCTACTGCCATTGTCGCCGGTGTTTGACCAGTTTCAAGATGTCCTAGGGGTTTCCAGGCTTCGGATTCGGGCAAATTGTGTTACAGTAGCATTGCAAGAGCAAGGAAATTGTAGGATGTGCACTTTCATGATCAGAGAAAGTGCAGCTACTCCAGTATTTTCAGCCTTTTTATTGTGACCAATGAAATAAAAGTTTGGTTTTGCATCTCATTTGCATAATCAGACAACTTTCTTTGACTTATTTGTTTTCCTGGTGTTCTTGTTTAATAAACAAAAATTAAATGTACTTCTTTTTTATCGATTAACGTTCATTTTGAAATACTACCTAATTTTTATGAGTAGTGTATGACACAAGCAATTTACCTTGATGTTTTAGACAATTCGGCATAATCAACATTCTGGCAATAGTTTGTGAATGGACCTTTCCTGTTTGTCACAAAATAAGGTGCGTGCCGGAATGATTTGAGGAGACAGGATATAAATCCCATTGAACACCTGTGGGTTGAACCGGCCAGGTGGCCGAGAGGGCTAGGGCGTAGGCTTTCTAGTTCTCGAGTCCGCCTGGCTGTGGGTTCGAATCCCGCCGTGGGCATGGATGTTTGTGTTTGTCCCGGGCTGCATACAGTTATAACTTGTGTAAAAGGCGCAAAATGACCACAGTAGTCGACGCCTTAATTTCTAGAACCTCCCCCCCCCTTCCCCTGTGGGTTGAATTGAAGCGATGACTACAACATCTCTAATTGAACTCATCATTCAGTAAAAATAAAAGAAAATTCCTGAAGCTATTTACCAAAATCTGGTGGAAAGTTTTCCTCGGAGCGTAGAGATGATGATAAAACCAAAGAGAGGTTCAATACCATATCTCTGTCAAGATTGCAGTACGAAAGTACAGGTATCCGGAAACTTTTGATCATATGCTAAAGATCATAATCAACACGTGTTTCTAATTATTTATCAATATCTGAATTATAATTAAATGCCATCTACTATACGGCGTACTTCATTGATTTTCTTCTCTTTCTTGATATTTCAATTGAAATGTTATAACATTTGAAAAAAACACACCCTCTTTGCACAATTTGCGCTCATGAAAGTGCAAAGTACTCTAGCCCCTTTATGTATGCCAAATACAACGGCTTTGAAGACTGGACAGTGGAAAATTACTGAAGACAATCGAGAGGCGCGTGGCGTTAGAAATCACTTCTTTGAAAAACGTCAAAAATGCTATTATCGGATTATTGTAAAGTTATTGTCCTTCCGTGCAATGTCAATTTGAAAGAGATCTCAAAAGGATTTGCAAAAAATCAACTTTAAAGTGGCTTTCAAAAGTTCGAATACCTACGCAAAAGCTTAACACGATAAAAAACAAGATTCCCGGAGAATCCCGTTCAAGGGTTTATAAGTTTGAATGTTCTTGTAATAAGTTTTATCTAGAACATTCAAAAAGAGGGGGGGGGGGGAACAGAATGAGAAGCACATCTCCTGTATTAAAAACTAGCAGAGGTATCCGGCGTTGCCCGGAATAATTACACTTGTAGGTAAACAGAACAATCTCAAAAAATTAAATTATAACTCACAATTGGTTAAATAATAACTCAATCAATATAACACAGAGCAAAAAGACTATCCATTCTACAACAAACACGAAAAACAGGAATGCGATAGAATTAGACCAAAATTAGCCACTCTAGTAAAAATGAGAAATTAATGATAGAATTTTCCAGGAAAAAAATTAATGATAGAATTGTTCGATTTTTAACCAACCGATGGTGTTGTCGGGCTACAGACATCAGTTTGTGCACATTTTCAGACGGTATAAAAAGAGTAGCACTCGCTCAAACGCTATTTCGGAAGCAGACAGTGATAGTTCGGCTTCTAAAAAAAAATCCGACTTCATTTCAATCGTTCCTGTGCATTCGTGTGCGAATTATTGAGTTTTAAAGTTTTTCCTGACCTTTGGATCACCCTGTATATAGCGGCCTTATCTGTTATTTTCATTTTTTGTTTCTCACTGATGAAGGAGACGGAAAGCTCCGAAATATATATATGAGTTTTATAAATTCATTTTTGTGGAATAGTGTTTTCCTATCTTCTTTTGTTGTTGCAAAGTACATGTTTGCTTATACAATTTAGCTGCAAAAATGAATATTTGTGGGAGAATGTTTCTAAAATAATTTAGTGTTTTGGCCATTACATAAATTTTATTGATTACTTCTTAAAGTTATTTTTGCGACTTTAATTTGGTTCTGTTCTACTAAAACTCTCTTAATGTCCCTACAAGTTCTCTTTATATTATTCGAATTTCTTTCGCTTTAAGTAACAGCCAGTCAATTACTAATTACTGTAATAATAATTGTTATAATTAAAAGGTTTTTTTTTTGAACAATTATTAAAAAGTATGTTAATCGCGTCATCAAGAATCATCCTCCAGCCTATCCACTTTTTTCAATATAAGAAATACCATTGTCAAGCCTCCGCTTGTTCCAATTATTATAAATATTTGACCCATATTGCCAAAGATAATCGAGGCTTTTCTTATGAAAAAAAAAATTATGAATGCTTTACAAATTTCTGCCCCTTTTTTGCGGACCGTTTTTACTGTTGGTTTTTTATCCCTTTGATATATTATACTTATATAAAATAATTTTTCCCAAATATAAAATCATGGACTAAGCCACTGACTGTTTATGTCATCAATGTATGTTTCTTAATTTTGGTTTGGCGTAACAAAAATATTTCGTTCTTTATTTTTCAAAATATTATTTCTAAATATTCTCGAGAGATGGCAACTTCCGCCTGAAGCGTCCATGGAACTACGTTGCAAATAAAACAAAACTTTAATCCTGAGGGCTTTAAAAGTAGTTTGTTTTTTGGGGTTTTTTTTTCATAATATATGCGGAAAAAAACTCAGCCACTAAAAATAAAATAAAACTAACAGTTTTCTTTCACTAAAACTAAATTCTAACGCCAATTTAAAACGAGGAGTCTGTGGCACAAATTATTGATCTGGTGCGCAGACAACTTTGAACTTTTCAATGGATCAACAAAAATCTGCTGCCATCTTGGGACAGTTATCGAAATTTACATGATGAACTGAAAGAAAAAGCTTATAAAACTAATCTTCCAAGCGATTCCACAAATTACATGAAATTTTAAAAATTATGTAATAATATTTTTCTATTTGGCCAATGTATTGGCATCTTTCAATCGACTACTCAATTAGCTATTGAACTATGTAACGCAGAGTTCAACGCACATGTTTAGTAACCTCACGGATTGAAAAAATAGTTTGAAGCGTTATTTTTTTTAATACATTAAATGTATTCTACTTTTAACACATGAAAATTTAATCGATTAATTAAACAAGACTGCAAAGACTATCTTAAACTCAATGTCATAAACACCATAATTAACAATCTTCTTCTATAAAAACCGTAATATTCTTTCTGGTAAGGTTTTAGGGAATTCTGGGGACCACCAAAAATTATGCGCATGAATTACCCACATTTGGGGCACTCGTATGGGTCACCTCCAACTGTGGTGCAATAGCAGTCAGACTACGCCCTGGAAGGAACTTCCTGACTAACCAAGGTGTCCTCCGCATCAGGTAAATGTGTCGAAGCGCCTGACCCGCCAGATGTCATCCGATTTTTCCGCATTTCTTCTACTGGAACGTCAAAAGGGGCCCTTCTATTCTCCTAAACGAGGCCCCACATTCCCATCCATTGTTATTCTTAAGCGTTTCAGCACTTTTTATTGATTACCGTAATGCGCTTGGAGTTATCTCAAGGTAATGCGATGTTTATCTCGCAGCCGTTGACGCCTCTCGGAAGTCAGTGCGTTGGCGAGCGCCTCCGTCCGTCGAGTGTCGCCTCGCCGTCTATTTATTTGCCTTGGACTGCACTGTTTGCATCGAAAGCTTTAAACACTTGTTCGCTCTCCGTGCGTTTCTCTTTCATTGCATGATTTCACCCACAGGAAATAAATTTTCGAACAAACCGAGAAACCTATTTGTGGAAGCAACACGATAGGACTGTTTTCATGTTTATTTTATTTTATGAGATTTCGTGGAACAACGGAAACATTTGACGTGACGAGAGGAGCTTCTTAGCAAAATAGCATCAGAGGACGTAATTTGTGTCCAAGGTCGTAATATTACTGTCTACCAGAGTCTATTACTGTCTGTGATACCCAATTACGGTTCATGTTTTGCTGCAACATCACGCATCATAGTTTTTTCCAGAAGCTGCAATCCACTTCTTGAAAAATAATTTTTTAACGTGTCTTCTCTTTACATCCAAAATAGATCTATAAATCTAAATTTAATTAAAACCTTGCTATTAAAAAAAATTCAAATTCTAGAGATACTTGCTTAATACACCCGTTGGCCATTCTCTTTGCATTTTTCCCGCCTTTTTTAAAAAGTTAATTCCTTACGGTTGTTTTTATTTTAATTGTTTTAATTTAAAAATTTATATATTACATAAATTACCCTTAATGAAAACTAGTTTTGTATCTTAGTATAAAATTAACTATTCTTAAAAAAACGCAAATATAAAAAAAAAAAGAAACATAAATAAAGGGTTTATTTTTCAATCATTTTAATAGTGTTTCTGTGAAGGAAGGAATTAAAGCGTTTACTGCAGATCTCTATTAATAAACCCGATAATTATAGCGTATTTGTCCATGGTTTCACGTGCAGATTTACTCATTTTGTTAACAACTTCTTAAATAGAAAGAAGATTAAAAGTTTTAAAGGCTTTTCTAAAGGGGTTGGGAAGTGGAAGCGAGTCACTAGAAATTAAGGCCTTGTTGGTTTACGAGGCAAAAACTTCGAAACATTTCCGGGAGAAGCTGTTGAAGGAGCCGCTCTTCCTCCCTCCAATTGCACTTTTCGGCTCAACGGCTGTTCCATTCATCGAACCATGGCCCTTAACCACCAGTATACTTCTTGTCTAGCTAAGGGTCTTTCTAGTGTTTATAGACTTACACGTTTCTTAAAACTTGTTTTTAAACTCCTACATACTGTCGGTTTTTAATTATCAAAATAAATCCGTTAATAATTTGCACAGACGACGCTTTCAACGGTCCTTTGTCTTTTCCTTTGTGTTGCAGATGTTGCTCTCCAACCAAAACTGCTACACTATCCAAGGGGTAGAGATGTTATGAGCGAACTATAAACACTTTCTATTTTATCATTTAATACGCCTTAATATGAAAATCTTTTTCAAAACGAACTATAAAATAAATACCATAAGTACACACAAGGAGATTAAAAAAAAAGGAAGAAAAAGAAATTTTTCACATTCAGTTGTTATTTTTGTAAATTCCTCGTATTCAAATATCAAATAAACTAGACGTGATCATAATTTAAAATCGCTAAAATTTAAGGATTGGATATTCTAGATTTAAAGCTAAAGCCAGGACTAAAATCAATCGTGGTGATGCGCGAAGATGTATTATCATCAATCAATGTGACAACAATCTCAACAGCTCAATAACGAATCCCAATAGATGACAATCGAAAATACAGAAATATAATCGAAGCAATAATTTCAGGTTTCTAAGCATTATTCAAGAACAAAAGCAAAAAGCAGAAATAATATATGGCCTCTTCAAATCTTTTTCAGACATTTACGAAGGAGCTAGTGTCTGATTTTGGCAATCAAATGCAGTTCTTAAACCTAAAACAAAAACCTAATTACGCCTTAATAACGTATCTGATATAAAATGTTTAGAGCGATCACTGTTTCAGGGTACATAATTGCCGAGCGAGCTGGATTACGCTTTCTTGGAGTCCCCAGCGCAAACCCCAGTTGATAAATAAACTTTCAACGAAAAAAATCCTTCTGGGACCCTCCCAGAAGCTCCCAGTCTGATCCTAATTGACCTATGCGTAAATCTAGCCCCGACTCGAAAAAAATATTAAAAAATAAAAAATATTATTGCGTATTAATAGAAATCATTTCTCGGCATCAAAGATCTGTTAGAAGAAGTTTCCGTACAGGGGATTCAAATCAATTAATTTGCATAAGCACGTGCGTATAAAATTTGCATTGTGGAGTAAAACTTTGAACGATTTGTTTTTGTACGTCGAAAACTCTTGATAAGAGCCATTCTAATTCTACTGAATTTAAAAATTTGTAGCAATCCCTCATTACAAATACACTTGATTATCGCGGAAGGGGAAATCAGAACAGATGGAATGGACGCAAAATTTTGATTTTCACCAAAGATGAAGAGAAATGTGAAATTTTCCATTTCTACAGAATATATGATCAAGAGTTCTAATTAGATCTTATTATTGTTTCTGAATGATTTTAACATTAATTCTAAAAGCGATTAATCTTCTGGAGAAGAAAATAAAAAATGCAAATAACTTCCTAAAAAGTGCGCTACTATGTTCTTTCCCGTCATTTAAAAAAAAAGACACCAAGGACTGCTCGCAGTTCAAAATTCAAAAGCTGACCCTCACTTGCATTATAGACATGTAAAATGGAAAGAGTGAGTAAATTTCTAGGCAGGCCAAACAAGAATTTGGTAAAATGACACTTGGCGAGGGGACTGAAAATGGTTCATTATGGAGGGAACAAGAGCCAAGCCCCGCACGCACCATGAACAGAAACGCCATCCTGCGGAACACGTCAGCTTCATGCGCACATCCCCGCCAAGAAATACCTTGTATTTACATATTATCCGGCATTTACTAAAAATTATTCTTTTTTTTTTTACTTGAAAATTACGAGCACATAGAGAAGAAAGAGAGAAATACCGAGGAGAGTTAGGTAAATTCCTTAATTTAACTTCTTTTAAAACATTTAAAAAAGATATGATTTTCTAAAAATTTTATTTGGAATGGACAAAACCATTAAATAATCCGTTCGATGTCACCCAGGTATGCTAATGGTGCAGGTTTACTTATTGGACGAATATATTTTGAAATGTTTGGGACTTACATATGCTGTAGAAGGGAGGGGGGTAAATGAAGAATCATTTCATTAAAAATGAAATTCCTAAATATTAGGAAAAATTTTTAATTAAAATTTGATGTGTACTGTCAAGTTGAAGAGGATTTCTCACTTGCAAGTACAGAAAAAATATAGTAAAATTTTTTATAACATCACTTATAATATCTAGAACTAGTTTCTGATCATGACATTAGACATTCCCCTTTCAACATGATTTCGGCAATAATTCTAACTCAATCAATTGAATATGATAATACTCAAAATTCTAAATCCCATTAATTCAAAACTTGTATCCAATTATTGTAAAAATTGCTAAAAATTCTGACTACTGCTTATTTGATTCTGGTAAATAAACAAGGTAAGTTTCCAATCACCAGTTACCAATTCCTTTCGCGTTTCTCCCTTGCCATTCACAGCTGACTAAAATAAACTGGCCCAAGTTCAACATGGATTTTCCATCCATCGTTTATCAATTATAATAATACGGATAATCTGAACCAAAAAATTAGGCCATCTATACCTTTGAAGTTCCAAACGCTGTCTTCTGGCAATAATCATTTTGAAGTGGAACACATCCATTGGGTTGCCCTTCAATTCGCTTGATCTTATAATAGCAAGTCTAAAAGAAACGTGTCACCTTTTAATTTTCCTCTTAAGAAATAACTTCAGCAGAGCAATACAATTAAATGTTTGTTAGTATTAGAACAATTAGAAATTTAAAAGAAGACAAGAATTTTATTTTTATGACGAAAATTCCAAATGATTATTTCGAAAGAAGATGGGGGGGGAGGGGAGATTACTTTTCTTAAATTTAAGAATTTCTTTTTTTACTAAGGTTATTTATCTATGTTTTTAAAATATGTACGTCATGTCTCACCAGAAACACCAAATCAGTTAATAAATTGACGTCAAGGACGAAGTCAGGTTTTCACCTGTTAATGCATTTAGCTTCCTATCTGAATTTATCTTATCATCATAGCCTCATTCATACCGAATTTTATTAGATTTACATGCACAAAATGTTTGCTTGTTTTCTAGTACACATGAATAAAGGATTAAAAAAAAGACAAATATTAATTCAGACGGTAAATTCTTCCAAAAATCTAACGAAATATTTTTTTTAATATAACGGCTTTCAAAAAAATATAAAAAATATAATTTCTTTCTATTAATAAAAATTTAGAAAACAGCATAAAATGATTTTAAAAAACATATTGGAGTACTTATTTAATCACAAACCGATCAAAGTGGAAATGAATATGAAATGTAAGTTCAAGGATCAGGAAACTGCTTCCAACCATACACAAAGATTCAATTGTACAAATATTGTAGCAAAAAATTCTTATATTTGGAAGATTCATATTCATCGATTAAAAAAACACAAGTATTTCCGTTCTGCAGAAAAATCAGTATTTTTAAAATAAAAGAGTTCAAGATAAACAAAATTTTAACATTGAATGGGATATTAACGTTTTTCGAGCCTCTCTTGGGCGCTGTATCTGATTTTAATATTTATTTCTATGCTTTTTTTATTAATCTCTTCTTGATAAACATTTTATGCCCTGTGTTGGGTTTTAATGCTTTAGATATTATCTTTATTGTTATTCATCTTTGTGGTTGCTGATATTACAATTGGTAAACAACTGTATTAACATTTGCTCATTGTTTTCCCTCGTTTACTTCCCCGGACAAATACTCTAGTATTCAACACGAATTAGTACAGCCACTGAAGCAACTCTTATCAAGAACTAACTTAACCTAAACCGAGTAAAAATATTGTGAAAACAAAAAGTCATCCCTAGAATGCTGAAAAGGGAAGAAAAGAAAACGGAACAACAACAACAAAAAAAAACAAAAAAAACTGCAGATCTCATGGCCAGTGAAGCCCCAGAGGTAAACACCGATTAGTATTCTTCAAATATGACATACGCATATTTCTCTTTACATTTTTGAAGAGTAGTATCTCCCTTGTCTCTGCGGCTTCACTGGTCATGAAACGTGCAGCTGTTCCTTATATGCATGTGCAGGCTTTGCCACCTTTGTACAATGTGGTGGGGTCACTGGGATTTGTAATCCACCTTTATTATAATATTTTCAGACAAAATAAAACACGTGTCGTTTTCTTCTTTGAAAAGAAAACATTTTGTCAAATGCTTTTACATTGACATATTGACTTCCTAGAGATAGAGGATTCAATATGAGGGTTACATATATAATACATACGCACAAACACATATCTAACTGAAAGAAGTACAAATTTAACACTAAGCTATGCCCCACAATTAACGAAAATGAGAAATATTAATTGTAAAGCGTTTCTATGTTTAAATTGTCACTTAAAAATCAAATTTTAAGAGGTGCTGGATCATTGTGATTGTATGGAGTAGTAAGCTAAGTATTAAAGTTATTATTTTATTTTATTATTTATCCAGCACCTTTAAAGCAATTATAATCATCAAGCACTGGAGAATCATATTTTTTTCATAATCCAATTAAGTCTGAATTTTAAATTATATTAATGAACTTATATTAAGCCATTCCATAAATTAGCTCAAATTCCTTGATTATCATATTACGTAACTAATTACGGAAGTCTCCATCTATGTCACGTCACAAATTGGAAAAAATAAATTTTCTAGACTAAAAAAAGTTATGCTCCATAAATTTGAGAATGAAACTTAATTGTTTTCGTTGTAATTAGCACATCCATGTTAAGTCGCTTTATTGATTCTTCATATGGGCATAAAAAAGATTAATGACCACGCTTTTGCGAAAGGTGTTATGTCATTATTTATTTTGTTTCAGCCTTTGCTCTTTAAATAGATAATTAGAGTGGATTTCCTCTCCTAATAATTTATTTAACTTATTTTGCCCGACTAAAATTTTCGAGGGCAAATTTATATTTTGCTTGTAAATAATGACTCATTTTTCTACATTATTGGTAAGAATTTTTTCTGAATCACTTTACAATAGAAATCGAATCAATGCGTCGATGGAAACTAATGAGAACGCACTCATCATCTTTAGCGAATTCAAAACAAATAAATTCTCTTCTTAACATTAATTCTGTTCAGGGAAAATAGTCTATGTGTGTGTCTGTGTTTTCAAAATAAATTAGTCATAATAATATTTATAACTTAAATGCTTATAATTTTTTTTAACCATTTCTTCATTTTCACTGAAAATAAATTAACGACTTAGTGAGAAGCAATGTGCTTAATGTCTGATGTTGAAGTCGATGCAACCTAATTCTTTTTGGTCCTTTTTTTTTCTCCCTTGCTGGGAGGGTTGTCTCTCTCTCTCTCTTTTTTTTATTAATATTATTATCATTTTTTTCTCCCTCTTTAAAGTGGAAGGTTATAAACAGAAGAGAGCATCGTCCAAGCACAGTAGCCGCCGTCATACAAAATGCATGAATGTGTTGGAAGGTAGTAGCGCTTCCCCCCTCCTCGCCCAACTCTCCTGGCCGAACAGACTTTATCACCTGCTCTCTTAAGATAAATTTCAAAAAATAAAAAGATATGGAAAAAAATGACTCCATGATGATGATAATAATAATAATAATACGAATAAACGCTGAAGAATTAGAAGAATGTTTCTCCATCGAGAGCCGCCGTTTTCTTCCGCGTCGCAGGAATCAATCCTCAAGCGAAAAAGAATAGGAAGAAAAAATGCTTTTTTGGCCAGTTCATCTATATAGTTGATCATTTTTTTTGCATGTTATTGTAGCTTTCATGTAAGAAAGAGCAATAAAAGGAATTTAAGGTTTATGAGACAGGTTTACTTGAATATGTGTGGATTTTTTGCTCTTACCATTAATGAATTATTAATGTTTATTTTTTGGTTAGATTTTTTAGGCATTCCGAAACGCATTCGAGCATCTTCGAGATAAATATTTTTCTTATCTATAATTTTTAGATATAAATTTCTTTTACTCAAGTTGCTTTTTTTCTCTATTTTTTAGTGTTCTCTTTTTTATGATTAAATTTGAAATAAATATATTTTTTCAGTTTGAAGGATCGTTTAATTCATTTTATATAGTTCGCTGGATAAAGAAATATCAGCAACATCATTATCACATTAATATGTAATTTAAGCAGAGAAAAAGTTTATGAGTATTTTCCTAATTTCGGAATGTTAATAAAAGTTTATAGGATGACGTTTTCTCTTGTAGAATTAAACTAAAATATTATCCATATATTTCTACGTATAAGAATCTATCTGATTATATCATTTACATTTTTGTTTCAAGTGAAATTTCGAAATAAAGGGCAATTACACAATAAACATCTTAGTAAAGAAAAGCAAAATAAAAAAAATATAAAAATTATAAAGCACATATACTTTGTGTTTTTTAACCTTAATAAACTTAAGAATAGTAATGCATTATAACATAATAAAATAATTACTGCTTATAGTAATAATAACTGGTAATTTCTTAATGATTTAATGATAATTATTTATGCGGATAATGATGATGATTATTTCATGAGTCAGCCTCTCTAATATAAAAGTTCTTCGTTTAAATGGCTATAAATAGCCGGTTTTATTAAAGGACAATTCGACATAGTTATGATGCAACTTTATTTAAGAATGACTGAGCATAATAATCTCAGCGATTCACGGTCGTGCTAACGGGGGATGCACTGGATTTCCCGCACCAGTGCCTCCCGTCTAAACACCAAAGCACTAGGGCCCCCCGATTTATGTACCGGAGGCCCATCGATAATGACTGTGATAATAAATATTTCATATCTCACCAAATACTCTCGAAACACGTTAGTAAGTTTCTAAACATGGTAAACCTATAAGCCCACTCTTTCTGTGCAGAGCTTATCTTATTGAAATGAAGAGTAAATTGAAAATTGAAAGTCATGTTGTTCTTTTTGTTTTTATTTTTATTTATTTATTTTTTATTTTAATTTTTTTTTTTCCACTTCAACAGGAAAATCAATTCGACGGAAAATCCGTTCGACCAGATTGAGACTACTGATATATACATGCATTCGATTTTATTGGCGAGATCCCGAAAACTGCTAAAATCTTTTTCTTTTATGTAATAGAGAACCGTCGCCGGTATTCTATTTTTCTATTGGACCATTCTCCAAACATTCTCCAAATTTCAGGAGAGAAATAAATGGCAAGTCAAAATTGAAAATTAAATTGATATTTGTTTAAAAGCCCTATTTATTCTTGACAACTTTGAGACGAACGTTATTTAGTTTTTGAATTTGAAAGCTGTTTAATAGTATCGAATTTAGTTTTCGAATATTTCCTTACGCTGAAATAATCTTATTATTATTCAACTATTAGGATTGTACTTTCAAAATTTGTAATATAGGTTTTTACTTAAAATGATAGGAACATGCTTTAAGGTCCAATTTGTATGTATAATAAATTTCCTAATAAAAGATTCTTAAATGGGCATCACATTTCATTCTATAAAAAGTCTTTGAAATGGATCTCCTGTCAGCTGAAGGACGACTGATTTAACACAATTCTCACTCTTCTTTAAGTTTCTCGCTCTATTAAGCGATCCTGCTTTTACGTTTCCATTCACAATCGTCAGTTTTTTTTATTCTCCTTTTCTTTCTGGAATCATTCGTTTATTTTCCCTGAGATTTCGAGTTCCAATTGTTCTTTGTCATGTGACTGGCTTCCTCAGAACTCATCCTCCGAGAAAATAAACGAAAGCAGCCTCAAGACGGAAGAATGACCTGGAGTTTGCGCCGTTGGACCGTTAACACACGAGGATGGGGATAAGGTAATTGAAAACTGATAAGTGATCAACGAATAATAATAATTAATAATTAATAATCAGTGCTTTTAAGATAAAATATGAGGCCGGGACAACTATAATAATAATAAATAAATAATTTGAAAATTCGTTATAACCGGGATAAAATCGATCTAAAAAAAATTATTTATGCGGTATGCTTTTTTGCTTTTTATTTAACTTTTGCAAGCAGTTGTTGCAATATGTGCTTCAGTGTCGTCAATTTTGCCTAAAATTGAATCGGGAACATTTTCTTTCGATTGAAAGCGCAAAAATCGATTTCTCTCTTTCCGTGGTTTGTGAAAATTCGTTATAAGGAACAATTACGATTATTGCAAGTACCAAAAATTTGTTCGTTATAATGATGAGTTCGTTATATTGAAATTCGTTACAACGAGTTTGTTTTTTTTTACATTAAATCAGCTACAATTTGCTGGGACTTCAAAAATATTTCGTTACATCGAGGAGTTCTTTATAACCGAGTTCGTTATAATGAGGATTCACCTGTATCGTTGAAAACAGAATTTGAAAAAGTTAATCCGATTTCAAGTTATCGTGCAGACGGCCGGATAAACATACAAATCAAATGTGCATTCTTATAAATAGCTTTTTAGCTAAAGCTCCTAATAATCAAAAAATGAAAATAAATCAGGTAAAAAAGTTTTGCCGCTTTCCGGTGAAGCTCGCTACAAGAGTCCAGATGATGACGCACGCATTTGCATCGGACAGCTCACATATAAGGCTTGTTCTCCGAAGAGTTTCTTAATGTTGGGTTTAGTATTTGGTGTAGAACAGCACCTTAGCACTGTCTGATAAGTACGGTTATTCTCACGTGCTTGTTATACGAATTCAAACTCGGCACAAAACGCTTTTGATTCATGCCACAAATTATGCAGTGCATTTGGAAACGATGCAGTAACAAAATGTACCGCACAAAGGTGGTACAAAAAAAAAAATCCGTTCTGATGACGATGTTGTGTATCTGGTGGACATCAGACGTAATTTGCACCACGACTTGTGCATCAGCTGATATCGTGCTGATAGCTTTCTAGATACAGCATCTTGAACGTGTGAAAGGTTTCCTTGCGTCGCAAATAGCCAGCATTAGTAAATAGGAAAATGGTGCGGTTCTTGCAGGACAGTGCCCGATTACGTAATGCGAAGGTGGCCCAAAATACGATTACCGCTTTGGAATAGGAATTGCTGTCGCATCCCCCAGATATTTCACTAAGCGATTATCCCTTATTCCGTGCTCCGGATGTACACATGCAAACGAGATATAGTTCTGTAATGATGCAGATATTAAATCTGAAATGACCTGTTTTTTTTCCCCTCTAAAGACAAGACATTTTACAAACACGGTATACTGTACTTGAGTTTGTATCACATTGGGAAAGGGCTATCGTATGTAATGATGTACATTTCGATCAGTCAAGTCCTTTCTGCTATACATCTACTTGTCCTGTTTGCAAAAGCGACAGCACGCTTTTAGTTATCTGATATAAATTCAATATAATAAAATCGCGCAAGTGCGAATCGGACTCGCGCATCGAGGTTTCCGTACTACTGTATAATAATATATTTATCAAAATATGCCAGGTTCTGGAGGGTGTCGCACAGGGTTCTCGATTTCGGCTTTTATAGACATACCGTGTGTCTCAAAAGTCGCTTGCCAAGTGGATTAATTGGATGCTTTGATTTTGTAGGTGAAATAGTGAAGTAGAGGAATAATGCTGGCACCGGAACAACGTGTAGAGCTGATATTTCTTTGTGGAGATCACCATAGAACATCTCGAGAAGCTGCAGATGAATTTCATCGCCGGCACCCTGATAGTCCCAAGCCCACCAGCTACCCTTTTACGCGTGACAGAATTTGGATCGTGTGAGACATTGCCTTCGAATGCGTGGTGCACATTTTGAATATGAACGATAAGCTTGCGAAACCGTGTGACCATAAGGCCAACATTCATAACTTTTCATATGGCACGTGACTTTTGAGACACACGGTATAATGTATAAAAGTTTAAGTGTCGAAATATATAAAAAAAAAAATGCATTTGTAATATTATTAAGTAGCTACTTATTGTTTTCACAATGTCCGTCTGTCTGTCCGTCCGTCCCAATCATAATTTCCGCATTTTTTGAGATAGAAGGTTGAAATTCGGAATATAGCTTACTATGGACATGTGCACCTTCACTATTTAGTTTGGTTTTGATTGGCCCACTGGGGTTGGAGTTTCAGCGGCGGAAATTAGAGGGGACCAAAAAGTCTACGCGTGTTTATGCATATAAAGGAATGAAATTCGGTATGCAGATTCCTCTAAGCAAGATCAACATTACTATGAAGTTTAGGCCAAATTGTCCCAATGGGGTCGGAATTGTGGGGGTGGTAGTTACTTGGTCTTTAGAACTATGGCAACATATGGCAAGTCATATACAATTCGATCGGAAATGATGAGAAACGAAAGAAGATAGAGCTATTTTAAACTTTCTAAATACTACGTTCGAGAAAATCAATTTTTCGATTTAAAAAATTGGGGAGGGGGTTAAAAAGTGAGATAAAAGGGTAAAAATAGATGATCTCAGGGCTTCAGCTACTTTCCTGTCTCTTCCTCGGGAGGATTAACTTCTTGTTAGTTATAAATCCGTCATGGTAATCCACCGTCTTCTTGGTAATATGGTAATACTTACATATATTCTGTGAAAATTTCAACTGGCTACCTAATACTATTCAAAAGATACAGCCCTTAAAAGGTCGGACAGACGGATCGACAGCGGAGGCTTAGTCACAGGGTCCCTGAAAATGGAAGTTCCACCGTTTTCTTCCAAGGTTCAATTCTTGCGACGGCTCTTAGAGGTTCAATTCTTGCGCTGGCTCAAAGTAATCAAGAAAATTTCGACGCAGTCTCAACTTGAAGATAATGATATCAATATTTATTAATTGTAAATGATTTTTTCTACTATTCGCTCGCATGGCTTTTTCAATGAGAGCGTAACCTTAAAGCAAGAGATAAAATAATTACAATCAACATTAATGTATTGACATTAACTAATTTACATTGTATGAACTCACGTAAAATTTGCGGAGACCAATAACTATCCTTTTCCAAAATAAAAAGCTACATATAGAGGCAAGAAAATTTTAATTGAAGTATGTTTTTGCAGTTTTATCAAAGAATTTCTTTAATTAACTATATGAAGTGCCGTTCAAAATAGCCCTCGGGCAAGACAAAAATGTCATTTTCCAAGGAGCACTACAAAAAGCCTTCAAAAGTTTCGATTAAACAGTGGCGTTACATATTTGTAATCACAATATACGTATTACCGTTCCTAGATAGCAGTTTCCTCCTTATGATGTGCTGTTGTTGGCCCCTAGTCTTTTTTCTCTGTACGCGTGACTGTAGATTGGACGCGTGACTGCTTGTTTTCAAGAAATGATGAAGCACTTCCAACATTTCTTCTTGCTCTTTGTGGTTAATACAGGGTGGGGCAGAAACAATTAGACAATTTAAATTTGGCGCCACGCCGACATCTTTGTAGTTGGCGCAGTGAAACTCACATCGCTGAATAAAGCAGTTTAAAGCCTTTAGTTGGTCAGAAGAGCACCGAGCTTTTGCTGTGAAAGCGTTCTTCAAAAAAAAAAAAAAAAAGATTGGAACGAGTTTTTCGACAACATTTTGACATTGGAAGGAATAGAAGGACTCTGACACGCCAAACAGTATTGAATTGAGTAACACAATTCAGATCTAGTGCAATCCATTGTCAACAAGAAGCCGGTCGTCTTCGAACTGTGCAAACACCGGAAAACGTACGCAGAGTGGCACAATCTTTTCAGTGTTATCTTCCAATGGAGCTCACCTGAGTGATGCTATTTTCAAAAAGTGACTTGAAAACGAAATGTTTTTCCAAATTTTATACAATTGTTTACAGTTATTATTTAATTTTCAATTAAAGTGTTCATTTTTAAGTTATTAATCGTCTAATAGTTTCTGCCCCACTCTGTATAATGAAAATTGAGAAATTTAACTTCGGTTGCGTTTTTAAAATGAATACCTTTTGTAGATACATTAGATAAGAGGTCATTGCACCCGCTTAAGTTAGGATAATAAAATAATATTCAGTTAAAGATAGTAAATGTATTCAGTCGTTAGAATTTTCAAATGCCATTTTTAGGGTTTTAGCATCATATGTAATATGATGAAACCCTATTAACGACGGTACAGATGTATGTGTGTATGTACGTATGTATGTGTGCATGTCACACGCCATAACTTTTGAAAGGATTGACCTAGAGGCTTGAAATTTTGTACACACGTAGGCCCTATACAGAGGACGGTGCGAAAAATATAGCGAATCCTCTAGGTTGGCCCGGGGTCCCTCAGGGGCCACTTGTAAGAACTTCATGGTTCCTTTTTATCTTTTGAACAAAGAGGCCCAAAATCCTGAAATTTTCTTGTTTTCCACCGAAAATCGCCCAAATGTGTTGATTTCCAGTTTCGTGCACACTTTTGGCCAAATTTTCCTGTTTTCCACCGAAAACCACCCAAGTGTGTGAATTTCCAGTTTCCTTTGTAGTGCGGTTCTAACAAAATAAAACGAATTTACAAGAAAAGTGATTTAAGCCTCTAGAGCTCCGCCGGGGCCGCGAGGCCCAAATACAAATAAAGCTATAACTTTTGAACGAAAAGGTCTAAGAATCTGAAATTTTGTATTTTTTACAGTGCGTTACTAAAAAAGTATAGACAATATACAAGGAAACTGATATAGGCCTCTGAAGCCTCGGCAGGGGCCCTTGGGCTTTTGAACGAAAAGGCCTAGGATTTTAGCAGCCATTTTATTTGAAAAATGTGTGCCCCTCCACTTACGTATTATAGTCACGAGCCGCTACTGCTCGTAACATTTTTATGCTAAAACCCTTATATCGTTGGATAACGATGCCTTAACTAATTTTTAAATAGAAAAATCTTGCTTATAAACGACGTTTCAAACAAACTAATATATATTTGCATCAGGTATTTTACGAAAGCTCGTTTAATCTCATATTCAAAAAAAAAAAAAAAAAAAGGTTGAAAAAAATTTCTACGAAGTATCGTAAGTGGACTTTTTCACAGATAAGCGATAACAACTTCACGCGAGGTTTAAACTTTAGACCGACAGGTGTACCGAATTCGTAGCTAAATTTGAATAAGAGGGAAGGCCAATGTAAATTTAGAGTGTGAAATGTTTTTTACGAGTTAAAGTTTCCTCTAAGTTTATTATTTACAGTATAACAACAGTTTATTCAGTAAATGAATCGTTTAGCCTAAATTTGTTGAACAATAGACGATCATTGTTATCTATTTTGAATTTACTCACGCCACCCTTAAATGTTGTTTTTGCGTGTATGTTTTTTGTTGTTTTTTGGGTTTGTTTGTTTTTTTGTTTTTTTAATAGTTTTTTGCAAATTATGCAATCATTTACAAAGTTTCGATATCTACGATAAAAATGAAAAATCAAAAAATTAAAAATGATCCAAATCAAATAAATTTAGCCGTGTATTACAAAAATAGCAAATCCACTATAAAAAGTGGTCTAAACCCGTTAAACAATTTCATATAGCTGATTGAAAGTCACTGTTTTAATTAATAAACCAATAAAATTGAAATAGACAGATAACATTATTTACAATTATAAATAACACAGGTCAACAAAAAATAACTTTTTAAAAACTTTTTTAAGGTTGAGAGTTAATTCTTATGGTTTTTTTGATGTGATGAGTCCGTATCTGACCTCAGTTTTTTTTTTTCTATCACCCACAGAATTTCTTGTTTTTCGATGAAACATTTTAAATTGGGGCTTAATAAATTTCCTTGTTGCCCAAAAATACGGACACTTTAACATTGCAGCTGCTTCTCTTCACACCCATTACTTTAACATTGCAGTCTCTATGTGCACAACTTGAAACGGGAAGTGATAGAAGAAATCTAAAAGAAGATTCGGATTCAGCATACTAAAAGCCATAAGAATAAGGCAAATTCATTCAAAACGTTTTTTTTTCCTCTCATCGTTTGCCTGTGTAATGAATAGATAGGAGGAAATAGTTTTACAGTTAACGTAGCCTTAATTTAAGTACATATATTAAAACGTGGGCGCGTGCGTGGCTGTATATAGAAGAACAATAGCACACAAAGTCATCAATCGTCTAAACCAATTTTAATTTTGCGGGGGTGCATTTTGGAGTAAAAGAAGCAGCAGAAAATAAATTTGTTTATTGTGTTAGAAGTTATTTATAATGTTTGGTGCTCCCTAACATATCTTAACATTTATTTTTAAATAACGTCATCCTTTAGCTGTACCAGAGACCAACATTTCGAAATAGTGAGTTGTTTCACTACAGAACCAGGTTTTATATTTATTGTATCCGTTAATTTTATCAGTTTTAGTGGTATTCATTCACCACATGTTTACTATGTAAGCGTAGGCATTCATGCACGTAAGACGTCAAAAGTACGAGAGTAAATAATCATTTCGATTTTGGATAGAAATGCCTAATGAATGAAATTCCCTGTTATCTATACAAAATGGAGTTTATTATCTCCTTAACCTATTCATCATCGTTTTCAACTTCAATTCAATTAGTCATAATGCAATTTAATAGTTTCTGAACAGCACTGCTGTTGACATCATCCGTCGTTCAACGTCATTACATGACGCCATCGAGCAGAACGCCTTGCCCTGCTTGCGTCATTATTTTAAATAAGTTTCAACGATTTTTTGTTAGCTTATGTAAAAAAAAAAACAAATAAACAATTGTACCGTTAAAAAGTTAAACACCCTCGATAGGCGACAGTAAAATTATAGCGGTAAAAATTTTCATGCCTCCGTTACGGCGAACATGAATTAAAATAAACCGGAAATCTGTATTTTCTTTGGATTTTTTCCCTTTGAGTAACGAAAGATGATATACATATTTATCTTATGATTTATTTAAATCCATGGATGTGAATGGCTATCTTGAGTAATGTTGCGTAAAAGGATTGAGCTTTTTAGTTGTTTTGCTCCTCTCCTATTTGATTGCTCATCGGTGAAATTAATAATTTTAATAAAGATTAATACAAAACTCAACAGCTGGCTTAACATGGACTCGTTTGAAAGGGCAAATGGCAAAATCCTTTCTTACGGTGGATTTCGTTTTTATATCAAACAACGACCTCTGTAGAATAGATGCATATTTCAAGAGTGCTTCGAATATTTTACTTTTGCTCCCTGCATTTTTTTTCTTCTTTTGAGGGAAGGCAAAAAAACAACAGAGCCGCGCAATTGTAATAAATTACAGCAGGTGGCGCTGTAAACATGGCTCAACCTCTAATCGGTTCCAGAAGTTTCTAATATCGAAATAGATTTCGAATGATTCAGGAAGTGAGGAAATAAAAGCCTTCTCTAGCTTTCCATTTTCAGAAAAGCATATTTTTTGAATAAATTACGCCCGTGGGAGTGAGTGGATGGGATGGTCTCTCGGGCGAAGGGGGGAAAAAAACTTACTCCCCTCTCCCAACCACGTGTGACAATTTATTCCTCGCTCTCTCTATTTTGCCTCTTGTCTTTTTTTATACTTTTTACTTCTCCAGCCTTCCCTATTCCAATCGCGGAACTGTCTCGTATCCCGCTACCCTCGTGAAACCGGCGCACCCTTCCATCAAAAATTTGCAAAAATTAGTTTCGCATTGGAAGGGGGGGAGTGAGAGATGGAATAGTGATAAGCGAAGGAGGAGAGGGAGGTAGGGAGTGAACCCATGCCCACCCACCACCCACCCCCTCCTTTAGTTGTGAGAGGGGATAACATCCAAATGCATAGTAAATGCCGCAAATCATTAAACCTATATTATCGGCCAAAGCGTCGGGAGAGGAAGCGAAGGGGGATTCTGTAATTTTTTCAATTCACGCATTTTAATCATTATTTATGTTGTTCTCGATTTGTATTCTGTTTAATTTCAACTTTCCGAATAATTTTCACCGTACTGCTGTACTGACTCATTCGTTGTGAATAAAAATTCTGAATAAAAAGTTATTGTTAACAGTCAATGAAGCTGAAGCTATAAATTTTTGTCATCTTTAATATCGGTGATTTTTTTAAAGAAAACGAAATGAAAAAATAGTGTCATTTTAAAACTACAAAGAATCCATAAAAATTTTTAATTAGCAATTTTTTACTTATTAAATTTAAAAAAAAATTAGCTTAATGCACAAATATATAAAGATAGATATAAAAGAAAAGAAACTGTTACAGTTACAGGTGTATGGTTGATCGCAAGAGAAAGGTTAACTCGAGAAGATTTTTTCTCCTTGATATAGCTAGTGGCTAAGCTGATCTAGGAGGCGCTTCTAGGAGCTGATCTAGGAGCCAAGAACTTGATAAAACGCAGTGTGTTTTATAGTACCATGAAATCAAGTCACCAATCACTGTACAGCGTAATTTTAGGAGGGAATATGAACGAGACTTCCTTGATGAGACGTTCCTGGCAGGTGGATTGGGCGCGACAGTCCGTTACCCTGGCCCCCACGGTCACCAGACATATACTCCCTTAGACTTTTTTCTGTAGGGATATGTCAAAGATAGTATATGCAAAACGTGTACCTCAACTGGGCACAATGAGACGGAGGATTACTGACGCTATTGCTGGAGTTACACAAGAAATGTTGCAAAAAATAATAATAATAATAATAATAATAATAAACATGGCACTAAAATTGAAAATTGCTTGGGCAACAAAGGGTGCACATATAGAAGTGTATTGACATTGTAAAAAAAAAATCTTCATTAGTTAGTTTTTCTCTTGCGACCAACCTAACTGTACAACATTTTTTTTTGTAATAAAATGTTGTATTGTTGGAAAGCCAGCTTATAAGTTTGAAACTGCTATGAAAGCATAAGACTTTGTGTGAAATAAAGCAATAGTTTACGTAGTCCCGGATATCATCTATTGATTTTTTTAATTTCAACAGAAATAAAAAATAAGTCAAAATAAATAATAATTATCTTAAAATTTAAGTAAGACCTACACGCTTAAGTAATACATAGTTAAAAAAAAGTTGTAACTTCGTATTAGTAATTCCTTTCTTGAAATCTCTAAATACTACTTAAACTTGATCTCAACCGATGTATCCACCATAAATCGCTTTTCTCAGATTTCTTAAGCTTTGTCTTTCTTCAATGTCAAATTCGTATAGTTGACATTATATAGGCCTTAAAGTTGACCATTTCTTCCAATCCTGCTAAAAGTAACCAAAACAGGTTGTTATGTGCTCGAGTCAGAGAACTCATCATCAAAATATTGTTAAAAAAATTGTTTAAAATTTCGTATCCCCAATGAATAAGATCACTAAGGTGCGGAATAAATAATTAACAACGTACATAAAACTGTATTTATTCCATTGTCATTAGGGGAAAAAAATCATAAATTATATTATTTGAGCAGTATTCTTCAAAACAGAAACAAACCAAAATAAATTCTGACTGTTTTTTCAGTAATTAATAAATAATATCAAACAAGCTTATAAATTTGAAACTACTATGAAAGCAATAAATATTAAGGACCAAAACGTTAGCAATATTTGAAAAATTAAGCAGTGAAGACAATTTGATGTCCAATAAACTGTTGCAAATCTTGAATTGATAAATTTTGTTTTCCGTTCTTGTAAATATTCCTAACCATGATACTCCAAAGGTTTTCAATAAGGTTTAGGTCAAGGCTGAGAGGTGACTTAATACTGTATTTTTCTCTTTCAGACAGGGTAACGGTGAGAAGAGTGTTCAGACACGTTAACAACAAATTGAAAAGGAAAGGAAAAATTCATCGACCTGGATTCGAACCAAGGACCATGTCTATTGCTGGCAACGCTCTGAGCTACCGCGGATATGAACCGCATTGCTGTTACAAGATATCCAAATAGGGCTTCATTGAAGCCATTGGTTTAAGGGTAAGGATGATTCCCGACTTTTCGAATCGGGGCATGCTCTGCCGATTGAGTTGTTTAGTGGCTTTTTGGTTTCATTGAAGTCCTATTTGTTTGGTTTGAGTTTGGTTTGGTTTGTTTGGTATTAACGTCCTTTTCAACCGCCATGGTTATTTCAGGACGGCGTTATAAGGGCTGCAAATTTTGCCTCGCAAGGGTTCTTTAACGTGCAGCCGGCAAACGACTACACGGGACCAACGGCTTTATTTCCCTTCCGAAGGAAGTGCGTGATCCCAGGATTTCCCCCCTGAAAAAATCCTCGTCGAACCCGCGTCCTTGGGCATCAGAAGCGATCACGCAACCACTGAGCCACTGAGGCCGATCCATTACAGAATTGCCTTCTTGGACTCTTTAGGAAAGGACACTTCGTTCATGCTGTAGATCATGCCAGTAATATTTTTGACCATCCGGATCATCAAAATTGTACTTTTTTCATCCATAAAGATGACTTGTATGCACTCATGGTTGAATGCCATTTAGTTTTTATACTCGGACGATATTAAGAAGACTTAATGATTGGCAAGCGTAATCACATGTCCAACGCAGCCAATCATCTTTAACCGTAGCCTCTCTTCCTCAGCCTTTGTTTTATTTCTTAAAGTGTTAATAGTTGCCATAGCACATCGAGATAAATAATTTGAATGTACATACATGGGTATTTCGAAGAAAGTCGAATTAATGGATATTCAATAGATATCAGTTAAAAAAATAAATGTTTTTTGTGAGAATTTCGTACAGGATAAAGGGTAAACTTGGAATGAGGTTAAGGCTGAGTCGCTCAGTTTCCATGGCAATGGCAGTGATTGGCTAATGTGTAATCCTATAATCGCCCGAGTATAGCCCATTCCAATCTCAGTTGTTTCTGCCGTGGTTGAAGATAGGGTTGACATTTCATTTTCAAATCTTGTATTTGACGGAGTCATGTAAAATCCGTAGAACTGTTGACTTATATGCTTTTCCTTCCATCTCTCGTGAAATTTGTCGACTTGACAAGTGATTTTTTGTTGCCATCTTGAATATTCTCTTCTCTGTAGATGAACTTCTGCCGCTTCTTCCTGAATTGGAATTTCCTTTCGCTGAACGCTTTTTATTCACATATATATTTATTGTAGACTTACTTCTTTTCAATCGACGACTAATTTCACTTTGTGGTATTTTCTCACAAAGTGACCTTTTTCCCTTTCTCTTAGTCTTTCTTGCTACCCATGTTGAAAATTCTATGCAAATTTCATGAGAAATGCTGGTTGCTTAATTTCTGTGAATTAAATATCCTTTACAACTGGGGCACCGTTTTCACATGTATTGCGTTCAAAGTGATTGTTGAAAATATTTAATAAAATAAAATTAATCAGAATTAAATAAAATTTTATATTATTCGTCCGTATGTGTTCACAGATTCTATAGCATTTTTATGAGATTTTTATTTTGAAAGGTAACAGCGCAAATGAGATTTTATATTCGTTGAAGTAATTCGTTCTGGCAGTGCAGTAACAGAGATCTGCCACCTAATGACCGCAAAGGAGGAGTCTCAGTCTATCAGCAGTAGTCGTAAGTTTATATAAGTAGTCAAATGACATCATGTACGACCTCTCATATTCATTGGAGCGCATTTTGCTGAAATCTTTGCAACAAAAATAGTCAACCTTGTGGGTGTCGTAAGGAGCACTGTAGCACCTGTAATGATATCCTGCAGGAAATATTGTAAGACCTCATCTTCGAAACAGTATAGTGGGCGGAATTCAAAGCTCACCGACAGGGATAGACGAATGCTGAAGCGGATTGTGGCCCAGATAACCTCAGACATAAACAACCATTTCCAGCACCTCGTACCAATCAAGGGAACTGCATGATGCGAAAATTTATGCCAGAGAGGCTATTTTAAAACTTTTGTGATACCGCATAATGCTTTGATCAATGGCGTAGAGATCAAGATGACAGGATAGAACAATAATTGGGACGTCAGACCATCGGACATGTTTTTATCTGGAGAACACCCGCAGAAGGGACTGTTTTCATGTTGGTTGTCACTTTTTCATTGTCAAGCATGGAAGGGACTCTGCAAAGTTGTGGGGTGCGATATCTTTGCGTCGTCTGATCACATCACAGCAATATCTCAGCATTCTGGGCGATCATCTCCTTCTTTGAGCCAGACCGTATTCCCTGACGAATGACCTCTACTTCCAAGACGACAACGTCCGTACACCCTGTTAAGTGTATTCAAACATTATTCGATGACCACGAAAAGGGCACTCCTCGGTCCTCTCATCTTAAGATCATTGAACTTTCATGGGGTATTTTGGAGGGAAGAGTGAGTGCTAATTTCCATTTCCAGCCACATTTTCTGAATTGGCTCTGGATTGCTTTGTACGTTGAACATTACTCCCTTGAACATTGTAATGACCTGTACTTTTCCATCCCAGGTCTATATAAGCTAAGGGTGAGCGTACTCCCTACTATTATAAAAAATGTTTTATGTCATTTCACAATTATTCATATTATTTCGTCCATCCCTTGTATATTCTCACCCAAAAGCCCCGTAGATGATGGTAAGTTTTTAATTTCTAACATGCGTCCGAATATTTCGAGTAATATAATTGGGAAGATATTTATTTTTAAATGTTGTTGGATCTCCGAGAGAATTTTTGTATAAAAGGAGAGGAGGAAAAAAAGACAAAAATTTCCTGTGTTAAATTCAAATGAATTTATATGAATTTGCTCAAATCTAACTGGTTTAAAATTCAGAACATGTTAGGCAATGTCTCTAATTGAAGAATATTAATATAAGTTTCGTTTACATTACGCTTTCCAGTTTATATTTCTGGGCGTTTTTTTTTTCTCCACCGTTCTAAATTCATGTATTTGTTTATTCCTCCATCTGTTCAAATGTTCATCTGCCGCAACTGTAATACTAAAATTAAATTCTGCAACCTTCGCTTAAAAAAAAGCATCGTTAGAAATGCAGGCCACTTGTGTGCTGCTTTCAGACTACATAAATCAGCTACGTATTTGTTGCCATGCAAATATATATTTTCATTAATATGCCCTTTGAAGTATAATTCGTGTAATGTTTGTTAAATCTCTTCTTGTATCTTTATTGTATCTTTAAATGAGAATCTCACTTCAATTCTTATTTAGATAGCAAATTTTCGGAGTTAGACAAGTTACTCAGGAGAATCTAAAACTTAATAATATTTTGATCTTGTCTAACTTTATAATCAGTAACAAATGCCGATTTACTCCCTAGTTATTTTTTTCTTAAATAAAAAATTGTCCGTGTTCTATAAGCTTGTTATAGCATGAACTGTCAGCAATGTAGTGGACAAGCATAATTTGTCTAGCACTATCAAAGGATAAGAATAAATGAAATTTCAAAAACTTAATAGCAATCTTTAAAAACTTTATTATCTTTCTTTTGAACCTGAAGCGGGAAGGATATATTATCAGTTTCCATAATTTTCCATTTTCTGTCAATTTAAGTTTCACGAACAATTTCTAATCCCAAAAGGGCCGTCTGTTTTGTAGCTCTGCATATAGATTCTGAATATCATTATAGAAGCTTCATACGTTCTTTCAAGTATGTAGTAAATCCAAGGAAATATCACAATATATAATCAAAGATTCAAATTTCGAGTGTTTTCTCCCCTTGTTCCCGTGAGCCTGTATTTGATGACTGTGAACAGGGAAAAGTGTCGACCAGTTGCCTGCCGACTACCACATCCACTATATTGCATTGCACCATCCAATTTCCATATTATTCCATTTTTCCCATTTTCTCCACAAAAGCTCAAAAACTTCTCCCTAAACTTGAGGAGATTTTCCTTTGCTAGGGGGTCTTTATGAATCCCTTTCTTCGTTCTTTCCTGTCGCAATTTATGATGTCGACTGCTTTTAATCGTTGCTCCGGATTTAATGAGGGAGATTGTAATTGCTTTATTGGTTTCATTATTAATGACTGTTAATTATCCAGAGGGGGAAAAGGGTTATTAGGGACCATAAAACATCAAAGTTTTCACTCGAGTTGGGATATTTAAATTTTTCTTTTCTATTTTCACTTTCGAATGGAAACAATCATTTCGTCGACTGCTTAAAACTTGAAAGTTTATGATCTTGGGGGGAAACTCTTTCAGTCTGATGGCGATCAATAGAAAGAGAGAGAGCCTCCCCAATCGGGATGTGTTTATGACCAATTATTAGACCGATTTTTATAATTTAAATGAAATTTTTAAAAAGTAGGTTTTCTAAAAGTTTTTCTATTCTTTCTCAAATATCCTTTTTTATTAAATAAATTATTCGTTCAATTATCAGTTTCAATGGAACATTTCATTTTAACCTTTTGGGGCTACCTTCTATAAATCATATTACATATATGGCAGCTTGTAGAGATTTTAATCGATAAAAATAATCCCAATCGAATTATTCAAGTTTACTTCGAAAATAGCCTTTTATGTATATATATTCTCAAGCACTACGTGATTTATGGTCTTTAGATCATAAAACTTATCGACAGTACTTGAGAAGTCGATAGACAGTAGAATATGAAAAGTTGTAGTACTGACGGCACAATAGTTTCCGTACAATCAATGCCATTCATCAACATCCATTCTTTTTCATATTTACCGCTCTTTTTTCCTCACAGGAAAAGAATGTCCTTTTTAATCTTTTTTTTTCCTACTTATTTGTCAAATACTTTGCTGAACTGAAATCAATAACTTTTCTCCCTATTGAAAAATTCAGTGGCGTTTTCAAAGATTCGACTTGACTAATAAAATTCGCGAAAAATGTGTTTCATGTTGCGTCAAAAAAACGATGAAATTCATAAGAGAAACGGTTGGTTGGGTCCATTTAAAATTCTCATCTGAGGGGAGAATGAGACGAGAGAGAGAGAGAGAGAGAGAGAGGGACGAGGTGGGGATGGGGGTTCAGGGTGGAGGAGTGATGACAGCTGTGACCAACGTCGCCACGCCGTGAGAGAAAGAGAGAGAGAGAGAAAGAGAGAAAAAAGCCTGCTAAAACACAAAGTTCAAGGGTCATTTCTGACCCTACCATGATATCGTAAAACCGGAATTGTTTCTTCATTTCGCTTCCCGTCAAATACAAAGAAAACTGGAACTCTGGGTAAACAAGAAAGCTCGGCAAGTTGGCGATATTATTTTCTCATTGGAGCCCTGGAGAGGGTAAAAAAAACCTTTAATGTCCCTTTTGCAAGTTATTAAATGAAGTTGGAAATCCCCTCACCATTCAATTGGGGTCAGGTGTACTCGATTCATTAACTGAGAGTAATTTCACTTTTGTATAGTTTGGATCTCGCTTTTAATTTTAAAATAATTTACTTACTCCAAATCATTTCATTAAAAGTTGTTTCACGAACATTTAACAATATACTGTATTATTATAAGTTTTATGATCTACATTCTCGTCAGTTTATTAAACATTTCGAACTTCATCAGTCCATTATATAGCCACATTTTTGAAGACCAAATGAAAAAACAGAAATATTTTGATACACCCAATTTACCTTTCAATCGTATTCCACATTCCAATTCACCCTAAATTTAATTCGAAAATTAAGAAATTTTAAAATTATGTTAAAAAAAAGTTTTCCTAATTTTTTTTGTTGGGACGCACAACTTCTCTGCCCTCTCCATATTTATTCGAGAACCTCTACGGAATCTGTTTTCATCACATTTAAACCATAAAATTGTGAAATCTTATCTCATAGGAATGCAGTGCATTCTTACTACAGCTTATCTCATCTCTTTCTTCTTTCCATTTTTAGAGCTGGTCCAAGAAGCGTGAGAATATATAGTTTTTGCCTTGCGTGAAAGTTCTCTTTTACTTCTTAACTTCCCTTCTTCCTCCCCTACTGTCGAATAGGTGTAGACAATGAAAGCACAACTGTCAAGCAGCGAAAAGGTAGCGACATCACATGTGAATAGTGCTGCGGGGAGATTACATGCATTAATTCACGGCTACATAGGTCGCTTTGTCGGTGAAACCTCAAACATGTACTGGAAAATTCAGCATAAGCTGAAAGCCGCAATGTAAATTTAAACTAACAAAGTTTATTTGTTTGGAAAAATTACAGTTGTTCTGCTTTTTGTTCTGATTTTGAATAAATTATTATACAATGAAATCTTTTAAGATTGGCCAATCACGACCTTTCAGCATGGATTCTTCATAATGAATTTTTTGGATGAAATATATTTGCCAGAAAATTTTTCAATGAATAGCAATAGTTCAGAAATAATTTCCCTTTTCAAAAGCGATAGAGAAAGCTTAACATTTCGCGTAAAGTTCGGTCATTTAGCAATATGACTGATACACAAGGCATTTTTATTTCTTATTACTTTAGGGAAGACCCCGCATATTAGTGGTTTATATTCGAATATAAGTACTAAATGCTGGAAGCACTGCAGTAGAGAAAGAAATTCGGAAATGAAATGTGCTATTAAGATGAATATCTTCATTAAGACTGAGAGGTACGAGATGGAAAATTTTAATATAATTCATATTTCGATCATTATTTAAATCATTTAAGCACTTCATGATTTATTTTTTTTTTTTTAGTAAGGGAAAAAGTTGATCAATTTATTTTTCCTGAATTCTATGATAACTGTACTTTCAACAACGTCAAAATTATAATGCGGTATATAAATGAGCTTGGATGTATAATATCTTTTATACACAGTCAATTTCTTCCACAATAATGATTTGGGGGTTTGGGTATGTTTTAAAAGAATTATTCGTCACAATTTTAAACCATGTTTAATCATTTTTAAAAAGTAAGAAATACTGCGAAAACTTAACTTCGTGGTTCAGTAAATAAAGGTTACTTGTATTTCATTTCCACAACAAAATTTTGGATTGTCAATTTGAGTGAGTGGGAGGGGGAGCCTATTTCATATGGCTTTACCTATTTTGGTTTGTTGTTGATATTCGAAGCATTTTTTTAGACGTTTTTGCAATTTTTCTACCGCTAACCCCTATATAGATTATGACTTGTTTATGGTCTATTCTGGAAAATATACGAGGGATATTTTTTTAAGTAAGATCCATTTTGTAACAAAAATAATACTACTATACGGGGTGGATACAAAAATGAGCCCTCCACCCCCCTTTTAATTGCGTAACCGAAGCAGATATGTCAATTTTGATGAATCCAATGAATAGGAAGTAATGGGTGACCTATCCCATGATACACTTTTCATCATCCCTATTGATAAAAATTGACATATCTGCTTCGGTTACGAAAATAAAACGGGGGGGGGGGGCTCATTTTTGTATTCGCCCTGTAGATATTTTCAAAATTTATTCTTTACGAGGCTCTAACATACTCTTAATATTTTCTCTACATAGTTTCCAAGTTTATTTAAACACCTGTCATAGCGTTCAATGAGCTTCTGCATGCCCACTTCATAAAAGACTATCGCCTGTGAGGTAAGCCACTCCATTACTTCAGTTTTCACTTCTTCATCGTCGCTGAAACGCTGGCCGTCGACGAACTCCTTTAGGTACCGGAACAGGTTCGAACTGTAAGGTGGGTGGTCAAGTTCCCAAGCCAAAAGATTTGACTAGAGTTTACGTTTGCGCAGAGAAGTGTGGCACTGCATTGTCGTGAAGCAAGAACACTCGGGATGACGTGACTGAAAGCACAATATTGAAAGAACATCTAGAATTGGAGAGAAACCCCATACATCCAGTCCAGAGGACCATAAGGAAAACTCTAGATGACAGTAAGCATTAGGTCCATCAGATCTTGATGTTGAATGTCTGCTGCTTGTTTCATGTTTCTTGCTGTCAAAAAACGGATAACCGAACGTATTTTGTAGGCGGCGGCAATTCAATCTTAAATATTTTAATGACACCAAGAGAAAAATACACGCTGACGCCTACAAATGGAGTTTGCCTGTTCGCAAGGGTTTGTGCGCATGCGTATTACTTCGAGTAGCGAGATTTTCAAATATGTTTACAAAGATCTTACTTAAAAATTATCCCTCGTAGTTTTAAACGTTTTCTGGAGAATGAGATATAAGGAAGCTAAAGAATTTTTATAATTTCCAAACGACTTACATAGTCACGAAGAAAGTGAAAATGGATAATTTAACACAATATATTGGGATACTAAATTAAACTGATTTAAAATTAAGCGATATATGCTTTTATAATAACAAGAAGTTAATCCTCCCGAGGAAGGTATAGGAAAGTAACGGAAGCCCTGAGATCATCTATTTTTACCCTTTTATCTCACTTTTAACTCCCCCTTCCCCAATTTTTTAAATCGAAAAATTGATTTTCTCGAACGTAGCATTTAGAGAGTGTAAAAGAGCTCTATCTTCTTTCGTTTCTAATCAAAGCCAAACTAAATAGTGAAGGTGCACATGCCCATAGTAAGCTACATTCCGAATTTCAACCTTCTATCTCAAAAAATGCAGAAATTATGAAGGGGACGGACGGACAGACGGACGGATATTGTGAAAACAATAAATAGCTCCATTCTTCTACTAGTTAATAATAAGAGATTGCTAAAGAGCTCCTTTAGGATTAACTTACAGGGTGTTGCAAAAATATACAGGACAGTAGTGCTGGATAGCCTATCGTCTCGCTTCAGGGGTCGCTTCATAAAATGATAATTGGGAAATTTTATTTTGTTAACCCATTTATGCCAAAATTGGTAAAAATAGAAATTGAGACTTCATATCTTAAATTTATAATCTGTAGCATGTAAGGACATAAAAAATAATTTATAAAGACATAAAAAATTGCATCTATGGACGACAGCATATAATTTTAAATAAATTCTAAGTTTGGAATCGCTAGGCAACAGACCAGGAACTGACGTCACTACTTAGTTAAGTGAATTAAAAGTAAAAATTAAAAATTAAAATTAATTTTTAATTTTTATTTTTATTTTTAAGTTATCATGGAGCATGTTTAATTTTTAAGTATCATGAAATAATTGGCTATTTATTGGACTGCATTTTCATTTCATCGATATTTTTATTGTGAACTTTTCGGACTTTTCGGACCTCAATTTAAAAATTCAAATTCTTCAAGATCTTCAAAATTCAAAACTTTCTTTCGTTATCATCTTTATCTTTTCATATTGTCACCTTTTAAACAAGTGCCGAATTAACAATGACGTCCGTTTCTACGAGGTGTGAAAATTATTGCCAGGACAGTGGACTAGAGATTACTTGGACAGTTAGATTACTTTGGACTGTTATTTAGTAATCTTTAGTAAATTTTATTAGTTTTGAGTCCCTTTTTAATTATATTCTTGTAATTATTTTTATCTCTTTGTAAATTATTTTTTATCTCTTTGTACATGCTACAGAATATAAATTTAAGATATGAAGTCTCAATTTCCATTTTTACCAATTTCGGCGTAAATGAGTTAACAAAATAAAATTTCCCAATTATCATTTTATGAAGCGGCCCCTGAAGCGAGAGGATAGGCTACCCAGCAGGACTGTCCTGTATATTTTTGCAACACCCTATACGAACGACCCTTGCTTTGAGAAGATGAAGATGAACACAAGCAAATCACTCATTATTCAAATCAATATAATAAATTACCAGTGGGAGAGATATTCGAAAGAGATAACTGAGAAAGAGAGTCCAATGCAAAAGTGTAAGAATTAGTGTCTCACCGACTTTCTCGTTAGACACTGTTATTGATTCACCCTAATATGACCATGTAAGTTGTACCTACATTTAAAAAAAATAAATGAAGACATTGCTTTGTTCTTATAACTACTTGAATTATAAAGTTGATTCCACTATTCTGCTTAATGGAGCAAGTTTCATTAATAAAATGAGGCGGAATGTTTTTAAATTGATGTTAAGTAGTTGTCGGTGGAGTAGGCGTGTTTAGTTCCGAATATCAAATAATTGTGGGTGGAACCTTTAAAATCCGTTTTTGTGTGTGTTTCTTAGTAAATGAAATGCGTTTCCTTATAATTTTGTATTTAAGTTTCTAAAATTCGAAGTGTGATCACTGGTGTTCCTTTCTTATCTCCCTGTTCGTGAAATACCCTATTCAATTGCAGAACAAAAAAAAATTCATAACTGCCAAATTGAATTTTGTATTCTTTTAGAGTAAGAAAACACTAGTTAAAGTTGTATTGAATTTAAAGTCCCTTCATCCGTTTAGGCTGTATCAAGAGGTGGAAGGAGGACATTTTGAGCGCATGAGAACACAAGTTTCATTAAAGTTGTAATGAACGAGTGCATTTCAGTAATTAACGCACAATTATTTGTTATGCCGCGAGTGCTCACCCAAAAAAAGGTTTAGATTTGGCTAAAATAACGTTTAAATATCACGCTACAGAAAGATACGCTTGGCGTTGCTGTCCTTCTTGGTGCAAAATTGTAAAATGCGAAACAAAAATAGCGTGTGTACAGTCGATGAAGGGCACTATGATTACTGCATTCTAAGCCAGCCCACGAAGTTGCGTCATGCCCTTTGTGACAAACGCCCCAAAAGAGGGACCTCAGATGTGAAAACTGCTCCACGATAAGGCTTACCCACATGTTTTCAAAACACGTCAGAAACAAACTTGCAGAATGCAGTTGGAAGGTCCTCCAGCATCCACCATGCATTCCAGACCCTTTCATCTATTTTTGATCCCATGAAGAGGCTCATGGCCAGGCAACGGTTTAATTCTGACGAGGACATGAAATCGGCCATTCGCAACCAGAAAACAGACTTTTACTCAAATGTTATAATGAAACTGATCCCACGATGGGATTAAAGTTTTGACTGACTAGGTTCATAAACCGTATAATTTCATTGCCAATCCTGTTGGGTCTAAATAAAATTATACCCCCCCCCCTCCCAACAAATTTTTGTGCTTAATTTATTGAAATGCCCTCGTACATTATAAATTATTCAAAATCTTTC